>JAHRHZ010000050.1:17032368-17077829 GCA_024137785.1 Ginglymostoma cirratum
AGTCCAGGGAGGACGGACAGGTCAAGGGGGCGGGATGATCTTAGTAGGTAGGAGATGGAGGTGTGGCTTGAGGTGGGAGGAGGGGATAGGCGAGAGGAAGGACAGGTTAGGGAGGCGGAGATGAGCTGGGCTGGTTTTGGGATGCGATTGGGGGAGGGGAGATTTTGAAGCTTGTGAAATCCACATTGATGCCATTGGGCTGCAGGGTTCCCAGGCTGAATATGATTTGCTGTTCCTGCAGCCTTCGGGTGGCATCACTGTGGCATTGCAGGAGGCCCAGGATGGACATGTCGTCTGAGGAATGGGAGGGGGAGTTGAAATGGTCCGCGACTGGGAGGTGCAGTTGTTTGTCGCGAACTGAGCGCAGGTGTTCTGCAAAGCGGTCCCCAAACCTCCGCTTGGTTTCCCCGATGTAGAGGAAGCCACAACGGGTACAGCGGATGCAGTATACCACATTGGCAGATGTGCAGGTGAACATCTGCCTGATGTGGAAAGTCTTCTTGGGGCCTGGGATTGGGGTGAGGGAGGAGGTGTGGGGGCAGGTGTAGCACTTCCTGCAGTTGCAGGGAAAAGTGCCGGGTGTGGTGGGGCTGGCGGAGACTGTGGAGCGGACAAGGGAGTCGCGGAGGGAGTGGTCCCTCCGGAAAGCAGATAAGGGTGGTGAGGGAAAAATGTCTTTGGTGGTGGGGTCTGATTGCAGATGGCGGAAGTATCGGAGGATGCAGCCCAATGGCATCAATGTGGACTTCACAAGCTTCAAAATCTACCCTCCCCCAACCGCATCCCAAAACCAGCCCAGCTCATCTCCACCTCCCTAACCTGTCCTTCCTCTCACCTATCCCCTCCTCCCACCTCAAGCCACACCCCCATCTCCTATCTACTAACATCATCCCGCCCCCTTGACCTGTCCGTCCTCCCTGGACTGACCTATCTCCTCCCTACCCCTCTACCTACGCTCACCTTTACTGGCTCCATCCCCGCCTCTTCGACTTGTCTGCCTCCTCTCCACCTATCCTCTCCTCTATCCGCCTCCCCCCCTCTCCCTATTTATTTCAGAACCCTCTTCCCCTCCCCCATTTCTGATGAAGGGTCTAGGCCCGAAACGTCAAGTTTTCCTGCTCCTCTGATGCTGCTTGACCTGCTGTGTTCATCCAGCCCCACGCTTGTTATCTCGGATTCTCCAGCATCTGCAGTACCTTTTATCTCTGACACAGTTGCAAGTCAGGATTGTGTTCCTCAAGGGGAACTGGCAAATGACGTGATCCCATTAATCTGCAGCCCTTGTTCTGTGCATAAAGGCCATTGGTTGGGAAGGTGCTGATGAAGGAGTCTGTGTGATTTGCTGCAATGCATCTTATCAATGGTACAAACTGCTGGCATTGTGTAATGTTAGTGAAAGGAGTGACTGTACTGGATGGCCTGCCAGTAAAGCAGGCTGCTTTGTCCCGGATGATGTCAAGCATTTTGCATGTTGGTGGAGCTGTAACCATTCCATCACACTCCTGACTTGTGGCTTGTAGATTGTGGACAGGCTTTGAGCAAGTATGGGAAAAACCTAATGCAGAATTTCCTGCCTGTGACGTGCTGTTGAGGATATTTTCTTAGGAGTGTTCAGAGAAGTTATGACACACTTTTCGAGCAAGTAGTTCGTAAATCTCGGCTCTTGGTTCAGAGGCAGGCACACTACCAATGTGCACAAGACTCTGTAATAGTAAATGTTTCATCCTAGATGGTCTTGAACCACCAACCTTCCAGCCCAAGTCTCTGACCAGTTGCATCACAGAGACCAATACTGACCTAAACTTATAGCCACAGTAGGTATTACAGCTGCTGCAGTTCAGTTTATGGTCAATGGTAACCCCCAGGGTGTTATTAATGGGGGATTCAGTCATGATAATGTCATTCTGTGTCAAGGAAAGATGGTTAGATTTTCTCTTGTTGGAGATGATTATTGCCTGGCATCTATGTAATACAAATGTTGCTTGCCGCTTGTCTACTCAAGCCTGAATGTTGTCTAGGTCTTGCTGCTTTACTTCAGTAACTGAGGTGTGGCAAATGGTGCTAAATGTTGTGGAAATCTCACTCCCAATCCCACTGTATCCTTGTGATGGATGAAGCAGCTGAAGGCAGCTGGACCTAGAACATTACACTGAGGAACTCCTGCAGTGAAGTCCTTTGAGTGAGATGATTGACTTCAAACCACAACCATCTTCCTTTGTAATAGTGTACACAAGCTGGTGTAGCCTTTTCCCTTAACTTCCCATTGACTCTAATTTTGCTGGAGCTCCATGATGCCAAACTCCATTGAATACATCTTGATGTTAAGGGCAATCACTTTTGCTGGATTGTTTTGTCCTGTTTTTGTGGACAAAGCAACCTGTTAATTTTCTACATTGTTGAGTAAATGACAGCATTTACTATACTCGAATAGATTAGCTATTTGGTACTGTTGTTAGAGTATTAAAAAGGGCCCATACCATTTGTAGTAGCAAATTCCTTCAGCTATTTTTCGATTTCATGTGTACTGAATTGATTGGCATCTATGATGCTGGGCACCTTAGGATGAGCCAGTGATGGATCGGCACTTTTGGCTGAAAATGATCATTTCCTGATGCCATGCGACATCAATATTAAGGACTCTAGTTCAATCTTTCCCAACCCTATACCACTTGGTCTCCACATTTGGTGGGTCAGTTTGTTGACAGGGCATACTCTGGAATGGTGATGATGGTATCTAGGACTTCCTGTGTGAGGAATGATTCCATGAGTTTGACTGTGTCAGGCTGTCGCTTGATTAGTCTTTGGGGCAGCTGTCTCAATTTTCACAATTCCTTAGCTTTTGGTAAGCAGAACTTTGCAGGGTGAACAGGTTTGTCATTGTCACCCCAGTGCCTAGGGTGATGCTTGGTTGTCTGTTCAATTTTCTTCAACTTCATGGTGGTTTGATTCAACTAAGTGACTTGCTCAGCCTGTTCAGAGCACATTTAAGAGTCAAGCACATTCTTGTGCGCCTGGAATCACATGTAGGCCAGGTTTCCTTCCTAAAAGAACATTAGTGAACTAGATGGGCTGCTTTTGACAATGGTCATCTTGAAACTAGTTTTTAATTTTATATCTATTCACTGAATTCAAAGTGTAGCATTTGCACGGTGGGATTCAGTTCCATGTCACCACAATATTAGTCTGGCCGTCTGGATTATGAGTTCAATGACATTAGCACCGCCTCCCCTGGGATCAATGTTATGTTAAAATGAATGCAAAATAATTACTTGACTGTTTGTTTTTTAAACAGGGCAGGAACAAAAGGTGAACCGAACTGGAATAAAGCAGGAGGAAATTCAGCCTGGAGGTAAGTATATAGAGGCACTGTATGTTCTCTGCCACAGAAAGTGGTTGAGGCCAAAACATTGAATGTTATCAAGAAGGACTTTGATATTTTAGCCCTGAGATTTATATCTTACTGCATGGTGAGGAAACAGGGTATGGAGTTAGAGGATAAGCCAAGATCGTATTGAATGGTGGAGCAGGCTCGAAGAGTCAAATTACCTCCTACTCCTATTTTCTGCATTTCTGTATTTATCATAGGACAATAAAATGCAGACACCTTAGTTAAAATTCTATTTACTTTAATATAAAACAAATCATTTATTAACCTCAGTTTTGAGGTTAGACCAGTGTATATACTCGCAGACCACATAATTTTCATATTGTCTTGTGTTTTTCTTTGCCTAATAAACATCAAGGGCAGTGTGGTGGCTCAGTGGTTAGCACTGCTGCCTCACAGCGTTAGGGACCTGGATTCAATTCCACTCTCTGGCGACTGTCTGTGTGGAGTTTGCACATTCTCCCCGTGGTGCTCCGGTTTCCTCCCACAATCCAAAGATGTGCAGGTTAGATCGATTGGCCATGCTAAATGGCCCATGGTGCCCAGGGATGTTTAGGTTAGGCGGGTTAGACATGGGAAAATGCAGTGGTAGGAGAATAGGTCTGGGTGGGATGCTGTTTGGAAGGGCAGTGTGGACTTGTTGGGCCGAATGGTCTGTTTCCACACTGTAGGGATTCTATAAAAATAAAATAAAAATTCAGTAAACAAAGTTAACCTATAGGATTGTTTACATTTGTGTTTAAGATGTGATTGATGAATCTGTTACTTGGACAGATATTCTGCAAATTTAACCCAGGTAGCATTGCTTTATTTTGATGCAGTTAGCAGAATCACAGTTTAGTTTTATTTCTGTAATTCGTAGCATGTAGGTATTGCTTGTAACAAATGTAAATGGAAGCTCCTCTTTTTTGCTTAATTCTGCCATCACTAATCATTATGGGATGTGACAGGACTCCAGAGCTTTGGCCTGATTCACTGGTTGTAGGATTGCTTAACTTTATTAAAAAAATACTGCTTCTGCTTTTTAGCAGAAATGTGGACCTGTCATAGATTGCCAGGGTGACATGTAATATTAAGCTACACCTGGTGCTACTCCTGGATGCTTTTGTTCATCCCTCACTGAATCAGATTTTGTTACCTGCCTGATGGCAATAGCAGTGTGGGGATATGCTGGATCAGAGTCGATACTTCCACAACAGATATCCTATATTGCCTTATGGGTGTCATTTTTGAGCTGCTAGGGTTGTTTTATAAGATCATAAGAAATAGGAACAGGAGCAGGCCATTTGATGCCTCAAGCCTGTTCCACCATTCGACAGAATCATGGCTGATCTAACATTCCTCATATCTACTTTCCTACCCTTTTCCTGTAACCCTTGATTTCCTCCACACGTCAGCCTTAAATATACGTAAAGACTCTGCCCTCGCAGCTCTTTGTTGCAAGTTGTTCCAAAGACACTCAATCTCTAAGAGAAGAAATTCCTTCTCATCTCAGTCTTAAATTGGCACCTCTTTATTCTGATAAAATGCCTTCTGGTTCTAGATTCTCCTGTGAGGGGAAAACATCCTCTCAGCATTTATCCTATCAAGCCGCTTAAGAATCTTATATGTTTCAAAGAGACCACCTCTTATTCTTCTAAACTCCAGTGAGTAGAGTCTCAACCTGTTTAACCTTTGATTATAAGACAAATCTCGCCATTCTGGGGATCATCCAAGTGAACCTTCTTTGGACTGCCTCCAAAGAAATTATATTTTTGCTTTCGTTAGGAGAGCAGAACTGCTCAAAGTACTCGATGTAGTCTTACCAGCACCTTGTACAGTTGCAGTATTCTATTCTTATACTCCCTATTCTTATACTCCCTATTCTTATACTCCAATCCCCTTGAAATAAGTTCCAAATTTATATTATTTAGCTGTGTTAGTACCACACAACAGAAAGTCTCATCGGAATGAAAATGCGACTGTCTCCAAAAAGACTGTGTGGTAGTTCTGCCAATACTTTCATATAAAAACATAGTTAGGATGAGGAGTAGACCATTTGGCTGTGCCCCTGGATCTACCCATAGATTGTATTAGAGGAATCTGGGTTATTGAAATAAGTTGTGAGATCTTAGTGAGGACACAGATGTGTCTCTGCTGTGTCTGGGATCTAGATGATCGATTCAGTTTTATTATTCCTTTTTGATAGCGGTTTGATGTAATTGAGTAAAGTTAGATGTCAAGCACGTTGCTGTAATTTTGGCCAGATATATAGGCTAGATCAGATAAAGACATCAGGTTTCCTTTTCTTCAAAAAGTTAGTGAGCTAGTTGGGTTTTCACATCAATCCAGTAGTTTTATATTGACATTTTCTTTTATTCCAGATTTATTTCATAAGCCCAACTTGAATTTCTGAGCTGTGGTGGGGGAATTTGAACTCGTGACTATAGAATATTAGTTTAGGCCTCTGGAATACAAGTCCAATAACATTACCAGAATGTTACCAAATCCATGACTTGTTCTTGGCAAATAGTACCTTGGCTCTGTTCAAGTAAAATTTCACTTGACTGCAAATGTTTAGTTCTAATTTTATTCACAGTATATAGTTTTTTATGTTAATTGTGCCGGTCTTCCTGAATGTGAATACATTGAATGTATAATCTCATCCATAAATATCCCCACATTTTTGAACTTGTTGTCTATTTTGTTTATAGGAATGAAAGTCTGGTCTGACCCCTTCAATAGGAAGTAATCTCACTATTGACCATTGATAAATGAAGAATTCTTCAGAGATTGAATATTTTATGCAATTATGTCACCGTGATATGGAGAAAGAATTCTAATATGCTGTGTTCATCACTTCATTTTATTTATTAGAGATAACATTTACACTGTTTGAAATGTCTCTCTGCATTTAATGTCTCCAATTGTCAATGTTCTCCTGTATAATGTTGCCACGACTAAAATAGATATTTTTCTTGAACTGCAATTTTGTGATTCTACTCAAATTCAAACTATATAGTTAACGCATTTATGAAGCATAATGTTAAATCTACAAGGAAAACAACATTGTTAAGCCTTATACCAAATAACACTATAACTTTAATATAATAAAGCTGTAAGGATTAATAAAATGTTCAACCTGTGGCTCCAGATATTCCAATGAAAGACACGAAAAATATATGTAAATCAGTTGTTAAATTCTCATCTCAGAAACTTGGAGAAACAACAATCCCCAAATGTCTCATAATTATACAGATTTACTTTTTTTAAAAATCTGTGAATAATTAAAATAACCTGAAGTAAATCTTGTGGACATTCTACTTAAATAAGAAAATATGTTACAGGGTAAAATTTTGCAGTGCAGTAGAACATAGTTCTGTGAAATCATGAAGCTTCCATATCTTCTAGCTTTTCTAGTGCATTAGAGGTGGAAAAATGTTGAGTGAAAAGCTGCTGAATTTCCAAGGATGTGTGCTGACCTTTCAAATTTATCTTGTATGTGTATTTTCTACTTAAACACTACTTAAAATGTGTGTTTTGTCTAATGAATGAGTGCTATGAAGTGTTTCATTGAATTAAAAAAATGCTGCATAGGTGCTTACCTGACTATTTGTTACAGAATGAATCACATTGTTTACACAATCATTTTAGTCACAAATGTATGTAGTCGGGTTTGAAAGAACAATATAGAGTTAAACTGTACTGCTTACAAGAAAAAAAAGTCTTGCAATTTGAGCACTAAGGTGGCAAGTTTCAGGAACTGCTTGCTGTCATTTGGTTAGTGCAGTTAAAAAGTAAACTGTTATTTGAAAATGACTTGTATTTACTTAATCAACAGTAAAGATCAACAAGAGAGCTTGTACTTCAGATCCAAATCCAGGGACCTAGTAGTAGTAATCATATACTCACCTATCTGTACACATGAGTTTTGTGTCTAAAGTCTATTACACCTTAGTGTTCCGTGTTTGTAAAAGCAAAAGTGTTTGTTGTGTAGCTGAAGTGATCATGTTGCATGATTGAAATTGAACATTGACCAAATGCAAGAAAAATGAATCATAAGCCAACCAAAATCATAAATCAACCAAAAAGTGCCAAAAAAATTCACATTTGCGAACTGGATGGTACACTGACCTTTTCATCTCGCACACATCGGTAGGATGAGGGGCTCTTATTCTCATTTAAAAATTCTTTGGGAGTACTCAAATTGGTTCCACAATGTTCTACCTAATAGACACAAGCAGGCAATGTAACATTGTCTCCAAACTGATAATGCAAATCAAGATAAAGGAATATTAGTTCTTCAGCCCCAAGCCTGTTCCACTTACAATTAGAAAATGGCTGATCTGCACCTGAATTTCATTTAATATCATTGGTCCTTTTTCTTTGATATCCTACCTGTTGATTGAAAAAAAACACTTGTAGAGTTGAAGATGTCATAAAAATTCATCTTTGAGATGAAGCATTATATTCCCCTTGCCCTGATAAGATGCGAAAGATCCCATACCTTCAAAGAAAACATGTATTCTGCTGGTTCCCTGACTAATTTTTAATCCGTAAACCAACGTTGCTGATAATCTGTCATTATTGTTGTTGATAGGATTTTTGGTACAGGCTGACAGATATCTTTCCTTTTTTCAACACTTGCAAAGCACTAGAGATAACAAGGTGTGGGGCTGGATGAACACAGCAGGCCAAGCAGCATCAAAGGAGCAGGAAAGCTTGATGTTTCGGGCCTAGACCCTTCTTCAGAAATGGGGGAGGGGAAGAGGGTTCTGAAATAAATAGGGAGAGAGGGGGAAATGGGTAGAGGAGAGGATAGGTGGAGAGGAGGCTGACAAGTCGAAGAGGCGGGGATGGAGCCAGTAAAGGTGAGTGTAGATGGGGGGTAGGGAGGAGATAGGTCAGTCCAGGGAGGATGGACAGGTCAAGGGGGTGGGATGATGTTAGTAGATAGGAGATGGGGGTGTGGCTTGAGGTGGGAGGAGGGGATAGATGAGAGGAAGGACAGGTTAGGGAGGTGGAGATGAGCTGGGCTGGTCTTGGGATGCGGTTGGGGGAGGGGAGATTTTGAAGCTTGTGAAATCTGTGACCCCTTCTCCCGCCTCCAACACAAGCCCTCCTCCTGGACACCACCCCAAGGCCTCCTACCCTCCCTCGACCCCTTCATCTCCAACTGCTGTCGAGACATCAATCGCCTCAACCTCTCTACCCCTCTCAAACACTCCAACCTCTCCACCGCAGAACGTGCAGCCCTCCGCTCCAATCCCAACCTCACTATAAAACCTGCGGACAAGGGAGGGGCAGTCGTAGTATGGCGCACTGACCTCTACATTGCTGAGGTCAGGCGCCAACTCTCCAACACCTCCTCCTACCGCCCTCTGGACCATGACCCCACCCCCGAGCACCAAACTATCCACAACCTCATCACCTCAGGTGACCTCCCACCCACCGCCTCCAACCTCATCGTTCCCCAACCCCGCACTGCCCACTTCGATCTCCTTCCCAAAATCCACAAACCTGAATGCCCTGGTCGACCCATTGTCTCCGCCTGCTCCTGCCCCACCGAACTCATCTCCACCTACCTAGACTCCATTTTCACCCCCTTGGTCCAGGAACTCCCTACCTACGTCATTGACACCACCCACGCCTCCACCTCCTCCAGAACTTCCAATTCCCTGGTCCCCAACACCTCATTTTTACGATGGATGTCCAGTCACTATACACCTGTATTCCCCATGCAGATGGCCTAAAGGCCCTCCGCTTCTTCCTGTCCTGCAGAACTGACCAATCCCCCTCCACCAACACCCTCATCCGCTTAGCCGAACTCATCCTCACCCTCAACAACTTCTCTTTCAATTCCTCCCACTTCCTACAGACAAAGGGGTGGCCATGGGCACTCGCATGGGCCCAAGCTGTGCCTGCCTCTTTGTAGGTTACGTGGAACAATCCCTCTTCCGTATCTACACTGGCCCTAAACCCCACTTCTGCCTCTGTTACATTGATGACTGTATCGGCGCCGCCTCGTGCTCCCATGAGGAGCTCGAACAGTTCATCCACTACACCAACACCTTCCACCCCAACCTGAAGTTCACCTGGAACATCTCCAACACTTCTCTCTTCTTCCTGGACCTCTCTGTCTCCATCTCGGGTAACCACCTAGAAACCGATGTCCATTTCAAGCCCACTGACTCCCACAGCTACCTGGAATACACCTCCTCCCACCCACCTTCCTGCAAAAATGCCATCCCCTATTCCCAATTCCTTCGCCTCCGCCGCATCTGCTCCTAGGATGAGACATTCCACTCCCATGCATCTCAGATGTCCTTATTCTTCAAGGACTGCAACTTCCCCCCGACAGTGGTCGAGAACGCCCTCGACCGTGTCTCCCACATTTCCCGTAACTCATCCCTCACACCCCATCCCCGCAATAATAACCAAAAAATAATCCCCCTCGTCCTCATGTACCACCCCACCAACCTCCGGATCCAACACATCATCCTCCGACACTTCCGCCATCTGCAATCAGACCCCACCACCAAGACATTTTTCCCTCCCCACCCTTATCTGCCTTCCAGAGGGACCACTCCCTTGTCCGCTCCACACTCCCCTCCAGCCCCACCACACCCGTCATTTTTCCCTGCAACCGCAGGAAGTGCTACACCTGCCCCCACACCTCCTCCCTCACCCCAATCCCAGGCCCCAAGAAGACTTTCCACATCAGGCAGATGTTCACCTGCACATCTGCCAATGTGGTATACTGCATCCGCTGTACCCGTTGTGGCTTCCTCTACATCGGGGAAACCAAGCGGAGGCTTGGGGACCGCTTTGCAGAACACCTGCGCTCAGTTCGCAACAAACAACTGCACCTCCCAGTCACGAACCATTTCAACTCCCCCTCCAATTCCTCAGACGACATGTCCATCCTGGGCCTCTTGCAATGCCACAGTGATGCCACCCAAAGGCTGCAGGAACAGCAAATCATATTCAGCCTGGGAACCCTGCAGCCCAATGGCATCAATGTGGATTTCACAAGCTTCAAAATCTCCCCTCCCCCAACCGCATCCCAAAACCAGCCCAGCTCATCTCCGCCTCCCTAACCTGTCCTTCCTCTCACCTATCCCCTCCTCCCACCTCAAGCCACACCCCCATTTCCGATCTACTAACATCATCCCGTCCCCTTGACCTGTCCGTCCTCCCTGGACTGACCTATCTCCTCCCTACCCCCCCCCACCTACACTCACCTTTACTGGCTCCATCCCCGCGTCTTCGACTTGTCAGCCTCCTCTCCACCCATCCTCTCCTCTATCCATCTTCTATCCGCCTCCCCCTCTCTCCCTATTTATTTCAGAACCCTCTTCCCCTCCCCCATTTCTGATGAAGGGTCTAGGCCCGAAACGTCAAGCTTTCCTGCTCCTATGATGCTGCTTGGCTTGCTGTGTTCATCCAGCCCCACACCTTGTTATCTCAGATTCTCCAGCATCTGCAGTACCTTTTATCTCTGATACAATTTTTACTCCTTGCAAAGCACTAAATTGGTTTCAAGATGAAATGGGAAGTCATGAGGTCTTCTGACATAGAAATAGCTCATGATTTTACTCATGATTAGCACTATTTTTAGGTTTCTGTCCATTTGTTTTGGATTACCCCATTATGTGTTATTCTGATTGTCTAAACACTTAAATTAAGTTACCTATAATTGAGCTGGAAGGTGTAAGAAATGGAAAAAAAAATACCAAACTGGTACACTAGTGGGTGCTATTCTCAGGCTGTAGATAGTTATTAGTCAATTGTCAGGGTAAAGTTCTTACGTGATTTAAGATTTTCAAATGCTTGATGCTGAAACTGGCAATTTGACTTGGACTCTGCGATTTCTAGCTGCTAAAGATAAATTGTGACTCTACAAGTGAAATATGAAATACTGTAATCAGTTATTGAAACTGTCGCATAGCATTCAATAAGCAGCTGGAGAATGTGCTGTCTTTCCTGCTGACAGATTTTATCTTAATGAGAACAAAAGGTTGTCATTGAAGTTGTAGTACAGGTTGGAACAGAAAATTGCAGAGGCACATTGATAGAACAACTGAGTGGGCAAGATTGAGAAATCGAGATCAACAGCAAACAAAAATTGCTGGAAAAGCTGAGCAGGTCTGGCAGATCTGAAGAATTATTAAATTATTTTCTAAATATTGAGAAGCTAGGCATTGTGCAGAAGCAGCGAAATTTTAGTGTTGGTTTAGCAATAGCACTAAAAACGAGTGTACAAATACAAAAATATGCTTAAAAGGGTCAGTGGAATATTAACTTTTATTTCAAGGGTATTGGAATTCAAAGGAATGGAAGTTATGCTACAGTTCTTAAAAATTCTGGTTAGGATGCATTTGGAAAACTGATTTCAGCCTGGGTACCATGCCTCATGTTGTATTGGCCAGATTAATTGGGGGGAGGGGAGTTAATGTATTAAATTATGAGTACAAGTTACATAAATAAAGCTTGAATTCCCTTGAGTATAGAAGATTAAAGAACAATTTAATTGGGGTATTTTATTATAAGTTTAAAGGACATGATAGGGTGGAGAGAGAGACAGAATGTTTGCTTTCTGGGGATAGTTGGCAAGGAGGAGCATATCTTATATTTCAAACTGGGCCATCAAAGATTGAAGTCAGGAAATGTGTCTTCACTCAAAGGTTAGCACTGCTGCCTCACAGCGCCAGGGACTGGGTTCGATTCCAGCCTCGGGCGACTGTGTGGAGTTTGCACATTCTCCCTGTGTCCGCGTGGGTTTCCTCCAGGTGCTCCGGTTTCCTCCCACAGTCTAAAGATGTGCAGGTTAGATGGATTGGCCATGCTAAATTGCCTGTAGTGTTCAGGGAGGTGTAGATTAGGTGGGTTATGGGGGGATAGGTCTGGGTGGGTGCTCTGAGGTTTGGTGTGGACTTGTTGGGCCGAAGGGCCTGTTTCCACACTGTAGGGATTATGTGATAGTGGATATTTGGAACTCATTCCTCTAAAAAGCTGTTAAGATGAGGTGAATTGAAAGTTAAGTGGAAATTGGTAGATTTTTGTTAGGTAACCTCAAAATGAACTTTGGAACTAATAGAAATGAGGTCGATCAGCATTGATCTAAATGAGTAGCAGAATTGGGTTGAAATAGTTTATTTTCATTCCTGGGGGCATGGGCTCCCAACAGATGGCAAATTTGAATTAAGTAAACATCTGGAACTAAGAGTCTTATGATGAACATGAATCCATTGTTTATTGTTGGAAAACCCCATCAGTTTCATGAATGTCCTTTAGGGAAGCAAACTGTCATCCTTCAGGAACACCCTGAGGAAGGGTCACCAGACTCGAAACATTAACTCTGATTTTTTTTCACAGATGCTGCCAGACCTGCTGAGCTTTTCCAGCAACTTCTGTTTTTGTTCCTGTATTTCTGTAATGTTTCACTGCCCAAATTCTATCATGAAAACAAAAAAAATAAAGAAAGCAAATCTAATGATTACTTCAGTATTTACAGTCAAAAGGAAAGAGACATTTATATAACATCAGGGACAGATTTTATATTTTCTTAGTGCCATTGTCAGTGCGTTTACATGTGATGTTTGTGTGTTTTCTTACCCTCAGTGTGATTGCCACAGCATAAATAACTACAGCAGCACGTTATCTTACGTGTTTTAAGACAAAAGTGGATATTTATTACCACATGGTTGCCTCAAATGTTTAGAAAATGCAACTTCTAAATCATTTGATTCATATACACTAAATGACACACAAAGATTCAATTCAGATGAAGTAAAACATACTGTATAATTGTCCATTTTTGTTCGTGACAGACCTGTAATTCCTAGATGAATCAATGCTTCAGGTGAAGTGACAAACTGGAAAAGCAGGGTATTCTCATTAATCTTAAAGGCTGCTTGCAGTCAAATTTCCTAGAGATTGGTAAATTCAACATTGATACAGTTTTTGGAGAGCCCTTCTATTCTTAAGATATTACTGTTTATTATATTGTCTGCCTTAAAGCCATCAGAAATAGGATCAGAAGAATGTTGTTCAGCGCTCAGAGCCTGCTCTGCTTTTCAATAGGATCATGGCCGAATTGACATTCCTCACATCCACTTTCCTGCCCTTTCACTGCAACCCTTGACTTCCCTACTGAGCAAGATTATGTATTTGAGCCTTAAATGTACACAAGAACTCTGCCCCCACAGCTCTCTATGGCAATGAGTTCCAAAGACTCTCAACCTTGTGACAGAAGAAATTCCTCCTCATCTCAGATTTAAATCGGCACCCTTTGTACTGAGATTATACCCTCTAGTCCTAGACTTTCCCATGAGGTGAAACATCCTCTCAGCATTTACGCTGTCTAGCCGCTTAAGAATCCTATATGTTTCAATGAGATCACCCCATTCTTCCAAACTCAATGAGTAAAATCCCAACCTTTATGGCTTTTACTCGTAAAATAATCCCTCCATACCAGGGATCATCCTAGTGAATCTTCTCTGAACTTCCTCCAAAGAAATGATACCTTTGCTTAAACAGGGGAACCAAAACTGCTCACAGTACACTGGATGTGATCTCAACAAGCGGTTTGTATAGTTGCAGTAAGATTTCCCTACTCTTACACTCCAACCCCCTTGAAATAAGGGCCAACATTTCATTAGCCTTTCTGACTACTTGCCGCACTTTTGTGCTAGCTTTGTGACTTGCTGCTGGTTTGATGACTTTCTGATGGAACTCTGTCTTTAAGCAACTTCATGCTATTAATTTTAAAAGCAAAAATAGAGCGAGACTATTTTCCAGACTTGAAATGTTAACTTTGCTTTCTATCACAGATGCTGCCAAACCCACTGAGTTTCTCTAGCAATTTCTGCTTTCAGATCTACAGTATCTTCTGTTCTTTGTTTTATTAAAGACCATAGCCATATCACCATGTGTGATCTACTAGTTCAAAGTCCTTTTCCAAATAAGGTTGATGCTTAGGTTGATTATACATCCAGTGCTTGGGCATTCATACTTTGGGAGTTTGAGATAGCCACAACCTGTGGTTCTGAATGAGCCATTCAGTTTGAAATTACTCGTCCGAATGCCTTTGAGAAAAAGACATTGAGTCAGCATCAGAGATAACAAGGTGTAGAGCTGGATGAACACAGCAGGCCGAGCAGTATGAGAAGGGAGCATCAGACTGGATGGTTCCTTTAATCTTCCCTGGGGACAGGGAAGTGTTTATTGCACAAAAGAAGTGAGGTGATCTCTTTTAACAGCCTTTGTGAACAGTTTTAAGAATACAGCAATTAGTTTGAAGCTGACAATATGCTAGGACATAACAATGGTGCCTTTCACAACTAGCAGTGTCCCAAAGAGATAGTAAGAACTGCCGATGCTGGGGTCAGAGATAACATAGTGTGGAGCTGGACGAATACAGCAGGCTAGGCAGCATCAGGGGAGTAGGAAAGTTGACATTTTGGGCAGTGTCCCAAAGTGTTTTATAGACAATGCAGTACTTTCTATAGTTATAAAGTTGGAACCATGACAGACAAATAGTGCTCAGTAAGGTTTCACCAACAGAAATGATAATTACCAGAATATCTGTATTGGTGATATTGACTAAAGAATGAATATTGGCCAGAGATAGCAAAAACTGCAGATGTTGGTGTCAGAGACAATACAGTGTGGAGCTGGAGGAACACAGCAGGCTAGGCAGCATTAGAGGAGTAGGAAAGTTGACGTTTCGGGTAGGGACCCTTCTTCACAGGCCAGGTCACCATGGATAACTTCTCTTCTTCAAACTAATGCCATGAAATACTTTAAACAGCAGTTTAGGCCTCAATTCAATGCCGAACTAAGCTGTGGCACCTCTGATTGTGCGACTCTCTCCTTATTGCATTGAAGTGTTAACCTTGATTTTTGTGTTAACATTGAACTTGGAACATTCAACCCTTGACTCAGTGCTACAACTGAATCACAGCTAACATAAAAAGAAAATACTGTGGATACTGGAACAAACATAGAGAATGCCAGAGAAACTCAGCATGTCTGGCAGAACCTGCAGACAGAAACAGAGTTAATGTTTATTGCCTGGATTTACTCTTCTTCAGAACTGCTCCTTGACACCTGAAATGAAGGAAAAATATTTCTTATTAAAGCGCCGAAAGAGAGAAGAATGAAATGGAATTCGGAACCAGAACTGCTTTGAGAAAGCGTAAGACAGTGCTAATGGAGAGAAAGGTTAAAGGAATGCATGTGGTTGTTCATGGTACTGAGTATGGATCTGGGGATGCAGAGGAAGCAGCTTTCTGAAGAGTGTTTTATGTCTTGCAAATAGCTGTAATCTTTACCTTAAAAGTACACTGGCAGCCTCATGCCAATGTGTTCAGTAACTGTGCCCCATTGTTAAAAACAAACATAGTTAAAATCTAATTGAACAAGTTTTACTGTGGGTTCTGACTTGTCCAGCGGCAACCATGACAAAATGGGCACTCATATGAAATAAAAATTCCTTGAATTTATCAAGATTTCTGTCTATCTCTAAAGAAACATGGAGGTACTGGGCATAAGAACAGATACATTGCCATGAAGTATATCACATAGGTTGGAATTTTATAATAGTTTTAATGGTTTCTAAGATTTTTCTGTGAATACAACATGTACAGTGGATTATTTGAAATCTTTGTCAAAGGCTAAACTGAATAAGTTAGTGAACAAAATGAAAGTGGTAATTAAAGCAGGAATTTGTAAGAATGATATAATTAAAGTGATTATCCATCATTTAGAACTAAAATAAAAGAAACATGAAAGTGATGTTTAACAGTTAGAATCAGCTAAGATTCAGTGACAACTGAAAAAAAAAATAAAATTGGAGGAAAGAGAAATGAAAAAAAAATAAATGGAGGAAGAAAAGTCAAATGGAAAGAGAGGAGAAAGAAAGGAAAAAGGAAAAGAATGTAAAAAAAAGGCATAAGAAAGCTTAAGTTAGCGAGAACAAAGAAAGTGCAATGGAAAGGGAAATGGAATTAAAAAGCTTGAATTCAAAAGAGAGTTAAGAAAATTCAAACAAAATGACTTGGCTAGAGAAAAACTGACAGTGACTTCTTCAGCCAGAAAGTGGCTGTGGAGGCCAGGTTATTGAATATTTTTAAGATGGCGATAGATAGATTCTTGATAGTCAAGGGGATCAAGGGTTGCAGGGAGAAAGCGGGAGAATGGGGTTGAGAAACTTATCAGCCACGATTGAATGGCGGAGTAGACTTGCTGAGCTGAATGGCCTAATTTCTGCTCCTATGTCATATGGTCTTATAGTAAATAGATAATCAAGAGATGGTAGTTCAAAAGAATGATTCTGATTCAACTGAATGATTTAACTGAAAATCTTCATTTAATGCCTAACTTTACAGAGGATGGAGTTGGAAGAAATTTCAATTTGAAAAGGTAGTGTGGAGTTGAAGTGGCTAAAAGGCACTTGGACCTTCATGTTACAGAGTATCCTGATAAGTACATTTATGAATGTGCATACCAATTTGGTAGAAGAGCAGTCTAAAGACTATGAAGCTGTTAATAGGGCAATAGTTAATGCTTATCAAATTGTCCCTGAAGCTTCTCAATTAGAATTTAGCATTGTATGAAAGAAATCTAGTAGGCATTCATAAAATTTGTTAGAGACAAATGCTACTGGACCAGTGCTTTCGATCTCTGAAGTCACAATAATGCGACAATAATGTGACAATAATGTAATTTTGATAATGTGAGGAAAATCATTATTATGGAAGAATTCTGAAACAATACTCTGGTAGCCCTTAAGGTTTATTTAAATGAAAGTCAGGTATGAAGGTTCTGAGAAGTGGTAGTTCTGACAAATATCATCGACATCTCACACAGACAGTTACATATGGAAAGTGGCTATATGTGAATTAATAAGAAAATTGGAGGAATAGAAAACCTGCATTTGTAATGATTCAATCTTAGGGAGTCAACAGAATATCCCAACAGGGTAAAGGAGGAAGGCTAAAACCTAAAAGTGATGTAAAGAAAATAAATGCTTCCATTGTAATAAGACCAGAAATACGAAAGCTAATTGCTGGAAATTTTATGGGTGACTTATTGTAGTAGTAGGAATGCCTAAGGAATCCTCAGAAAAGGTTATTTCAGGAAAGGAAACTACTATTTAAACCAGTGATACAGATAAGCATGTTTGCCAGAAATTATTAGGAAAGGGATTAAGCTCAGAGGATTGACAAGAGCATACTGATATTTGCTAAAGAGAGTCAGACTACTTGAGGTTCTGGATATTTTATTTCAAGGGAGAAATGATCCCTTCACATGTAACAAAATAAAGAAAAAGAATAGGAAGGCTTAAAGGTTTTGTGGGGAGATGACAGATATTCCCTTAATCTTTCAATCTAGGAGGCAAACCAATAATAATATATTCGAGAAAGTCAGTCACTAATGTTTGCTGATGATATAATTTGTCTTCTGAAGCATGTATGAAAGTTATAAACTGGTCCCATTTGAAAGACTTGGATTAACGAGTGACTTATCAAGGGGAGTATTTACAGTTGGAATCCCCATAGAAGGAATTGGTTTCATCTTGGGGTTTGACCTGGTTGGTTCCGAATATTAGCCTCTCTGAGGTTGTTGCAACTACTAGTGGAAGTAAAAGAAACTGAGATGCTACAGGAGGAATATCCTGGATTTTCTTCCTGACCATGGTGAGATTAGAACTCATGCCCATAAAAGTAGACAGGAAGAGGAAGAATTTATACAAAACGAAGATGACATGTATCAGTTATAACACAGTATGGAACTGGAGGAACACAGCAGACCAGGCAGCATCAGAGGAGCAGGAAAGTTGACATTTTGGGTCGGGACCCTTCTTCAGAAATCAACTTTCCTGCTCGTCTGATGATGTCTGGCCTGCTGTGTTCCTCCACCTCCATACTGTGTTATCTCTGACTCCAGCATCTGCAGTTCTTACCATCTCTGACATGTATCAGTTATGTGGTACTATTTACAACAATTTAAATAAAAAGGAGAAAGGTAAAAAGAATCAGTCTGATATGTTCAGCCCATCTCATCTAATGGAGCTACAACAGTCGACACCTGAATAGAGCAAGCTATAACAACAGCCCACTCAAAAACTAAATCAGAATCAATACCCTGTGCATTTTTATGTAAAAGTCAAAGCGTCTTGAGAAAATGCAGATCAGGTAAAATACCATGAACAGCAGCAGTCCATTAGGTGGTCATTCCCTCTGAGTATCATCACAAAATTTTATGAATGGCTCACAATATTCAAATGGAAGGTCACTCAGACATTAGAAGAACGCAGGCTAAAGTACAAAAATATTTTTTATTGCACAGGATTGCTTAAAGACACGGCTAAATTTTGAATACCACAGCATTTATGTCAGGTAGTGTAGAAACCACAATCATCAGTTAAACTTTCCACTTTAATTCTGCTTTCAGCTTTTGACAAACGGCTTTTCATGGTCTTAGATATACATGTAAGACTCCTACATAAAACCAGCAAAGGGAATCATTATCTTTAAGCTATGGATGTTTCAAAAGATTTTCTGAGGCAATGCCCTTGGTGGCAATGGTGGTGATGGGAAAGTTAATTGAACGTTTTGTGGGATTTGGATTACCAAGGAAGTACAATCAGACTAAGGTCTATATTATATGCCAAAGAAATATTGAATAGTTTGAGAATAAAACAATTTACGTCTTTATCTTATCATCCAGAGACCATTATGATGGCATCAAATTTTATAAACCATGGTTACAGCTTGTTGCTAAGAATGTCACAATGATTGGCTTAAAGAAATTTCCCTGACGCCGTCAGCTGGCAAGAATGCCGTTAATACATCAACCTAATTCAGCTAATAGACTGTGCTTCCAATCTGTGTTTCAAATTTCAGAGAAAAAAATACAAAAATAAGTGAGTTGGCTGAAATGCACTTGAAAATCCCTCAACAAACAATTGAAACATATTGAGACACACTGGGCCAAGTCAGTCACTGATGCTAGTTTGATGATAATATCTGTCTTCCAGAGGGGTTAATGAAGGAGAAAACCAATTGGAGATATATGTGAACTTTATAAACAAGTCCATCATACAGAAGGATTAAATAGTGACTTTTTAATTAAGAAGTTTGGTACAGTGAAACAAATCCGTATAGAAGAAATTTACTACTTTTGGAAAATTACCCAGCATGTTCAGGGATATTGCCTTCACCAAAATTGGTGGAACTGCCAGTGGAAGTAAAAGAAACTGAAATATTATGGCTTGATTTTAGGCTCATAGAATTAGACAGGAAGAAAAATAATCAATCAAACAGAAAGTTAACTTGAAGTTCATTTTTGGATACAATTTTCAAAATTTTAAGATAACATAAAAGATAAAGGTAAAAAGGATGATGAAACGTTTAGTTCCGCTCATTAAGATAAATGTAATAATGGATTCTGAATCGAAAGAGTTATATCAAACAGACTACTTAGAAATTGAATCAGACACCAAACCTTCATAGAATCTCTACAATGTGGAAAGAGGCCATTTGGCCCACTGAGTCTGCACCAACCCTCAGAGTTTCTTTTGAGTTTCAGATGGAAACTGATCAAAGCATGTGAGTTCACTAAAAAGCATTTTAAGGGTATTCACAAGTATGTGAAAAAGCTTAAAAGGTTGAAATTTTGTTGCTGGAGCCAAGGTGATAGTGTTGTTACCTGTCTCTGGGGAACCATTAAGTGCAAGGTTCACTAGAACCTATCAAATCTAAATTATTCTTAATGATGTAAACTATGTAATGTGTACTGCAGGTAGGAGAAAGAATCAGTGAATGTGTCATGTTAACCTATTTAAATACCTTTTTACAACGGTGTTCCAGGGCTGTGAATCTGTGAAAACTTTTGTCACAGAGGGCTGTTAAGGCTGGATCATTAAGTATATTCAAGGCTGAACAAGACAGATTTTTAATCAGAAAGGGAATCAAGAGTTCTTGAGAAAAAGCAGGAAAGTCAAGTTCATGATGATCAAATCAGTCTTGGTCTCATTAGATGATGGAGCAGACATGATGGACCGAATGCCTCCTCTGCTCCAGAGATAAAAGGTACTGCAGATGCTGGAGAATCCGAGATAACAAGCATGGGGCTGGATGAACACAGCAGGTCAAGCAGCATCATAGGAGCAGGAAAACTTGACATTTCAGGCCTAAACCCTTCATCAGAAATGGGGGAGGGGAAGAGGGTTCTGAAATAAATAGGGAGAGAGGGGGAGGCGGATAGAGGATGGATAGAGGAGAGGATAGGTGGAGAGGAGGCAGACAAGTCGAAGAGGCGGGGATGGAGCCAGTAAAGGTGAGTGTAGGTAGTGGGGTAGGGAGGAGATAGGTCAGTCCAGGGAGGACGGACAGGTCAAGGGGGCGGGATGATGTTAACCAGGCCAGCTCATCTCCACCTCCCTAACCTGTTTTTCCTCTCACCTCAAGCCATACCCCCATCTCCTATCTACTAACATCATCCCGCCCCCTTGACCTGTCCGTCCTCCCTGGACTGACCTATCTCCTCCCTACCCCGCTACCTACACTCACCTTTACTGGCTCCATCCCCGCCTCTTCGACTTGTCTGCCTCCTCTCCACCTATCCTCTCCTCTATCCATCCTCTATCCGCCTCCCCCTCTCTCCCTATTTATTTCAGAACCCTCTTCCCCTCCCCCATTTCTGATGAAGGGTTTAGGCCCGAAACGTCAAGTTTTCCTGCTCCTATGATGCTGCTTGACCCGCTGTGTTCATCCAGCCCCATGCTTGTTATCTCTGCCTCCTCTGCTCCTGTGTCTTATGGTCTGAAGGCCTTTTGGTAACTGAAGTGACACTATAAATGCACTGCAATGATCTCTGTACAAAATAGCATTCCAGGTGTCTCATTAAGGTTGAGATGTACATTTTGCGAATAACCTGATTTTTTTCAACCAAGCCACTGAAGTTGAAAAAGGATAGATATGCTTGCTCTATGCCACAAATAGACACTTTCTGAATTAGTTTTGTGTGGAATCTTTTTGACAGTTTTGGGTGCTTGTAGGAAGAATGATACATTTGTGCCTAAATTGTGAAACAATTCAAGTTTCAGATGATAATCTGTGGTTTCTCTTGTATTAGTCAACAATGTCTGGTTTCTTTACACTGTCAAATCTTTTGTGGTCTTTAATGGACTTTCCCTGTTTCTGCAAATTATTCATTGCATATGGATGACTTTGAAGATCAAATAGTGTATTATAATAAGTTCTGAATTTTAGTTCAGATTTTTACCTTATAATGCAGACACAGATAACTGATAGACGTCACTGCTTCATCCACTGAAAAGTTAGTTGCAACTCTTCACTTTATTTTGTGCCCTGTGACAAACAGCAAGGGATTTATCTGCCCTGGCATCACATGATAAAGGCACAAATCTATACATGCATTGTGTGTAACATAATTTAGTGGATAAGTGCCATTATTTCACATCAAAAAGTTTCAGTGAAGAAAATTTTGTCATCAGAGTGACAACAAACTACTTGCTCTATATATGATGTTATTTGTTCATAAAAGATTAAGGTCACACTCATTTCCATGATTACAATAGATTGCAACATATACGATGATGCAGCAAAATGATTACCCTATTTTCTCAACCCCAAAAATCATGTTTTTGCATATATTTGGCATATAATTTTACACTTATCTAATACCCTTTTCAGCCACAACATGCTGTACTTACCAATTACTTACCAGTTGAAGTGGCTAAAAGGCGCTTGGACCTTCATGTTACAGAGTATCCTGCCAGCCACAATTCTTCAAACCATATATGAATTTTTTAGTTACTGGTACCTTATAATTAGGAACGAACAAGGAATCATGCAAGCAAAGCATCTGGGATGCCATGAATCTTAAATCTGGGATTGAGTCTAATGATAGCCATGAAACTGCACTGATTGTCGGCAAAGTTCATCTGATTCACTAATGTCCTTCAGGGAAGGAAATTTACCATCTGTACACAGCCTGGCCTACATGTGACTCCACACCTACAGCAATGTGGTTGATTTTCACTTGCCCTTTGGGCAATTAGGAATGTACAATAAATACTGGCTTGGCCAGTGATGTCCACACCCCCGTGAATGAGTTAAAAAAGCAATGCAGGTTGTATTGTGAAAATGCTCATGAGGTTAAGTTACTCACACAGAGCAGACCCCACATTGTGAACAGCAAAATTACAACCACCCATGTCCGTGACAGTGTCAGTCAATCAAGTGTATTAGCTGACCCCAACTTTTGGACGGATGTTTTGAAGCTTCAAAGGTTGATTTAAGCACTGATATCTACAGTATTCCACATGGAGGGTTGGTTAGCTCAATCAGCTGGATAACTGGCTTGCAATGAACAGTGATTCCAACACGTAAGTGTTCAATTTCCTACTGCAGGCTGAGGTTACCATGAAGGATTTTCCTTCTCAATCTTTCTCCGCACCTGAGGTGTGGTGATCTTCAGGCTAAATCATCAGTTATCTCTCCCAAATGAGAGAGCAGTCCTATGGTTCGGTGAGATTATGGCAACTTGACATTTACTTTATTCCACACAGTAAGAAGGAAACATTTGCTACACAGTAACAGTGAAATGACAGCATCCTGCCTTTTTTCTTGTCTTTATGTTTGACATGCAGTATTTCAATAAGGCAGTTGAAACAGGAAACAATTCCATCAGATGGGATGAAAGATGAAACTGTTACAAGGACAAAACAAGGACATGGATTTTACTTCAATAGGTGTTGATAAAAAGGCTTGGAAATGTATTTCTTTAATCTATTTTCATATTGTGCCCGGTTAGGTAAGTGCTAGTTAATCTTTATTGAATTTTCAAGGGCAAGGAAACAAATTCTCAAAGGTGACAGCATTATAAAGTTTGAAGATGACGCAAAACAAAAATTGTTAATAGTGGTGGTGGTATTAATAAGCTTCAGGATGACATGATAGGCTGGTGAAGTGGGAGAAAATCAGAAAGTGTGAAGGAATGTAATTTGACATGACTAATATGGAGAGATTTTATACTACAAATGTCATGATTTTAGAAACCGTAGATGAGTATTGAGATAACTTGGTGTCATATACATAAAGTCTTGAAGGTAGCAGGGCAAGTTGGTGATGTGGTTAGAACAGCATGAGGATTACTTCAGTTTATAATGTGAGGAATGGCCAATAAAAACAATGGGATCATTCTAGAACTCAACTGGAATACCTTCAGCATTTTTGAGTGTCACTTCAGGAAATATATACAGGCCATGGAAAGTGTAAACAGGAGATATGGCAGAATGTTACCAGAAATGAGGAAGTTCAGAAGAAGTTGGAAAAGTCTGGACTGTGAATTGTGCACAATAAAAGATTATTTAATAAAAGGCCTGGACGTACCAAAAGCTTTTATTAGGGCAAATAGCAATGACCAGGCATCTTGGATTTAATATCACTGATAAAAGATTTAGAGGGTAGATAAGCAGAAATATTTTCACTAAGGTGTTTGTTGGTATCAGGAATGCTTGGCGTGGAGCTGGCTTCTGGTAAAGGGAGTTGATTAGGTTCTTGAGAATGATGTTATGGATAAGATGCAGCGATGGTGAAATAGCACAACTGCTCTTTCTCAGATAAAATCAAAAAAGTCCAGATGCTGGAAATCTGAAAAAAAAAACAGATAATGCTAGAGAGATGCAGTAGGTCTGGCAGCATCTGTGGGGCAAGAAACAGAGTTAATATTTTGAGTCCATTATGACTCTTCTTCAGAACAGTTCTGAAGCAGAATCATATCCAACTTGAAATGCTGCCTCTGTTTCTCACTCTGTGGGTGTTGCCAGTCCTGCTGAGTTTCTAAATCATTTTCTATTTCTTTTCTTTATAAAATTAGTACAACGGACGGGTTATCTTTCCAGCTGTAAGTTTCAATGATTCTAAGAAATTTACCTGAAATAGTTTTCAAGCTGTGTGGCAGGATATGTAAACATTTGGCTGGATATTTGTCAATGTTACACTGTCCCTAAAGTTTTAACAATAAGTGTGAACCAGTTATGTTCTCTCTCTCATTACATTTGCCTATGTGACCATAGCACACAAATTTTAAGTGCTGGTTTTGTGTATGGAAATATGATTCAGTATCAGGAGCAACTCATCATTGATGAAACCTGGCATTATCTGAAAATAAAGCAGTCACACATGGGCTGAGAAAGAGGTAAGTTCCGCACCATACCCAACTCCATTGTCTTTAACATGGACTTCAGAGTAGAAAGGTTTGCAAGGCTGTTTTTCAGATTTAAATTCCACTTGTAGATATTTCACACAACATTGATTTCATCTCATTTATGTGTACAATGCTGTTATTTTTTGAGATGAGCTTCATCAGAGGACTAAATCTCAGGGCTGGCACATTTGGATGGTTTCAGTGGAGCTTGGGATATTTCTTTTTTTGTGGAAGAAACAGTGTTGTGATTTCTTTTCTTCAATTGTTGTTGTCAGGTCAGTGTCCGGTGTTGTACCCACCATTGCATGGATACACGGCTGAACTTGCAAGCTCAGCTGGTCCACCCTTTTCTGCATTGGAAAGCATATCATCCAAGGTTACCCACAGCAGGGATTGTTAAAATATTGTAAGGGAACTCAAAGCCCTCAAGGGACTCCTCCAATTAACACCATGAGGTGGACAAACATTTGGGCTACACTGACATCGCACTTTAGGCCTTTCATTTTCTTACCTTGACTGATCATCCCCATTACCCATACCCATCCTCCAAAACATCTAGGATGGATGGCCTTTCCAATTTCACTCCTCCATATCCCTGACCACACAAACTACACCCCAGGCCCCACCGCCATGTCCTTTCACCGATTCCTCTTCCATTCCTTCATGTGCTGACCTCACCCTCTCTCCACCATGGATCCCTCTTTCACTCCACTGCTCCCCCACTCTACATAGTCCTTCACAACTGATTTCATCCTTGCCAATCCCAAGCCTCCATCTAAGCTGCCAGTCTCCTGCTCTCCTCCCTTGTGCTTTAGAGTTAAATAAGGAAAACTGCTGACCTCACACACAACTGCACAAAGCACATTGGTGCACACCACCATTAATCAACTATGAACTGGGTGCCTCCTGATTTTCACATACCACTGATTTTATTGGTAGGGTGGCACTTTATTAACGAAAGGTTTACATTAATGAATATTCATGGAATGTAAATATATTGCAAATACAAACTTCCAAAGCCAGCCCGATGCTCAGCAGGTTGCAAACACATTGCTGACTTATCTCTGCAAGTAAACTGCTGTTATGAATTCAAAATTTCACATCCCATCTCATTAATTCTCCCCTGGATGCCACATTTCCTGATCTTGTGAACCTTGTAAAATCATTCACCACCCCTCTGTTTCTGTGATTTGGTGTGAATTGAACATAAAATAATGTGATATAATATTTATCATTATCATTTTCCTGCCTCTGATAATTGATTAACTCAATAAGTATTAATCTGGTATTCTGATGGTCACCAAAAGCTGAAGAATCAAATGAAATTTTCATCCTCTAATGATTTAAGATTTTGGGTCATGTATTTCACCTGTAGATTAGCTTGCTTGCTGAGTGGCTGTAAGGTAACACATACACACATATGCATGCACAGGCATACACATTACTTTTCTGTAAGCCCAGTTCATCATTTATTCTTGTAGTGTATTAAGGATCTGATTCGGCCCAAAATCTAACGTGGGAATTACCAACAAGAGGGCAGGCCATACCCCAGATTTAGTGTTGACTAAAAAATCTAACAGTTGACTTAATAATCTAACAGTAAAAACAAATTATCTAGCAATGCTCGTGATATAATTTGAAAATAAAAAGCTTCACACAGTTCCTAAATTTCTCGATTTTGACAAGGCTATATTTCAAAGGAGCTGTCTCGGATGCAGTGGAAAACACCCTACCTCTAAGCTTGAAGCCCTGTGTTTAAGTCCCACTCCAGGATTTGTTGACCCCAGGAGTTATGTTGATAAAGTGGACTCTTGGTAGGGATTTGTTTGTTCTCCAGCAAGCTGTGTTTTCAACTCTCTCTTACCCTACAATGAATAAAGACATCAAAGGTTGTCACATGCACTTTAGCATGATTTAAGAATTTGGATCATGCTTTTCACCTGTACATAACATGGTTGCTAACTAGCTGCATTCAACACACACACACACAGTCACATACACAACAATGCTTTAATCCAATGCATAATTTAAACATTATTAATTATATAACTAATGTAAACTGGCTGTGGTGAAGTTCTGTGTGTTGGGTCTGTCCTATGGTTCATCTCAAGGATGGGCATCAAAGAAGAAGTTGATAGGCTAACAGAGGAACTGCATCATGGATACCTCAGCAGGAAGGCAGGATGAAAAATTACACAGAGTTTTGCCAAAAGTCTGGAAAGTAAAAGCACTGTGTTGGAGAACTGTATCCCCTTGTTTCTAAAACTGTAAAGGTAGGTTAGATAGCCATCTCTGTTTCTTCAAACATACCCTTGAATAAATGCCAGAGTGAATACATTTGAGGATAGCTTGAAACAGGACATCAATGTAATAGAAAACCAACTAAATGGGCCAAAACCAGGTAATATCTTACATACGCCACAATCATAACAAAAGAGGAGGTACATTAAAACGACATCATTGACAGTTCATTGCTGCAGCCAGTGTACTGCAATTTGGTCAATTGCTCCAAAATCATACCAGGAGATCTGATGATGGGTTGACCACTTCAGAAAAACCCTGGTTTGTGGGACATCTAAGTAACCAGTATCATTATGCATCTGTGCTATTCCTTAGTTGTGTAATAAAGGTGTATCACATTAAATGGAACTGTATCCAAGATGTTGTGCACTATTGATATCTGGGCCAGAATCTTTAGACCCGGAAGGTTTTCTTCTTGCATGTTTAAGCACAATAGGCCTCATTCATAGTTGATTATGTTAATAATAATAATCATAGGATCAATCAGTTGCTTATCAGGGATTAACACTGTGGGTTATCTTATTTCAAACAATAAAACACATTATAAGTTACCTCCTCCCACCCACCTTCCTGCAAAAATGCCATCCCCTGATTTTTGTGTATACGTGTGAACAATTTGCAGACTCACAGCAGACTATTCACTAGTCGGACTTGCAATATTGTATTCACACAACAGTCTCCAAAAGATGAACTTTCATAAAGACAAGATACACATACAACACATTAAACAAAACACATTTCTCTGCAAATTTTCTTCTTTAGATTTGAGTTTCCCCTGAAAGTATAATTTTCCAGTTTCTGACAGCGCATCACTACATTTTGGCAATTATTCTATAAAAAATTAATGCTAAGGGCAGCAATGAGGAAGAGAGTAATTTAATAAGGAGTGGAAACTACTGAGTAAGTTGTGGTATAATTAAAAATGGGAAGTGAAAATGGCTTAAAATCCAAAGAAGGAAATAGACACATTGTTGAATTATTGTTACAAGACACCCATGTAGAAAAAAAGAAGGTAAATTTTATATCAAGGAAAGGCTATTATTTTTATTCATCATTTAAACAATACTAGATAATGAGATGTTTTCCAGAAACTCGACTAATACATTACAATTCTTGTTGAGACCAATATGACATCAGTATAAAACTAGCATACAGGGCTACTTGGAAATAAGGTAAAGGTAAATTACACTCGAAAGAGGTTATTTGTCTACATGCACTGACAAAACCAATTACTGAACAGGGTCCATTCTGTTTTTCACTCCCTATATGCTGCCAAATCTGCTGAGTTTCTCTAGCAATTTCTGTTATTGTATCATTTTTGCTGCTTTGGTTTGAAACATTTGGGATCCACATTGCCATTTGCCTCTATGACTTGTAATTTAAAGTGGTCATTTATCCCCATAACCCTTCCTTTTTTGTTCAGAAATCCTATTATACACAATATGGAGCTGCTGGATTTTCTAATTTTAGCCTATTATAACAAAGATTTTGTTCTGAGTTGTTGTGACACTGGTGATACTGGGTGATCTAGTTCAACTTTTGTTCAATTACAACATTAAGGCAAAATAGTAACATCAAAAGTCAGAGGGAAGAAAAGGGAATAGCAGAGGAAATTGTAAAATTCATGACATGTCATAAGGCTACATAATAATGGGGTAATGAAAATTAGAAATGTTTTCAGATTGATTTATGAGAGCAACAGGTTAAATCATTAAATAATTTTCATTACCCCAAGGTTGATTGAAATAAAGGTAATGCATACGGTCCTCTGTGCGGACTTATTTTTTAAATGTGCGCAGGATTGTTGGCTAGATAAGCTAGTGAAGTAATGCTTGATTAAATTCAAAAAAATGTAATAAATAACTAAATGTGAAGATAGAACAGTTGGAAATACAATAAGATATTTTTATATATTTTACAATAACGGTCTGGGAAAAAGGCAATTTTCAGGAACATAAAACATGATCTATACCAAATTAATTGTGTGGAAAGTTTTATAAACTAGTCAGGAGATTAACAGTGAGAAATCTTCAGAGGGAAGTGTAAATTACGAAATAATTTATTTGTAGCAGTAACATGTCTCAGTGTGGATCTGGGAAGAGCAGACATGCTGCTCCAAACAAGTTTTAAGTCCTTCTCGGGATGTGGGTGTCATTAACAAAGCCTGCATTTATTGCCCATCTTTAGTTGAGAAGGCGGTGGCGTGCTGACTTCTTAACCCATTGTAGTCCATTTGGTGTAGGTACACCCACAATGCAATTAGGGAAGTAATTTCAGGATTTTGACCCAGTGACATTGAAAGAATGGTGACAGACAAGATCCAAGAGTGTTTTGGAGTTTTGGTGTTCCCATGTAGTTGTTGCCCTTGATCTTTTAGATGGTAGTGTCCTTCTCGTGTTTGTGAATTCAGAAAGCTCTGTCTAAGGGACTTTATGGAACTTCTACAGTACATCTTGCAAATGGTGCAAAATAGTACTACTGCTAAATGTTGGTGGTGGAGAGAGTGAATGTTTGTGGATATGGTTCCAATCAAGTGGGCTGCTTTGTCCTGGACGGTGTCAAGTTTTTTGAGAGTTGTTGGCACTGCATTTATCCAGGCAAATGGGCATATTCCAACACACTCTTGCCTTGTGCTTTGTAGTTTGTGGGCAAGCTGTAGGGAGTCAGGAGGTGAGTTACTTGCTGTAGGATTCCTAGACTCTGACCTGTTCCCTGGTTCGACCAGTCCAGTTCATGTTAAAGAAACTGAATGCTGCTCCTCACCCACTAATGTTGGTGGTGCTCTTAGGCCACTGATATGAGTTCTTATCTCTTGGTCTCCAAACTTCCTCAATGTTGGCTCAGACCCCTGATCTCCCTTCCCAATCCCCAAATCTCTCCACCACAGACAGCAACAATGCATTCCACCCTATTGTGGGCAGCCCCCTTGACTCACCTTTGGAATGTTAATATGAATCAAAAATTAATGTTTTTGCAAATGCATATTGCGATGCAGTGTTGGCGTCGTACAATAATGTTGATGGTATCCTCCATCCTTTGATGTAAGTTACCGACTCCCTCTAACAAACTACCTGCTGTTTCTGAGCCTCATTGTGCATTTTGCCAAAGTAATTAATTGCCATAACTTTACGATCATCCTTCTTTTTATTCATTCGTGGGATGAGGGTGTCATTAGCTAGGCCAGGATTCATTGTCCATTCATAATTGCCCAGAGGGCAGTGAAGAGTCAACCACATTGCTGTGGATCTGGAGTATTATGTAGGCCAGACCAGGTAAAGATGGCAGAATGTTTTCCCTAAAGGACATTAGTGAACCAGATGGGTTTTTTCTGACAATCGATAATGGTTGTCATTTGAGTCTTAATTCCAGATTTTAAAATTGAATTCAAATTCCCTGATCTGCCTTGGCGAGATTCAAGCCCAAATTCCCGGAACATTCCAAGGTCTCTGGATTAATAGGTCTAGCGATAATAACACTAGGCCACTGCCTCCTCTGTCTGAGGCTTAGCAAGTGCCTGGTTTATCTAGTCCTCTGAACATCAGAGACCTGAGACATGTTTTCCTGGTCAACTGCAGAGAATAGCCAGTAAATAATAAATAATGCACCTGAGTCTAATCTATAATGAAAGCCCACTGAGGCGAAAGTCTCTGTGCTAGTGGAGGGTGAATGTCAAGGTGTTGCTGGCATATCCTTTGAAAGTTGAATGGTTTCCTCCTCAGAGGTGGAGGTGGAACTGAATGCCTGGGTTCTTTCTTGTAATGATTCACTGGGTCCTACAGGTACCTGCATAAAGGAAGAGAGGGAAGTAGAAATGTAAAAAGGTTAAAAGTTTGTGCCAGCTAAGAATGAGTTATTACTGGTGTTAATGGGAATGCAGCTCAGCAGAATAAAGTTTACTTGGTTGGTTGCTCATGGAGGTCTTGGCATTCCCACATGACCGGTGACCATCTTAATGGCCAACTGCTGCATTCTCTTCTCTTACCGGGTAAGGGATCTAATGTCCACCTCCTGGTTGCCAGTCTTTGCTCTTTCTGCCCAGTTATGAGATGTTTCTTTCCTGCAATGTGGAAGAAGAAAGCATGTTATTCGTGGAAAAGGGAGGCATTGGTGATGACGCATAGGCAGGAGAAGCGATAAAATGAATGAGTGAGAAGCTTGAGGGGCAGGAAAGGTTAGCAGTTTGGGAGGATGAAGTGGGTGAAAACTGCTGAGTAGACAAGCTACATGCAACAGTGCAAGTTGTAGTCAATGAGCTTTGGTGAGAGGTGTGTGCAGTGGCAGGTTTGAAGTGAGTAATGGTGGCCCTCTCAATGTGAGGTAGTAGAGAGAAAATAGTGTGCAGAAGGTCCTTGACCATTTCCTGCTCTGCTGAGCATTTCTTTAAACCTCGAATGCCACACCTAACTTAGACAGTATCAGTCCAGGCTGGCTGAGCCTGGTGGAGTGGCCTCCATTGCAGGACAGCAGAAAAAGAACTACCCTCCTTTTCAGCACCCACCTACTTGCACCTTCAGTTGACACTAAGCAAAGTAACGGAGGTAACTTGCCTTTCTGGAGAAAGTCCTTCAGGATAAGGTGCAGGTCCAGAGTGTGAGGGGTAGTTCTGATGTAGTGATTGCAATGAGCTCAGCTAGGAGGACCTCATCGAAATTGGGGCTGTTAATCTGGTCCAATCAGGGAGCCCTGGCTGACAGGCATAAACAGGAGTGTCAGGGATTCCATTCACTCACATAAAGAGCTGACTTTGAGAGAGCTGGATCAGTGTGAAGGAGTCTCCGCATGTAAATAAAGGGTGCCTTGGTGATGGGATACTGGCCTCTGTGGAGTTAGTTCATCTGGCTTGCCACATCTGAAGTACAGTGGAGCTGGAATTTAAACATGGTGCCAACAGCATGAACATTACAAAGTGCTGGTAGCTGCAAACATTCCCGCAGAACAATTGCATGAGCTGGACACTGAAGAGGCCAGTTAATTAATTAATGAACTGAAGAACGGTTGTGTGAGAAAAGTTGACATTGGCCACGGTGGACTAACTGCCATAAAACAAACATTTTGCCATAAATCTGAGAAAATTCAGCCCTTTATCTCCCTGAACGATTTACTTTCTCACTATCTTTGTATCATCAGCAAATTCAGCAACCAAGCAGTTGGTCTATTCTAGTTGTTGATGTAAATTATAAATAATTGAGGCTCCAACCTGTGGTACTCATCACATCTTGCCAACACAACGAAGGAGTTATCTTGTAAGAAAAGATTGGACAGTCTGGGCCTGAATCCATTGGAGTTTAGTAACATGAGAGGTGATCTTATCAAAACATAAGATTTTTTTGATGGACTTGACTGGATTGATGGTGAAAGTATGCTGCTCTTCATGGGAGAGACTAGAAATAGGGGCCACAGTTTAAAAATAATGGGTCTCTCATTTAAGTTGGTAGAAAAATATATTTTTTTTCAGAGGGTTGTTTTTCTGTTGAATTCTCTTCACCAGAGAGCAGTTCAAGCAGGATCCTTGGATTTATTTAAAGGCAGAATTAGATTCTTGATAGACAAAGGAGTTAAATGATAAAGGAAGTAGACAAGGAAGTAAAATTCAAGCCAAAATCGGATTGGCCACAATCTTATTCATTTTGAAGGAGGCTGAATGGGCCAAATGGCCTACTCCTTCCTACTTCATGTGTGACTACCGCTTCTTTCATGCCTCCTCACTGTTGAACATTCATTTCTTGAGGACAAGATCAGCTGCTGTGACTTAGGCGCCTCTATTCCTATTTTTAAAACAATGTTGTGGGCTTTGTGAGCAATGCACAATTTGAATGTCTGCAAAGTAAGTTCTTTCTTCACAGCTTTTCTCATTAAATGTCACGATTAAGTACTATGATGATCATGGGTTTATTAAGTAACAGAAATGGGACTTAATGGAGCATTAACTGGAGCTGATATTGTCTATGCCACAACAGCACTGGTTTTTATTTCAATTTAAGAAAGCACCACATAGGGAATACTGTCTCATGAACAGTCAATAGATTGCACGCTATAATTTGATGTGAGATTTGACAAACGGTTTATTTAGGTTCTTTCCTTTGTGGTTGATGTTTCTTGCAAATAGCTTCCCCCAGCATTGAGTCATTTTATTTTAATAGGTTGTAAAGTTTTATAAAGTTTACTTTACAAACTACTGTTCATAAATACCAAATGCAAACTATGTATATCAGAACAGATGATTCTGATAAGAAAAGAAAATTACAACGAATGCCATAAAACAATAACGTTGTATGTCTCTTAATAAAAATGACAGTGCTTTTGTGTTGAGGTTATGGGTCAGAGATGTACTTCTTAGAAACTCTATCGCTGATTCTCTTTGATTTCTTCTTAAAAGAGAAAATGTGCTGGTGACAGAAAATATTTCATAGCTATATTAATAACGAAGAAACTATGAATATAGAAACATGAAAGATAGGAGCAAGAGTAGGCTATTCGACTCCTTAGACCCGCTCCACCATCCAATATGATCGTCACTGATCATCGAGCCCAATACTCTAATCCTGTCCTCTCTCCATGTCCCTTGATCCCTTTAGCCACAAGAGCCAAATCTACTTCCTTCTTGAAAGCACATAATGTTTTGGCCTCAACCACTTTCTGTGGTAGTGAATTCCACAAGCTCACCATTCTCTGGGAGAAAAATAATTCTTCCCATTTCATTCCTAAATGGTTTACCGCTTATCCCTAAACTATTTCTGTTTCTGGACTCCCCCACTATCGGGAACATCTTTTCTGCATCTGACCTGTCTAATCCTGCTAGAATTCAATGAGATTGCTCCCTCGTTCTTCTGAACTATTGTGAATTAGTCCTAACTGACTCAATCTCTCCTCATATGTCAGTCCTGCCAACCCAGGAATCAATGTGGTAAACATTTCACTGCACTTTCTCCACAGCGAGAACATTTTTCCTCAGATAAGTAGACCAAAACTGCACACAATGTTGCAGGTGCGGTCTCACCAATGTCCTGTATAATTGCAGCAAGACATTCTTGTTCCTGTTCTCAAATCCTTTCCCTATGAAGGCCAGTATATAATTTGGCTCCTAAACTGCCTGCCTCATCTGCACACTTACTTTCAGCAACTATTGCGTGAGGATGAGGTCTCTATGAGATCTGAAGTTGAAACTTATTAGAGAATGTTATTCTGAAGATATATCGTTTTAAAAAGGTTATTCAAGTTGTTATTGATTTTCTACATTTGTGAAGAGTGAGAATTTTGCATCCTGACTGTGTTTTCTATTCAGTGTTGGTGAAATGGCTTTAAAATTTTGATTTTAATTTAATTTGATATATAATTATCACATGTACTGAGAAACAATAAAATGTATTGTATTGCGTGCTAACCAGATTAATCATACCTTACGTAAGTACATGAGGATAATAGAACAGAATGCCAGAATATACTGTAGAATATACAGAGAAGGTGCAGAGAATGATCAACTCGAATATATGAGAGGTCCATTAATAAGTCTGATAACAGTGGAGAAGAAGATGCTCTTAAATCTTTTAGTATGTGTTTTCAAACATTCGTATCTTCTGCCTGATGGAAGAGGGTGAGGGACTGTATCACCAGGGTGGGTGGGGTCTTGATTTATTAGCTGCTTCCCTGAGGCAGTGGTAAGGATAGATGGAATCAATTGGAAGGAAGGCTAGTTTGCATGATGGGCTGGGCTGTGTTCACAACTTTCTATAATTTCTTGCAGTCTTAGGCAGAGCAGTTGCCATACCAAGCTGTGAAGCATCCGGGTAGAATACTTTCTATGGTGCATCTATAAAAGTTGGTAAGAGCCATTGTGGACATGCCAAATTTTCTTAGCCTTCTGAGGAAGGAGGGGCATTGGTGTGCCCTCATGACTGTAGCATCGATGTGAATGTACCAGGACAGATTGTTGGTGATATTTATTCCTGGGAACTTGAAGCTCTGAACCAACTCCACTTCAACACCATTGACACAGAGAGCAGCATGTCCTGCACACTGCTTCCTGAAATTGATGACCCGCTCCTTCATTTTGCTAACACTGAGGAAGGGATTGTTGTCTTTACACCATGCCACTAAGCTCTCTATCTCTTTCCTGTACTCTATCCTTTTGTTGTTTGAGATCTGATCCACTGTGGTGGTGTCATCAGCAAATTTATAAATGGAGTTAGAGCTGAATATGGCCATGCAGTCATGACTGTATAAGGATTACAGTAGGGGGCTGAATGCACAGCTTTGCAGGACACTGGGGTGTTGAGGATTATTGTGGAAGACGTGCTGTTGCCTATCCTTACTGATTGTGGTCTGCATGTCAGGAAGTCAAGGATCCAGTTGCAGAGGGGGGAGCAGTGTCCTAGATCATGGAGTTTGGGGATGAGTTTAGTTGGAATTATGTGGAAAAAGAGGAAAGAGGCAGTTTCCTTGTTACGTGGTAGAAAAATATTTCAGAAATCCTCCCTGTTCTGGAAATTGAGGGGCAAAGAAAGCCACTGAAAAGGCTTAATAAACAGGATTTTAAAAAAACTACTGGGTACATTTCTAAAAGCAAAAAGAATTGAGTAAATGGTACCTTGTTTTGTTATTTATTCAAAGGATGTGGGTGTCTCTGGCAAAGACAGCAGTCACTGTCCACCCCTAATTGCCCTCAAGAAGGTATTGGTTAGTCGCATCCTTGTATTGCTGCAGTTTGTATAATAAGGGTACTCCCACAGTATTGTTAGGTAGAGAGCTCCAGGAAGTTTGCACCCAGAGACAGTGAATGAACTGCGATGCATTTCCAAGTCAAAATGTGTGTGATGTAGAAGGTAACCTGAAGGTGGTAGTTGCCTGTTCCTGCTTGCCTTGAATTTCTGTGTGGTTAAGGTCTGGGGTTTGGAGGGTCCTGTCAAAGGGCGAGTCGTTGCTGTGCATTTTGGGGATGTAGCCATTGTGTGTTATTGGTGGATAGCATGAGTGTTTAGGCTGGTGAATAGGGTGGCAATCAACTAGGCTCTTTTGTCCTGGATGGTATCAATCTTCTAGAGTGTTATTGAGCTACATTCATCCAGGAGAATGGGGAGAATATTTCATCATGAGTCTGGTGGTGCTTTGGAGACGGTGGACAGGCTTTCGGGAGTCAGGAAGTGAGTTCCTGGTTTAAGAATACTCAAGCCCTAATCTGTAATTGAAATCCCAGTATTTATGTGACTGGTCCAACTAAGTTCTTGGTCAATGGTAACACTGTGGTGGGTCAGCAATGATAATGTCATTGACTGTCAAGGGGTGTATAGGTACACTGTGATTGGAGATGTTCATTTCCTGCCAATTGTGTGGTGTCAATGTTGCTTACTATTCATCAGTCAAGCCTGAATGTTGTCCAGGTCTTGCCAGAAAGGAATGCTTCTGTATCTAATGAGCTGAGAAAAGATATGAAGACTATGCAAGCATCAGCAAACATCCCCAATTCTAACTAAATAATAAAAAGGTCATTGAGGAAGTAACTGAGGATGTTTGCGCCTAGGACACTCTCCTGAGGAACTGTAGGCTCTTGTGATGCAGTGCCAATGTCCCTACCTTTGACCCAGGAGACCCATATTTAAGCCCCATTTGCTCCAGAGGACTGTAATAGCATCTCTGAACAGGTTTATTCGGAAAATATCTACCCTGAGGGATTACCTGAGTGAGGTCCTGGGACTGGGATGATTGACCTCCAACAACTATAACTTTTTGTGCTAGGTGATGCTCCAACCACTGGAGAGTTCCTCCCTGATCCCCAATGACATCAGTTTTACTGGGTTAAATGATACTTTGATGTGAATGAAATCTGGAGGCAAGTGATCCCTGCAGTAAACAAACAGCTCAATCAAAAAAAGACTTCTTTGGCTTGAAGTTCTTTCCCTATCTCTAATATCACTCAGTTTCTTGCATGCTTATAAATCTTCTTAAAATTGCAATTTTTAACTTTTTAATTTTTCTTCCCTGTATGTCAAAGGCTGGTGTTGTTAACAGATATAGCAACATAAGAACAGTTCTTGAGCCTGTTCCACTTACCATTCAATGAGATCAGGACTGAACTGCGACCAAACCCTATATATCCACCTTGGCTCCATATTGCTTGATACCTTTGGATAACAAACATCAACAAATTCCTATTTTAAATTGAACAATAAATCTAACAATATTTGCTTTTTTGGATAGAGAGCTCCAAACATTTTTTTAAAAAATTCGTACATGGGATGCAGACATTGCTGTCTTGGCCAGCATTTATTGCCCATTCTAATTGCTCAGGAGAAGATAGGAGTGAGCTTCCTTCCTGAAACTCTGAGGTCCTGTGTGAGTTGAAGTGTTTCTCAATTTCACTTCTGGCTTCCATTTTCAGGCTATGATCCTATCCTAAGCTCCATGACCAGAAGAAATAGTTTCTCTCTATCTAACCTATCTGTTTCCCTTAATACCTTGAAAACTTCAAGTCATTCCCCCAAGTCATTGTTTTGGAATCCAAACAAGATCAGAACACATGTAAGTCTTTCATAAATATTACTTCTGGCCTGAGGCACAAAATGGTTCATATGTTAATAATTCTGCCAGACTCTCTAAGGAATATGCAAATACTTGTTTCAAGCAGCAACAATAAGGTCACAAAAATGTTGTCCAATTCCAAGTGTAGCACAGAGTTAAGAAGGGTGAGTATGTTGAAAGTTGCAGTGATTTCTGAGAAATTTAGGAACATGAATCATTTCCTTTTTCTGTTGCACTCTCATCTGATAAGCACCAAAAAATTTGGAGTGACAGTTTTAAAATTCTGCAGGCAAGCGCCATGCAAATTACATTTTGGAGGCCATTTGGTCTTAGGCATCTCTGCAGATCCTACTAAATGATAACAGTGTTGACCATGACCATTTTTGTGAGATCGCTGAACTTTCATAACATATTGTCCTGGTTGTAAGGGTTTAACTCCCATCATTGAGTTCCTATTTTTTTCCTTTTGAGCTTGTATTTGGAGGACCTCCTGCATAGATAAGGTACTCCTCCTATATTTCACTTCTTCCACATAGGATGTAATTTCAAAAGGTGTAATTCAATATAATGCAGGTGGCATGTCAATTTTGTATGACTGCTCATTTGATGGTTGCTGCACACAGTCAGCATTAATACTGCACTGCAATCGAAACTCATAATTTCCTGACACTGTATACACTCTTAAAGGGAAGATGTGCTATAGCTGGAGCAGATACTGGCAATTATGCTAAAAGTGAAGCTGACCTACAGTGAACAGTAGTACAGAATAGGAAAGCGTGTGTTCCAATGTTTCCTTTCTCTTCAAAAGAAGCCTAGGTGGAGGAGATGGAATCTGGGAGAGATACCCTATAGCTGCAGGAGGCCTTCTGAGTGAGGATTTGTATGGGTGTTCGATGACATCATCAGTGAACCCTCTGATGAAGCAGTATTATTCTACTCCACTTGGAATTTATGCTGTCTGTTCCGTTATGGTGAGCAGTGTCATTTCTGTTTTTGATCTGTATGGGTTTGTTTATAGGGTCCAATTCTATATGTTTGTTGATTGGATTATGGGTGGAGAACCATGCCTCTAGGAGTTGCTGTGTGTGTCTATGTTTGGCTTGGGCTACTACCGTTACCCTGTTCCAGTTAGAATGATGGCCTTCATTGTCTGAGCGTATCAATATTAGGGAGTGTTTGTCGTGCTGTTTTGCTGCTAGTTGATGTTCACATATTCTGATGGCTAGTTTCCTTCCTGTCTGTCCGATGTAATGTTTGTTGCAGTTGTTGCATGGTATTTTGTTAACCACATTGGTCCTATATGTTGTGGGAATGGGGTCTAAAATCCTTGTGAGTGCTTGTCATAGAATGGCTGTGGGCTTATGGGCTACTATACTGTACTATGCAGAACCAACATGGTTTACAAATTACTATGCAATGACTGCCACAAACATTACATCGGACAGACAGGAAGGAAACTAGCCATCAGAATATGTGAACATCATCTTGCAGCAAAACAGCATACAAACTCTCCTTAACATCGGTACACTCACACAATGAAGGCCATCAGTTTAATTGGAATGAGGTAACCATTGCAGCCAAGCATAGACACACACGGGAATTCCTAGAGGCATGGTTCTCCACCCATAATGCAATCAACAAACATACAGAATTGGGTCCCATATACAAACCCATACAGATCAAAACCGGAAATGACACTACTCTCCATAACGGACCAGACAGTATAAATTCCAAGCAGAGTAGAATAACATTGCTTCATCAGAGGCTTCACTGATGATGTCACCTGGCATGGTGACGAAACGTCTGAACGAGAACAAGCCAGCTTGAATGGATAAAATTAATCAGAAAGCTGATTTTATTAACTGCTTATGACGCACGGTCGGATTTTGACAAATTTAGAAAGAGAGAAACAGACACAGAAATTGCTGGAGAAACTCAGCATGTCTGTCAGCATCTGTGGAGAGAGAAACAAAGTTAAGCTTTTGAGTCCAGCATGACTGTTCTTCAGAATCGAGCTTGCAAATAAAAATATGGATAAAGAGGGATAAAGATTTCTGAAGAAGGGTCCCGACCCGAAACGTCAACTTTCCTACTCTTCTGATGCTACCTGGCCTGCAGTGTTCCTTCAGCTCTTCACTGTGTTATCTCTGACTCCAGCATCTCCAGTTCTTACTATCCCTGACTGAGTTAAAGTCCTTATGAGTTAGTTTTTTATACTTCCATCAGGAAAAAGTGATCGGCCACCAGGCTGGGAAGCAAAAACAGAAATTGCTGGAAAACTCAGTAAGTCTGGCAGCATGTGCGGAGGGAAAGCAGAGTTAATGTTTCAAGTCCAGTGAACCTTTTTCAGAACTAGCTTGGGAAGGATTTACAATTATGTCCACTCTTTTTGAACATTTGAATGCACTGGATGCAAGCAGAAAGGCTTTCAGTAAAGATAACAAGACCACGAGAGGCAGGAGCAGAAGAAGGGGAGGTGATGACCTAGCGGTATTATTGTTGGACTATTAATCCAGAGACCCAGAAAATGTACTGGGGACCTGGGTTTGAATCCCACCATGGCAGATGGTGGAATTTGAACTCAATTTTTAAAAAAATTTGCAATTAAGAATCTAATGACGACCATGAATCCATTACTGATTGTCAGAAAAACCCATCTGGTCAGTAATGTCCTGTAGGGAAGGAAATCTGCCATCCTTACCTCGTCTGGCCTACATGTGACTCCAGACCCACAGCAATGTGGATGATGCTTAACTGGCCTCTGGGCAATTAGGATGGGCAATAAATGCTGGCCTAGCCAGAGATGCCCTCATCCTGTGAAAGAATAAAGAAAACAAAAAGGGTCATTCAGCCCACTAAGTCTGCTCAACATTCAAAGCGATCATGGCTGATCTAATAATCCTCAACTTCACTTTCCTGCCTTTTTCCCATAACCCTGGATTCCCTTACTGATTAAAAATCTCTCTATACCAGCCTTGAATATATTTAACGACCCCCGGAAGTAACGAATTGCACAGATTTACTACCCTCTGTGAGAAGAAATTTCTCCTCAGCTCTGTCTTAAATGTACGATCCCTTTACCTGGGATTATATCCTCTGGTTCTAAACTCTCCCACATGAGGAAGTAACCTTTACACATCTACCCTTTCAAGGCCCCCAGGGTTCTTATATGTTTCAATAAAGTTGCCTCTCAATCTTCTAAATTCCAAGAGTACAGGTCCAATCTACACAACTTTAATGGGGCATAACATGAGCATTAAAACCAGATTATTCAGGAGAGATAGTAGGAAGTACTTCAGTGACACCCTTAGTTTGTTGGGGTGTTTGGTACCACTTCTGGTTCTGTTTCTCAGTGGTTTGTACACTGGGTCTAATTAATGAGTTTGTTGATGGAGTTCTGGTTGGAATACCAGGCCTCCACGAATTCCCTGGAGTGTCTCTGTTTGGCTTGTGCGATTATGGCTGTGTTGTCCCAGTCAAATTTGTGTCCCTCGTTGTCCGTGTATAGCGAGACACGTGAGAATTGTTCATGTCTCTTGGTGGCTAGTTTGTGTTCGTGTATCGTATTGTCAATTTTCTTCCAGTTTGGCCTATGTAGTGTTTCTCACAGTCCTTGCATGGTATTTTGTATATTACACCGGTTTTGCTGGTTTTGGGTATGGGATCCTTTACGTTCGTCAGTAGCTGTCGTAGGGTGGTTGGTGGTTTATGGGCTACTCTGATACCTTGGGGTCTGAGTAGTCTTGTGGCCATTTCTGAAATGTCCTTGATGTATGGTAGGGTGATTAGTGATCTGTGATCTGTTATCATCCAATAGGTTCTATTAAGGATGTCTGAGGCCAAATGTAACCAGGGAACAGGTAATATTCATTCACTAATTCAGGGATAATTAGGGAAAGAATTTGAGTGGTTAATGTGATGGAGTGTTTTGGTGTGCAAATTGAAAAAACTTCCAAGAGGCTGAATACGCTGAGGCATTCTTTCCCTGGAGTGTCAGAGGCTGAGGAGTGACCTTATAGAGATTTATAAAATCACGAGGGGCATGGAGAGGGTGAATTGCCGAGGTCTTTATCCCAGGGTAAGGGAGTCCAAAACTAGAAGGTATAGGTTTATGGTGAGAGGAGGAAGATTTAAAGGGGACCTGAGGGGTAACTTTTTCTTGCAGAGGTTGGCGTTTTTTTCTTTATTCGTTAACGGGATGAGAACGTGCTGGCTAGGCATCACTTATTGCCCATCCCTAATTAGCCCAGATGGCAGTTCAGAGTCAACCACATTGCTGTGGGTCTGGAGTCACATGTAGGTCAGACCAGGAGTAAGGATGGCAGTTTCCTTCCCTAAAGGACATTAGTGAACCAGTTGGGTTTTTCCAACAATCGACAATGAACTTATGGTCGTCATCAGACTCCTAATTCCAGATATTTATTGAATTCAAGTTCCACCATCTGCTGTGGCGGGATATGAACCCGGGTCCCCAGAATGCTATCTGGGTCTCTGGATTAACAGTCCAGCGATAATACCACGAGGCCATTGCCTCCCACATAGAGTCATAAATTTATACAGTACGGAAACTGACTGTATATGGAATGAGCTGCCAGAGGAGGTGGTGAGGCTGGTACAATTACAACATTTAAAAGGCATCTGGTAGAGTAGGAAGGGTTTAGAGGGATATGGGTCAAATGCTGGCAAATGGGACTAGATCCGTTTCGACTATCTGGTTGGCGTGGACGAGTTGGGCCAAAGGGTCAGTTTCCGTACTGTATAACTTTATGACTGTATGATTTACAAAAGTAAATGTCTGGACCCTTTTTTGCCAACCTTTAAACATATATATCTTCAAATACCACATTCTACAAAGAGTGCTGCAGTTTTAAACACTATGCAATTCACCATGTCCCTGTCATTCCATTGACCCAGGCCTCACATCTAACATTGATATTCTTCTCAACCTCACACAGGTCGCACTGCTGCAAATACTACACACTACCAACTCTAATCATGATAACTTCAACAATGAAACATATTGAACAACACTTGCTGAGATGTATCTGTCTCTCCTGTAGGACAAATTGGTGCAAAACTAGAGGCAACTTGAATTAACAGGAGGCGGCCAGATGCATGTGTCCTAACTCCACGAAGAAGACAATCCATTGTTAGGATCCCCTTATGAGATCATGATCAATGTAATGGCCAAAGGTGGCTTTACACTTGATCACATTGTCTCACATCCCACTCGCTCTTCATTTTATACTTTGCTGATTTAGACCCCCACGTTGATTGAGCGATAAATTGCATTCATAACCCCAGGGAAAAGTTTGCAAAGAAAGGACAAAAGTAATGCATTAAAATCAAAATGATCCATGTTAGTTCATGTGAATTAGAGAGTCCAATAAGGCAACATTGAGTGGAGGTCATCAGCATTTATACTGCAACCCTAGACTGTGATGAAGATGTTAAAACAAAAAATTCTAATCTGACAATGATCAGCTTCTCACTTCCAACATAAAAGCAGAGAAGGTCACCTTCCCAGAAAACTTTAATGCCATGGTTGGTTGTGACCCTGATGTCTGGAGTGGAACTATTGGGAAAAAAACAGGATGGGAAAAGGTAATGCAAACATCACTGTCTTGTTACCTAAGTGCGCTCAACAGGGCTTCATGATATCAAACCATGTATCTGCGAGAAGGGCAAAAACCATGTGGAGGCATTCTATATTAAAGCATTGGAACCTCCTAACTCATATCATTATTCCATTTAAAGATCCAGGCGATGTCTGTATCACTCAATCAATGTGGGGTGTTGCTATCTACTGAACAGATCACCAACTTGTTTGATCAGTAATGAATCACCCTTGTAACAGAGATTCACAGAATCATAGAATCCTTACAGCGTGGAGGCAGGCTGTTAAGTCCATCGAGCCTACACCGACCCTCTGAAGAACATCCCACCAAGACTAACTCCCCTACCCAGTCTCTGTAACCTTGCATTTCCCATGGCTGATCCACCTAGCCTGCACATCCCTGGACACCATGAACAATTTAGCCTGTCCAATCCACCTAACCTGCACATTCTTAGACTTTGGGCTGTGGTAGGAAACCAGAGCACTTGGAGGAAACCCATGCAGACACAGGGAGAATGTACCAACTCCACGCAGACAGTTGCCCGATGTTGGAATCGAACCCGGATCCCTGGTGCTGTGAACAGCAGTGCTAATCACTGGGCCACCGTGTCACTCAAGAGGAAGAAGATCAATGTCTCAGCTGTAAAGCAGCAAGACTGAAGAAAAGAATTCCGAGTCAAGTTCATGACAAATCTGGACAGTCTTCACACATCCAACTGAAATCCACAACAGCAGGAACAAATAAAGTCAGCGCCACTATATTCCTATGAGGACCGGGTTTCAGTTCTGTCATTAGTGGTTCAGCAAAAGTAATACTGAAAAATGTGACCTCACAGACTAAAAACAAGCAGCTTTCTTTGCGTGGCAGAAAATCCACAGTCATAAGTAAGCAGTGTTTCAGCATTGACACCCAAAGACAAATCCAGAAGGAAAAAGGACAGGTGGTGGGAAGAGAAAGCCTGAAGAGGGATCCAGCAAGATACTAACCATCAAGACAAAACCCACCAGAGCCATCTAAAATCCCGTTCATGCAGAAGATGATGTTTCTGTTCTTAAAGATGACAAATGCATCCACTAACACCAGAATGAACATTTTGAACAACTTTCATCATGTGATTTCAGGATGGCAGCTGATACTGTCCCAGAATATCACCAGGTAAGCAACTGTAAAATCTGCATGTGAACAACTATCAATGGAAAATCTACAGCATATAACCAACTAGATAAAAATGAAAAAGCCTATGACTGCAAATGCAATCCAGTTGAGGCCTTCAAAGCTGGAACTACACTGTCATTAAGACTCCATGCACTTATCTTACAAATTTGTAACAGTTAAGTACCTATCCTTGCCTTTACCCCACCCCAGTCTCCAAATTCAGGAATTAACAATTCTAACTATCTCCAAAAAGGGAGGTAAATCATGCCATGGAAAATATTGAGGTATTTCCTTTCTCTCCATAGCAAAAAATTCTGGCTGCAATTTTCCTGAATTTTCTGTTTCCTATTGCTGAGGACATCTCTCTAGAGACACAATGTGGCTTTAGATCTTCCAGAGGAATCTCTTACACTGAAATAATAGGGTCTAGGCCTGAAACGTCAAGCTTTCCTGCTCCTATGATGCTGCTTGGCCTGCTGTGTTCATCCAGCTCCACACCTTGTTATCTCGGAATCTCTTACACTGCCTTGGTTACCAGAAAAATCTAAGAAAAACATAGAGAGGAACAACGGAAACTTGTCACAGCATTCATTGACTTGACCAATTGACTTCATTAAATCAGTAGATTGTGCTTGAAAAGTTGAATGTCCAGCAAACTTTACCATAACTCTGCAATTATGATATGACTGCAACTGTCTTGAGTGAGAGGCCAGCATTGACAAGGAGACCTAACACCAGGTTGGCTGCACCAACTCTGCCTTTCATAAAATAGGAAAGTGAGTATTTGACGACAAGCACCCTCACAACTCATGAAAAGTCCTGGTGTACAGAGTAGTTGTCACCATACTCCTGTACTGCAGTGGGACATGAACTCTCTAACTGCATCACATAAGAGCACAGGAAAATTCCATCAATGATCCTTGGGCTACATCCTCTGGTTTCAAGGGAAGAACCATTGAACAACTGCTCACGTCCTTCTCTAATCTAGCTCCCCATGCTTACAGGCAAACCTCCTGCAGAATCACTTTTGACAGACTAGACATGCTATCTGGGTAGCCAAGAAAGATCTTCTCCACCAGCTCTTGCTTTCTCATTTTAAATGGCAGCCTTCCAGGGGAGGACAAAAAAGCAATCCTGGAGACCTCCGGTAAATCTGTAAGGGTTCTCAGTTTCAAGAACCCATTGGGGCAGTGTTAAAGAAAGAAGGAGATGACTATGGATGGGAGATAACAAGGTGTGGAGCTGGATGAACACAGCAGGCCAAG
>JAHRHZ010000050.1:17078229-17131620 GCA_024137785.1 Ginglymostoma cirratum
TGCTTGGCCTGCTGTGTTCATCCAGCTCCACACCTTGTTAAGCTTTCCTGCTCCTATGATGCTGCTTGGCCTGCTGTGTTCATCCAGCTCCACACCTTATTATCTCGGATTATCCAGCATCTGCAGTACCTATTATCTCTGATACTATGGATGGGAGTTGGTTAGTGTGGGTAGGTGTGGACCTTGCCTCCAATGGATCTCAGAAACCTACAAAGGAGGTTGTATCTGTTGTATAAGTCAATGGATATGAAAGAGTTAAGCTGAGCTCAGCCGAAGCTCAGCCCATCTAGAGGGAGGTAGTGGTAATATTACTGGACCAGTAATCCAGAACCTCAGGCTAATGTTCTGGGACAAGGGTTTGAAGCCCATCAAGCAGATAGTGCAATTTGGCTGACGTGTGACTCCAGACACCCAACAATGTGTTTACTCTGAACTGCCCTCTGGGCAATTAGGGATGAGCAATAATCACAGGTTGAGCCAACACCACCACATCTTCCCCGAAAGAAAAGACGATACTCTGACACAGGATACAGACACTGGGTGGCACATCAAACAGTTTTAGTCAGTTTGAACAATTTGGAGGCAGCTCAAGTTAGTTGCATCTGGTACGGTCTCTTCATATCGGTGATAGCAAGAAATCTATCTCCATTCCATCTACTTTCCCCAGCCCCACCCCTCTTTCCTTTATTTATTTCCCAGTTCCTCCCCAGTCCTGATTAAGGGCCCTAAACTGAAACATCGACTTTCCTGCTCCTCTGATGCTGCCTGACCTGCTGTGTTCCTCCAGCTCCACACAGTATTGACATGGTCTCTTCATATGTCCCATTTACCTCTTGTTAGTATAACTTTTTACACCTAAGAGTTAATATACACTCTACATAGTTATTGAGATGGCAGTGGGCTACAATTTGTTAGATAAGGAAAGAGCCTCTTTGGCCAAGATACTTTCAAGGTTCATCCTCCACTTTAGACTACAAAGTGGCAACTTAGACTGCTGAAGAAAGGAGGACTGATGGCAACATTTGACTTCAACCACAAATGGCCAGTACTCAGGCTTTACTATATTATAACAATGTGACAATGAGGGACTTCTCAACACTGTTAGAACAGTTTCTTCCTGCTTTTCCTGTCACTAGCCAATGCAGTAAAGATAATTATCTTCCTGAATAGCTATGACCTTCTCCCTCTGTGAGTTATATACTATCAGTAGTAGGATGAAGCCCTTAAGTAACCAAGCACCAGCAGGCTACCCAATACCTTTCTTGTACCCGGTAGCATTTCAGACTAGTCGGGTGTGTGCAGACAGGTACAGGTAGTTCTGCTATAACGGGTGTTTCGTTGATGCAAATTGGTTGTAACATGTTTGGTGAAAAGTGGACATTGTTTGGAAAACGCGAACTTTCTGCTGGACAGGTATAGCAATTTTCTATAGCGATTTCCCTATAACGTGATTTTCTATTGCGTGAGGTTACAGAAGAACGCAATTATCGTGTCATAGGAGAATTACCTGTAGGAGGCAGGAAGTATACATCCTAGATTTTACATGTTCCCAGTCTTCAAGCACATTGACAGGATACATAAAAATCCAATATATTATTATCCTGTTAATTTTTTCACTTTCATTAGAACTCTCTTCTCAGTAAATTGTCTGATTTTTCACTCCCAGCTTTATTTGAAACATGCTGCAACGGTATAGTTCTCTCTGTTTGTATTTCTCTGAGTAATTCTTATCTCTGTAAAGTTATTACCTTAAGTGCTTAATTGCCATAATCATGTTTCAGTTTCTTCATTTTCTGTTTTTGTGCTTTTTTCATGGGTACTTTCCATATTTTCTCACATTACCGTCCTGTTTCCCCACTAGAGACTCAGTCAGTGATGGCCATATTTCCTGTGGTTTATGTCATTTGACTCTCACTCACTGTTCAATGCCAAACAAGCAAGAGACAAGTTGGAGGTTTTGTATTTCCTGTAGCTTTAACACTGTCCTGAAACTGAAGCCTTGTAAATGTTTTGTGTGAGAAATACAGGCTACAGACAATGTTGTGCAATAAATTTAAATTAATTCCAGGGTGAGTTGTTCAATGTAAGATCACATAATATTATTGAAATCAAATTATTTTTATATATTTCAAGTTAATACATTTTTTAAAATTTGTCGATGATCATTGAAAGATATCAGTCTTCGGGAATACAAAACCCAGTCACTACTATATCCCTATCAGAGCACAGGACAGAGTGAAACATTGCTATGGTGCCTTGACAATGTGACTTGACGCAATCACAGTTGTGTAGCACAACTTGCAGCAGTATGATGCTTTCCACGAGCGAACTTTATAACCTCCCTGAGTACAGTTGCCAAATTGTAAACAATTTGGATATGCAATGGATTTGCAATGATCTGTTTCATTAAGGAGGCACAGCAAGAGGTTATCAAAGAAGTGACCGTGAGCTGCAGTTTACAAATCTTTTGGACAGGCATGGGTGGTGAGAAAGCTGTCAAAGTGGTACAAGAGTGTGATGGGTGGTGCGCCTGTTGTCCACCTTCTGCCGTGACTTGAAAGTTACAGGAAGGGTGAGCAGATAACCCACCCCCAGGAGTCTAATTGAGCCACTTTGCCAAGCCAACTTGAATTCTCAACCTTGCTGAGACCATGAACATAGTATATGGCATTCCCAGCTCACTCTGTCTTGCCTTTTATTTATGTATGCAAGAAGGCCCCAAGCACAAGAGCCAAACTCTTTCTGCCTCTTTCAGGTTCAGCAGTGAACCCTTCCATTTTACGGCTTACGGCATCCCTGTGTTAAAGGTGCCACACACTGTAACCACTAACACCCCAACTTCTCCCCACGTCCTCCCTGAACTGACCAGAGGATGCCAGACTTCACTTGCCTGAGTTTGAGAATGTTAGTTATTGATCTGCGCTTATCATCTGGATGCAGATCCAGAAGTAACCATTGCCCAAAGAGGCACTGTTGAGGTTGCCATTTGGTTGTTTGGAAGCTCTTGGGCACATGTGGCCATCATTCTGTGGTTGCAGCTGACAAGATGCAGCCAATGTCATGGAACAGGTTCCCTCCTCCACCCCTGAACCCCGAATGGTGAGACCCCTGCCAGAAGGAATCTATCCAGTCGCTCCATTCACTGTGTGACAGGTGAAAGGATAATGTGCCAAATAACTTTTCTTAAAAGTACCTGAGTAATTTTTGCATCATGTGTAAATTAAATCAGTGGAAAATGAAACAGGGCAGAAATTGAATTACCCTCCTTTTGGGGCTATTCAGTTTCAGGAAGCTTTGACTGAAGAGAATGTCATTCAAGTCATTATATTTAGTTTTTTTATTCACTTGTGGAATGTGGATGTCACTGTTTGGCTAGAATTGGCCCATTCCTAGTTGCCCTTGAGAAGGTGGTGGTGAGCTGTTATCTTGAACCGTTGCAATCCACATGCTGTAGGTACACCCACAGTGCCCTTATTGAGGGAATTCTAGAATTTTGACCTAGCGACAGTCAAGGAATGACGATATTTTTCCAAATCAAGATGGTGAGTGACATGGAGGAGAACTTGCGGGTGGTGGTGTTCCCATTTATCTACTCCCCTTGTCCTTCCAGATGGAAGTATTTATAGGTTTGGAAGGACCCTCAGTGAATTTCTGCACTGCATCTTGTAGATAGTATATGCTGCTGCTACTGAGTGTTGGTGGTGAAAGGAGTGGATGTTTATGGAGGTGGTACCAATCAAGCAGGCTGCTTTGTCCTGAAAGGTGTTAAACTTATAGAGTGTTGTTCAAGCTGCACTCATCCAGGTAAGTGAGGAGTATTCTGTCACACTCCTGACTTGAGTCTTGCAGATGGTGGACAGGCTTTGCGGAATCAGGAGATGAGTTACTAGCTACAGTATTCCTAGCCTCTGACCTGCTCTTGTAGCCTCTGTATTTACATGGTGAGTCCAGTTGAGATTCAGGTTAATGGCAAACCCCAGGATGTTGATAGTGGGTGATTCAGTGATTGGAACACCATTTAATGTAAAGGGCCAGTGGTTAGATTGTCTTTTGTTGGAGATGGTCACTGCTTGGCATTTGTGAGGCAAACATTACTTGCCACTTTGCAACCCAAGCCTAGATATCGTCCAGGTCTCGTTGCATATGAACATGGCCTGTTTCAGCATCTGAGGAGTCGTGAATGGTGCTGAACATTGGACAATCATTGGCAAACATTCCCACTTCTGACCTTATGATGGAGGGAAGGTCATTGATGAAGCAGCTGAAGATGGCTGGGCTTAGGACACAACCCTAAGGAATTCCTGTAGAGACATGCTGAAGCTGAGCTGACTGACCTCCAGCAACTATGATCATTTTCCTATGTGTCAAGTATGACTCTAACCAGCAGAGAATTTGCTCTGGCTCCCATTGATTTCAGTTTTACAAGGGCTCTTTGATGCCACACTCTGTCGAATGCAGCCTTGATGTCAAGAGCAGTCACTCTCACCTCACCTCTGGAGTTCAGCTCTTTTGTCCATGTTTGAACCAAGGCTGTAATGAGGTCAGGAGCCATGTGGTCCTGGTGGAACCCACACTGGGTATCACTGAGCAGGTTATTCATAGAATAGAACCTCTACAATGTGGAAGCAGGTGGTTCGGTCCATCGAGTCCATACCGACCATCCGAAGAGCAGTCCACCCAGTCTCACCTGCCTACCTTATCCTGTCAGTGTAACCCTGCATTTCCCAGGGCTAATCCACCTGGCCTGCACATTCCTGGACACTCTGGGGCAATTTAGCATGGCCAGTCCACCTAACCTGCATATCTTTGGACTGTGGGACAAAACTGGAGCACCCAGAGGAAACCCACGAATGAATGTGCGAACTCTACGCAGACAGTTACCCAAGGGTAGGATCAAACCCAGGTCCCTGGCGCTGTGAGGCAGCAGTGCTAACCACTGAGCTATCGTGCCTCCTTGCTGAGCAGGTGCTGCTTGATAGCACTGTTGATGACATCTTCCATCACTTTACTCTTGATCGAAAGTAGACCGATAGGGCAGTAATTGGCCAGGTTGGATTTGTCCTGCTTTTTATGTATGGGACAGATCTGGGCAATTTTCCACATTGTCAAGTAGATGCCAGTGTTGAAACTATCCTGGAACAGTTTGGCTAGGGGAGCGGCAAGTTGTGGAGCACAAGTCTTCAGTACTATTGCTGGAATGTTGCCAGGGCCTGTAGTCTTTGCAGTATCCAGTGTCTTGATATCACATGGCGTGAATCAAATTGGATGAAGATTCGCATCTGTGATGCTGGGGACCTCTGGAGGAGGCTGAGATGGATCATCCACTTGGCACTTCTGGTTGAAGATTGCTGCAAAAGCTTTAGCCTTATCTTTTTCATTTATGTGTTGGACTTTTCCATCATTGAGGATGGGGATACTTGTGGAGTCTCCTCCTCCAGTGGTCTGTTTAATTGTCCACCACCATTCCGGAATGGATATGGCAGGGCCGCAGACATTAAAACTGTTGTTTGTGGGATTGCCTAGCTCTGTCTGTCACTTGCTGCTTATGCTGTTTCACTTGCAAGTAGTGCTGTTTAGCAGTTTCAGCAGGTTAATACTTCATTTTTAGGTATGCCTGGTGCTGTTCCTGACATGCCCTCCTGCATTACCCATTGAACAGGGATTGATCTCCTGGCTGAACAGTCATAGTTGAGTTGGGTATATGCTGGACCATGAGGTTAAAGATTGTGCTGGAGTACAATTCTGCTGCTGTTGATAGCCCACTCTGTCTCATGGATGGCCAGTCTTGAGTTGCTATACCTGTTCTAAACCTGTTCCATTTAGCACAATGATTGTGCCACACAACATGATGGAGGGTATTCTCAATGTGAAGGTGGGTCTTCGTCTTCACAAGGACAATGAGGTGGTCACTCTTAACCGCGACTGTCATGGACAGATGCATCTGCAGCCATCAGGTTGGTAAGGATGAGATCAAGTATGTTTTTCTCTCTTATTGGTTCCCTCACCACCTGCCACAGATCCAATCTGGCATCTATGTCCTGTATGACCTGAACAGCTTGATCTGCTGCTGAATTTTCACACCCAGAAAACATTCTGCACCCTTGTCACCTTCAGCACCTGCTCCAAGTGTTCAACATGGAGGAGTAGGTTTGAAGCTGGTAGAGTGTGAAATGCCTAATAAAAGGATAAAGTGCTGTTTTCTGAGTTTGTGTTGACCTTCACTGGACCAGAATAAAAAGCCAAACACAGAGACAAGGAATTCTAAAGGAGGGCACTTGAAGAACAAAGCAAGCAGGCATATGGGAGTTCTAAGTCATAAATAATCTTTATGTGAAAATAGATTGTTCTTTCAATGTCACTTGGTCAGAATCGTAGAACTCCCTATAAAACAAAATTGTGGCACTTCCTTCCAAAAGGGGAGATGATGGTTGTGTAGTAGGCTACAGATCCAGGCTAATAGTCTACAAAATTGATTTCATACCCCTTCACCAAATCTGGACTCTGAAGTTAAACTCAGTGATAGTGACAATGAAATTATGATTGATTGTCATAAAATGTCCTCTGGTTCAATAATTTCCTCTGGGGAAGGAAATCTACAATCCACATCTCCTGTGCTCTGGTGTCTTTGTGAACTCCAGACCTCAGAAGAGTGGTTGGCTCTTTACTGTTGTCTGCAGTGTCCTAGCAAGTCACTCAGCTCACAGGCAATTAGGGTTACAACATGAACATTCTTTGCCAGCAATGCCAACATCCCACAAAAGACCAAAAGAAAACATATGGACAGCAGGAGTTCAAGGAAATGGCTCACCTTCATCTTTTGAGGGCAATTAAGGATGGACAATAAATGCTGGCCTTACAATGATACCCTTATCCCTTGGATAAACTTTTTAAAATTGCAAACTTCTATCCCTAATATTGGCTTTAATAACATTAGGCCGTAACTATACTGCCCACTTCTGTTTTTCCCAATGAAGAGCTGGCAACGTCGGATTGGGTTGTCCAGTGTTTCTTGAATTCGGGGCTGGTGCTTGGTTGAGGACCCTCCATCATAACAGTTTGCTGGTAATGCGGTTTGCACAGTTCGTGTTGGTTTGCCTTCTTCTTCTAGACTTCTGGGTCACTGGAATCATAGAGGCCCTTCGATCCATCAAGTCAGTACTCCAAAAAAATACTACTACCTACACTAGTCCAAACATTCCTGCACTAGGCTCATAGCCTTGAATGTTATAACACTTCAAGTGCTCATCCAAGTAACTTCTAAAAGTTGGAGCCTGTTTTGCTTTGCTGATTTTCTGTGTTTCCATTACTCCCTGTTTCAACTGAGTGGCCAAGGAAGGCAACCACAGAACTATATTTCCTCCACACTGGGCACCTGGCGGATCAAGGCCTTAGGAGGGCAGGAAAGGTAAGAGGAATAACACCTTCAAGCACAAAATACCACACACAGAAATGCAAAGTGTTCTGCTACACAATATTTGTCAGGTCAACAAACTTGCAGTTCCATTTATGCCTTTCTCTGCTGGTACTGCGTACACTCATCTGAACAGCCAAACACTCACATTTAACTTTAACCTTAGTCTCTTGCAACTCACCTCACAGTTACCCTCTAAAAATGATGTATTTTCTCCTCCGTGTACAATCCATTATGAGTTCTCGCACCTCTCTGCTTTCTTGCTTTGTGGGAGAAGACAGCCCGGAACTTGGTGCTAAGCAGAAACACAGGATGAAGTAAGGCATTGAGAGTGAGCCTTCTGTGACAGAGATCTTGTTAACCATTGATATTGTATGTCTTTCCTGGTCCACTTGGAGAGGGATCCATGAAAGCTGAAATCTGCTGAGCTACTGGTGCTCCGATGTGTCAAGTGAGCCAACCTTCTGCTAGTGGACCCTGTGTAAGGGTTCTCATCCCCTTAAGGCTGAATCTCACTGTTCATCCTAACTGTCCTGTTGAGGGACATATGACTGAGGATAAAAAAGCTGGCTTCGCTGCAGTTGCTGGTGTTGCAGAAACAATTGGTGGAGATGTGACCTCTGTTCATGACCCTCAGCTGCACAAATAGCTCTCATGCCACAGTGAAGAGTGGCAGTGGGTAAATGCAGTTGAAGTTGTGTGAAGTGTAAGACATGTGAAGTGTCTTCTATGAAGTTAGCAACCATCTATAAAGCAGCAAAAGCACTCTTTCAGAGAAAAAGTGCTGTGAAAGTAGCCTCTGAATGGCCAAGACTATCATACTTCTGCATAATTGATTAAAGTCTTCACAGCTTGTCCATTTCACTGAAGAAGCTCCTGCTGCAGTGTGCACACAACAATGACGCTGAGGAGTTGTTGACAGTTCAGGAATAAAGCCTTCATGACTGGAAAATCCAGTATTGTGCGCTAAATCATCTCAACACCTTAACAACTTTGAAATTACTTACTATCTAGACTCAGATTTCCCTTCTTTCCTTCATTGTCACCTTGGGGAAAGTCAGCAAAGAGAAGAATCAAATAACTTTCTTGAACTTTCCCACTCCGCCCCACCCCTTCCCTTATGAAGAAACATAATTTTATCTTAAGGTCATTCAGTCCATCTTAATTTATCCATCCAGAGATCCTAATATCGCCCGCTTATTTTAATATCCAATTATTTCTCAAATGATATGAGAATTTTTATCTCCCTTATTCTATCAGAAAATTTCTTCCACATATTGATCATAAGTTATGTGAAGGATAATTTCCCAATATCAACTATAAAATTACTTTTTATTAATTGAAATATATATCCCATATTTAAATTCTGCAGTCAAATGTGAAGTGATCCTCAAGTTAACTTTTTCTGTCCCCTTGCTAGTGTTTTGCGTTGCTATAAGATCACCATTCTGACACTTTCCCTCGAGGATGGAAGACCCAAGTTTCTTCAGTCTTTCCTCATAGCTTTTTGCTCTTTGCACAGGGGATCTCTTTCATGGTTCTTTATGTTTCCAATGTTTGAATTTCTCTTATTTCTTGTCAGATGGATCTGGATGCAGTATTCAAGGTGCAGTATGAACAGTACACTATGAAATTTGTTTTAATTTGTTTTCCATGGTTAAGACTATGAAGGCTAACACTACATTTGCTTTATTGATACTTGTTCTGCAATGTTTGCACATGTTTAGCGTCAGGTGAACTATGAGTCATAGAAAATTTAGTTGTTCATTTGAGCAGGCAACCACTGGAAGATGGAGGCTAGCTGAGCAGAACCATTTCTCACAACTGTCACACTTAAATAGAAGTGATGCACTATCCACTCAAACAGGCATCTAATGCAGCTTGCCAGATTCAAACAGTCTGGTTGGCAGCTAGCTAAGTCCTAGAAAGGAGGTTCAGACTCAAAGAGAATGAAGTGACCTGGGCAGTCTGGGAAGTAAAGTCCAGATTATTCTGTTGCATACGCAAGGCACTTGACAACCCCCTTAGTCTGAAATTATTTCCACTAACTTTTACACGTCTCGTCATCTTGATTGGCAGCTTGCAGGATATTCACAGAAAGATTATGTCCAGAGATCTGTAAAATGGGTAAATGTTAATTCTGATTTTATTCTGAAACACACAACAGATACATAAACGTTTTCAACATTGGCAATATGATCAAATTACATTTTTTGGATGAGACCTTGACCTCTCACTGTCTGTTTCTTCCCTTTTGTTTCATTTTGGTTATGGCCCTCTGTCTCACTGTGTTATTTAACTCTCTTTCTTCCCACTTCCTTTTGTGTATCCATCTGTCAACCTCAGCCTCACACAGATTGCGACATGTGCAGAGTTCCACCATCTATTCTTTACTCTTGTCAGGATTCACTTACAATATCTCAGGTCTGATACAGTTGATTGTCCCTAGATTAAAATGGTACTTTCTGTGTTTGCTGAAAACATTTTTCTTTAATGAAACTGTTTAAAAAGCTCATTTAAATCTGTTTTCCTGAAGTACACAATTCCATTATTTCAGTTTGTTATTGTAGCAATGTGCTAATAAAAATATATCTTTTCTGCAAAACTGCACTTAACTGCTGTTTACATGTCAGTGGTAAATCAATTATATAAGTGCACTTTTATGCAATAATAACACCTGGCTACAGCTACCACAGATGTTTACCATTACAATCATCCAAGCCTGATCAGTTGAAAAACTATATCTTTCACAAGACTGAATTTAGCTGTTAAATAGATTCTAACCAAACTTGCATGTCTTTGTGATTGACAGTTAAATTAACCACAAGCCCCTGCAAAGTTTGGTTTAACAGAAACAGCTGAATTTGAAGCAGCTCCAAATTGAACCTATTTAATTGTATTTTTGCTTTCTCTTAACTGATTCTAATGTCATATCTTCCGTAATAACTTAGTGCATTGTAAATATGACAACTGCTATTTTCTTGCAATTACACAAAGTTTTGAATGTGCTGTGGATTTTATGATCTTTCACTTCACACAGAAAATAGATCTTTCTCAGTTATATGAATGCATGATATACTTGGTCCAGTGCACACACAACACTAAGTGTAACAGATGCCAAACCTAACACATACTCTGACCTCAGCAGATGGTGGTGCAGGGACACCAATGATCCAGAACTAATATCATGTGCCATGTCACATTGTTTAAAGCAGACGGTGGAGTCCCTGTAATTTCCTATTACAATAGCTCAATACTGTACTTGCAAACTCATCAAATTGAGCACTTTAATTGTTTACTGAAATGTTAACTAGACAGGTTCCAAAGATACTCCTTGAGAGGACAATGTTCATCCACTGCATACTTCACAATGCAAAATATTTTGATAAAGTCTAATTTATTTGTGGGTGAATTTAGAAGCAAAATGCTTCTGAAATACATTTTTATGTTTGTATTTTATTTCATCACAGTCACTGACTACAATACTTAATTAAGCAAACTCAGCAGTCAATTCACAACACTTCTGAACTTCACTGTTCTGGAATATAAATTTACTATATGTTTACCAAAAAATTATTCTTGCAACATTTCTTCTACAGTTGCACTATCACCAGGACAATGTAGGGTGGGAATGTAGAGTGCAGCAAAATATCAATGCAAATCATTTGACTCAGCTATTCATTATTACAGGATTTCATAACATATTCCAGGGGCCTAATACCTACTTTAGTTGTCAACCATAGAAAATACGTCCACACATTCAGCAATAAAACTGATGCCTGTATGGATCAGTAGTTTGCTGTCACATTGCGACGTGTACGTATTTTGTGCCCATTTCTAGATTGAAACGTAGCTGCAGCAAATACCAATTTCTACCTCCATTTCTCTGTTGCATTTTGAGCGCATTTCAATTAACCAATACTAACAATGTTCATTGTTTGTGGTTTCCTGTTTTGTAGCAGGTAAGTTGAAAATAAACAATTTTTTTGCAGAAAATCAGCTTTTCTTTTTGTACATACAGTTTTGCAATGAAAATTGTTAATTGGATGGGTTTGTTTTTCACCTATACAATTCAGCAAGCCAGTTCCAGGTTTTAAAATTATTCACAAAATTGGTGCATATTTAAAAGCATTAACAAATGATTTATATTGATATCTTTGGGATAAAAACATATTTCCTGCAAGGATGTTAAGAACAATTTTATGCATATTAATGCTTATTTTACACATACTAAATATATTGGGCAAAATCCTACAGGGGCCTGAGCGATGTGGACTATGGCAAGTTTTGTGGCAGAGCTGCATTAGAAGTCTGTCGAGATTTATACATCAAACAAAACTCACTGCATCTTTTATGCATTTGCCAAGTGGTGAGTTGTTCCTATCACTTGAGGCATGTCACTTTCATTTGCCAATCACTTTAAGTCTGCGCCCATGAAAATGGAAACCTGGAAGAAAGAGCTGGCCCTAATGGTGACCATGTATCCATTGTTGAGAGCTGTAAAAGCCCATTTTAATTTGCTAATGCAAAGGAAGGAAATCTTCCATTCTTACCTGTTCTGACTGACATGTGACTCCAAACCCACAGCAATATGGTTGACTCTTAATTGCCTGCTGGGAAATTAGGGGTGGGGGCTAAACGCTGACCTAGCCAGCAATGCTCGAATCCATCAGATAATTTTTAAAGAAGTGTTGTTCGGGTTGGGTAGGTGTGGCAATCAAGAAAATGGAGTTAACGCCACAATTTGGTCAGCCATTGTGTTATTGGATAGCAGAGCAGATTTGGGGAGCTAAATGGCCTACTCCTGTTCCAATTTCTTTTGAATGTAATGTCCCACTATCATCTATCACCACCTGCCAGTCATCACCTTCCACGCTCTTCGGTCACCCTCACTGTTCCCTTCATCACCCTCAATTGCCTATCAATCACCCTCCACTCTCCCCCACACATTCAACATTGATCCTCCCCCATCATCCCTGCTCTGCTCAGGATGACTCTTAACTCTTTCTCAAGTACCCTTGATCTCCCCTCAATCAAAATTGAGCTGCCCTTGGTTCAACCTCTTTCTCTGTCTCTCTGTTTCTGTCTCTCTCTCTCTCTCTGTTTCCCACCACCCACCCCTGCCTTACGTCAGTCAACACCCTCTGACAGAATACCAAGCCCCACATACATGAAGCTGCAGAACTTCCACTCCCCTGTTCCAGCATCACTCCCTGCAAACAGACTGGGTTTGTTGCCTTGTGCCCTTTTTGAGTCAATGGTTCCTTTTAAGAATTGGTATAATGTTAACTAATTTATAATTCATGGCAATGCTAGAGTGGCAGAGAGAGTTCAAGAATATTGGACACACCTCCATTAAGTCTGATTGTGAATTCCAATTCAAGATCAAATGCATAGAAAAACTGTGACAAGAGCCATTATGGCAGATAGGTGCCCATCCTCCAGTAGTTGAGCATGCATTTATTATCTTATTCCAGGATCAAACTAAAAGTAGCACCTGGCTGCCGAATAAAGAGAACACAAAACTCTCCTCATGCACTTCATGTCTGGGCATGGTTGAGAAAACTTACCCGAAAACATCTTGATGGTGTGCAGCGTTAAAGATCCCTTCAGTCAGTGTCACAGCAGATTTACACTGGACATGATATCTTACACTGGATTGAGGACATGATCAAGTAATTTGCTTTGCATGGATACTTCTGCAGGGATGCACAATTCATGAGAAAGTCGATGCACTGGTACCTTAAGCATTAGCGGTGACGAGATAGACTTTGTTGTTGAAGAATTCAGTTCAGATTTAGTGATGTCCAGAACCTGTATAATGATAATTTTAAATAAACTAATATCAGTTAATGATGACAAGCAATATATTTCAATTATAGAGTCTAGACGTTCAAATTAAAAATACTGAGAAAGCATCCAAAATATCAGAGACTGGGCAGGAGCCAGAACAGCTAGAAGCCAGACTGTCCCATATCTGAATTGTTACCCTGGGCCAGGTGAAGTTCTAATGATTTTATAAAGACACAAGAAAGATTGTGACCAATATCCCGGTCACTTGTAGGATTCCATCCAGAGACAGTATCCTGTTGTCTTACCCCTTCTATTAGTGGTTACCTTCATAGAAATTCTATTTCTTTTAGTACTTCCTCTGTTCCTACCTGCCTCAGAAAAAGAAATGGCTTGGGAAATTTCCAACTGTGTGCTCCATGAGAACAGTCTTCCAGATTTTTTATTCCTTTATGATTTGACCTTTGGGATCTTTCAAAGCCCACACATTTATGAACCAGCTTGTTCATATTGCTGGATATTTGATTTGTCTCAATAGTTCCCTAAGTTCTAACTTAATGTGAGGTTTTTAACTTTTACTGAAGAGATAACAGAAGTTAATGTCCAATTTTGAAGTCTTGGACTGAAAACAGCAAAAGGTGGAGATCACAGCGGGCCGGACAGCATCCATGGAGAGACAGCGAGCTAATGTTTCGAGTCCAGGTGACTGTTTATCAGAGCTGACGTGAAGTGTGGAGAGGACAGCATTTATGCTATAGTTTGGTGGCGTGTGTTAGGTGCTGGTGGAGAAAAAATGTTGATAGTTCAGATTGAGAGATTGGAATGTGAGAATGGCAGAAGAATGGTGTGTCTCCTGACAGACTTGAAAGGACAGGAACTGGGAAGGGCTGTGGGGTGGGGGGAAGACATGATAACAATCTAAAAGATTGCTATCTTTATCTAAAAGATTGTACATAGAGGTGTACAAAATGATGAGAGGTATAGATGGAATAAACAGCCAAAGACTTTTTCCTAGGGTGGAGGTAGCTATTACGAGGGGGCATAGTTTTAAAGTGAGTGGAGGTAGATATAGGGGAGACGTCAGAGGTAGGTTCTTTACTCAAAGAGTGGTAGGGGCGTGGAATGCATTGCCGGTGAGGGTAGTGGAGTTGGCTTCATTAGGGGCATTTAAGTGGCTATTAGATAGGCATATGGATGATAGTATAAGGTAGGGGTGGAGGTTAGATAGACCTTAGGTTTAGGGTAAAAGTTTGGCACAACATCGTAGGCGGCCTGTACTGTGCTGTACTGTTCTATGTTCTAAAGGGAAGTAATGGTATCAAAACTTAAAGATGTTGAACTCCATATTAAGTCCAGAAGGCTGTAAAGTGCATACTCTGAATATAAGATGTTGTTCCTCCAGTTTGCATTGTGATTCACGAAAACAGAGAAGGGGCAGTGAAGGAGGAGGTGAAGGAGCAGATGTTGCACCTTCTGCGGTTACATGGGAAGGTGCCAGGGTGTGGAATGGACAAGGGTGTCCCGGAGGGAAGGATCCCTGCAAAATGCAGACAGGGGCAATGAGGGGAAGATATGTTTGATAGTGGCATTCTGCTGGAGTTGTCTGAAGTGGCAGAGAAATGGGGTGTGACAAGCTGTAGTGAAGGTAGCTATGGAGTCAGTGGCTTTGTGGAGGACCTGGAGCTTGAAAAAAATGTGTTGGCTATATCATTCCCTCTGTGATAATCATTTGAGTCACCAGAATGAATGATAAGTGAAGCAAGAGATGTTTAAATACAGTTTCCAAAAGTTGGTATCTCTATCTGATTCCATGCACAAGCCAAGACTCTTCCTTGCACTCACGCACAACTAAGGGAGGATAAAGGTCTGGAGGGGATGCAAGGAACATTAAAAAAGCTTACAATAGCACATCTGAACCAGAACCAACACAACCTGTAGAGGAAATAGTGCCTGAACCTGTATTGGAGAAGTAATAGCTGAGGACTCTTTGGTAAAATCTCCATCTCTTCCCAATGCTGAAGCTAACGATTCCAGAACATTCTCCTGGACTTCAGTAACAAATAAGAAGGTTCTAACTATTGGTACAAGAGCAGCAGCTGTGTCTTCAGCCTTGGGCTCCCAAACCTTTCTCTTGCATGCAAAATATCTGCAGTAGATTCTGCACTAAATTAAATTATTATTATCCACTTGGCAGAAGGACTTGCTGATACAGCTTTCATATAAGGATGATGCATCCAAGTTAAAAATATTGGCAGTAGAAGTTTTCACGGTAAGTTATCGATAGTAGCCAGACTTCAAGAACACAATCTTTTTTTGCAGTTAACTGGAAAGACCTTGAATGCAGACTCAAATTCCAATTATGGCCAAAACCGCCTCGAGGAAAAACCCATTATACTTGGAAGTTAATGTACTAGAGTGCTATTTTGAGATATACAAGATATTCTGTACCAGTATGAGTCATTTAAAAGTTTACTCTTTTTTTCCTTTTGGGGGTGGCCCTCAAGTTGCCTGATGTCTCATGCTACCATTTTCTTTTCCAGTGGCATCTAAGTTCAAACTGTTGACAAAATTGGTCAAATGCACAGAAGCGGGAGAGGAAGAGGTGAAGACCATGATGGGTGGGTTTAAATCAGAACATAGCCCAGAAGTTGTTTCCAGTGAATTGAGGATTTGAAATAGAGAAGTCAATTCTGTACTTTACCAGGAAAGAGGTTAATTATCAGACTGAGGGTAAGTTGCTTAGAAACACTGTCACCAACCTTTCCTTGCACAGCCTCCCGCCACATCTGAGGACAAAGATAGCAGCAGAACAAGGAAAAGATTAAGGATGACAAGGCCAATATAGATGTTTACAAGTTAGGCAAGAAAGATGGTTGAGGGATCTGGCACATGCCCCCAACCAATCATTGCTATTGTTCACAACAATAGAAATCATTGTCTGAATAGCCTGTCAATCAAGATTGTCTACGCATCTTATTGCCTGCTTTCGATATTGACTATCTCAACTGATGGGCTTCCCATCAATGAGTCTAGAAACCCCCAAGGGGCTTTAGCCTTGCCCAGTGGGGGTGCTGGAATGGCACTCTGGTGCACTCAGCAGAACTACATTCCTGACAGATAGGGAGAAGCAATATAGACATCATAATGCAGTTGTAAAAAGCTGGGGGTGTACATGCATTGATCCCTGAAGCCAGCAGGGCATGCTGAGACAGTAATGAACGAACTGGGATTTTGGTCTTAAGAAAATAGAGATAATGAGTACAAAGCAGGGATGTTATGCTGAAACTTTACATCTCTGGTTATGCCTGAACTAGTGTGTTGTACCTAATTCTGTCATTATTCTTTAAGAAAATCATGCAAGGATCCATGAGAAGATACGGTTAGGGTTAGAGAAGATGTTTGAGAAGATGCAGGAATGGTTGCAGAGATGGGTTCTTCCTTTAGCAACAAGATTCAGCTGGAGAAGTTGTTGTTGTCCTTGGAGCAGAGGAGACTGAAGGGAGATTTGACAGAGGTATACGATATTTTGGCAGATTTGTATTAGGTAGACAAGGAAACATGGTTCCCATTCAGTGATAATACAAGGACAAGACTAGACAGATATGAAGTTCTGAACAATTGATTCAGAAGTTACGTGAGGCCTTTTTCTAAAACAGTAACTGGCATCAAACTAGAACTTGCTACCCATGAGGGTGGTGGAAAGTAGGACAGTCAATGATTTCGAAAGGAGTACTGTGAGTAATTTGGTCTCCTTATTTAAGGAAAGATATCATTTTATTGTAGGCAGTTCAGGGAAAGTTCAGGAGGAATATCCCAAGTAAGTAGGGATCGTCCTATGAGCAAAGACTAAACAGATGGGACTCTACTCATTGGACTTCAGAAGAATGAGAGGTAAACTTATTGAAACATGAGAGATTCTTGAGGTGCTTGACAGGATAAACGTTGAGAAGATGTTCCCCCTCAATAGACAGGCTAGGACCGAAGGGCATAATCTCAGAATTAAGAGATGGCAATTTAAGACTGAGATAAGGAGGAATTTCTTCTCTCAGAGGGTTATAAGTCTTTGGAATGCCTAGTCACAGATAGCTGTGCAGGCAGAGTCCTTGTGCATACTTAAGGCTGAGATAGATAGCTTCTTGATCAGTAGGGGAATCAAGATTTATGGTAAAATGCAGGTAAGTGAATGTGAGGAATAGCACATCAACCATGATTCTATTGAATGGTGGAGCAGGATTGAGGGGTCAAATAGCCTATTCCTGTTCCTATGTCTTGTGGTCTTGAGAGCATTTGACTTTACTGGGTTAGCTCAAATACTTTCTATTGCTAGATATTTTCTAATCAATGCATTCAGAGATGTTATTACACATCACTGGAGAAGGTGGGACTTGAACCTGGGCCTCCTGGCTCAGAGGTAAAGGACACTACCACAACAGGCGTTATGCAGGTGTGTAGTTATTTTTAATCAACTTGTTCCAATATGTTATGGCACATCTCTGAAGCAGGGAGATGGAACCAGGATCTTCTGGATGAGAGGCAGAGACTCTACCACTACACCACAATGGGCACGATGTAATTCCATATAATATAATTCTAAACATAATCCACCTGTTTCCCTTTATTCTATTTTCCTGAGTTCAGGCCACATTGATAAATTTTGCTTCTTAAAGTTAATCATTCTTTGATCATATTCTCTTTTCCACTATTAGTCTAATACAAACTTTCTTATGGTGTCATCACAGTTGCAAGGTATCTGTATTCTCTCAGTGTAATCTGCTTTACCATCATCTCATTGTTAATTAATATTTGATTCAATAGTGCCTCCCTTCTGTTGACCTTCTTTTCATATAACACTTCACAATTAAATCCAAGATTAGTGTTTCACTCTTGTTCTATACTTTATAGATGCCAGAATCTAAATGAGGTCAGCCAAACAATTACATACCTTTCTGTACATTCTTCACTTGTTTATAACATCATAGGATGCCTGCTGAGATCTTGCATGAATAATCTTAATTACTAATGGCATAATAATGGATAAACAAAAATATGCCCTTTTAATCTTAAGAAAATCAGAGTGTTATAGTGTGGCTCTTCCGGGACATGTATTTTCAGCAATCTTGCATTTATCAGCAGATAATTTAAAATTTAGAACTCCCTCAGATAAACATCCAATAAATGTTCACATAATTGTCAGATAACTCGAATAGTTACCACGAAAGATAATTTTCTTGACTTGAAACTTAAAACTAATCTAAAGCATCTTTAAGATAATAACGACGGATTGTGCAGAAGAAATGTTAATGTTTGTAAAAGCACATATGTTTAAGTCTCCAAAGACAAAAGTTAGACATGTTATTTGGTTTGACGCAAATTATGTGAATGATAATTCTTCAGTAACAAAGTCACATCTCAAGATGAGTTATCATGTATCATTTTTGGTGTGCACGATGTTAACATCAATATTGCTTCAGAAGACAGAGGTACCCTTGAGAATCAATCAACCAGGTAAACAAAAGGATGCATTTGAAGGTAACAAAGAAATGCACTCAATGTAATTTGTTCTTGCCAGGTGACACACGAATATGGTAGGATGTCACAAGTAACTGAGCATCAAGGAGAACGAACAATTAAGTAGTAAAGGTCTTGCCTTCATTCTCATGGATTTGACTTTTGAGTTCATTTGCTGTCTTGCTTCTCTCAACCTTACCTGCCCTGTACCCGCCCTGGTAAATATTCATGGCCATCAACTCAACCTCAATATTGCTCATGGCTTCACTATTCCCAAGGTCTCAGTCACTAATGAAACTGCCTCCAACAATTTTCTTATAGCCCTTAATTACCTGCTTCTCCCTAGGCAAATGAGTTTATGGAGAAAAATGTAGTTGGTCTGGACAGCTAATGAGTGAAGAGACACAACTAAAGTTGAAACATTTTTCTAAATTGGTATTTTGCTCTTCAAAGGAGATTGTGACTTAGGGATAACTTCCATGTTCAATCATTAACTTTTTGGTTGCAAGTATTCACTATATTTATTATTGACATAGATAATACATTAGAAAGTTTGCAGATGATACAGTAAAAGATGGCTTATTAACATATGGAAGCATCCATAAAATCACAAAGACATTGATAGATTAAGTGATTAGATAACAATGTGGCAGATGGATTTCAACACAATTAAATGTGAAATAAACCATCTGGTGGCAGAAACAATTACATGGTGTAAAACCAAGAATAGTGAAAGGTCCAAAGAGATGTAGGATTCCACAATCATTGGTTATTAAAATATTGGCCAAATACAAATATGAATTAAAAAGACTAACGGAATGTTGGGCTTGTGTCTATAGGATTGATGTATAGAGAGAAAGATTTGCTATAGCAATACAAAGCTTTGCTTAGGCATCAGCTGGAGTATTGTGGATAGTTCTGAGCATGAAATCTGAGGAAACCATAATTGACCTTGGAAAAGAGTGCAGTGATTAACCATAATGTTACTGCTCTCACTATTTAATAATCTCTACCACTGTATCATATGTTCATTATTTACTTTTCTCACTGTCTTGGACATTCATTTCTGCCATGTACAGTATTTCTCATTTCTTTTCATACTCTGTTCTCATTTTTACTACTTCTGTTTATTGCAATCTCTCTTATTTATGATTTCTCTTTTTCTCTACCAGTGTTGTAACTGGAAGAGCTTGGCTAGGGGATTGGCAAGTTCTGGAGCACAAATCTTCAGTCCTTTACTGGAATGCTAACAGGGCCCATAGCCTTTGCAGTATTCAATACCTCCAATCATTTATGAAGACTGGCATCTGTGATGTTGGGGATTCTGGAGGAGGTCATGTTGGATCATCAAGTCGGCACTTCTGGCTGAAAATTGTTGCAAATGCTTCAGCCTTATCCTGTGCACGAATTTATTGGGCACCCCCATCATCAAGGATGAGGCTATTTTTGGAGGGTCCTCCTTCAGTGAGTTGTTTTATTAGCCACCGTCATTCATGACTGGATGCAACAGTACTGCAGATCTTAGATCTGATTCATTGGATGTGGAATAGTTTAACTTTATCGGTCATTTGTGCATATGTTATTTGACATGCAATTTGTCCTGTTTTGTAGCTTCACCATGTTGACACCTCATTCTTAAGTATGCCTGGTGCTGATCCAGCATGCTCTCCTCTACTCTTCACTGAACAAGGGTTGATCTCCTGGCTAGAATGGGTGATATACTGAGTAATGAGGTTGCAGATTGTGTTGGAGTACAATTCTGCTGGTGCTGATGGTCACACCGCCTCATGGATGCTCACTGAGTTGCTAGATCTGTTCAATGTCCATCCCATTTAGCACAGTTATAATGCCACACAGCATAATGAGATATTCTCAATGTGAATACGTGACTCCATCTTGACAAGAACCATGCAGTGATCACTCTTACTGTCACGGACAGTTGCATCTGCAACAGGAGGACTGGTGTGGATGAGATCACATATGAATTTTCCTCTTGTTGCCTCCCTCACCATCTTCTGCAGACCCAGTTTACTAGCTTTAGGACTCAACCAGCTCAGTTAGTAGTGCTGCTGCCAAGCCACTCTTGGTTGTGAATGTTAAAATTCAATCTGCACCCTTACCACCTTTAGTGCTTCCTCCAACATGAAGAAACACTGATACGCTTATCGAGGGAGAATGATATGTGACAATCGTTTCCCTTGCCCACGTTAAATCCAGTGCCATGAGACTTCATGGGGTCTAGAGTCAATGTCAAGGACTCCCAGGGCAACTCCCTCTCAACTGTAACTTACTGTGCTGCCACTTGTCCTGCCAGTGAGACAGGCCATATCCAGGGATGGTGATGGTGGTGTCTGGGACATTGTATGGTTGATTATGTATGACTATGTCAGGCTGTTGCTTGATTAATCTGTTAGAGAACTCTCCGTGTTTTGGCACTAGTCCCCAGATTTTAGTAAGGAGGACTTTACGGGTCAACAGCATTGTTTTTGCTGTTGTCATTTCTGGTGCCTAGTTCGATACCAGATGGTCTGCCTGATTTCATTTCTTTTTGACAGTCTTTAGCAATTGTTACAACAGAGTGGCTTGTTTAGACATTTCAGATGGCAGTTATGAGTCAACCATTATAGTTCTGGAGTCACATGCAGTCCAGACCACGTAGGAACAGCATTTTCCTTTCCTGAAGGACATTTGCAAACCAAATGGGTTTTTCTGACAATTGACAATACTTTCATGGTCATCAATAGATTTTTATTTCAGATTTTTATTGAATTCAAATTCCTTGATTGCTATGGCAGAAATTGAACCCGGGTTCCCAGAATGTTAGCTGGATCTCTGAATTAATAGTCTAGCGATAATACCACAAGGTCCAAGTGCTGGCAACTTAGCGTTATCTCTAACTGGCAATGTAGTGGCACAGCAGCCCAAAGCTACACTGCTCAAGGGCATATAGTGGGCATGGCTGACACTCTCTCGCAAATACAATTGCATTCTTTCACACTATTCACTGTTTCATCATCAGGTCACACTGTCATTAGCTACATCCCATCTAAATACTATTTCTAGGTCACCACTACCCTGTCCCTAATGCCCACACGACACATACAGTTTGTCATTGTCCAGGAGGGGAACATCACATACAGTCAGGCCAGAAAATTCCAAACAAGATCTTTTATTACAGCCACCAAAGGCAAACACAAAAACAAAATAAAGCCTGCAAGACGCCTCCACATGCAAGTCAAAAGCTGGAACCTTAACCATCAGCAATTTTACATTCCATTCATTGGTCAAAACATTGCGTATAAGAGTCAGGATGTCATGTTGCAGCTTACAGGACATTGGTGAGGCTACTTTTAGAATACTGTGTACAATTCTAGTTGCCCTTCTCTAGGAAAGATATTGTTAAAGTTGAGAGGGTGCAGAAAATGGATAGGGTGATTAGCCAAGGTCTTTTTCCTAGGGTTGGAGAGTCCAAAACTAGATGGCATATGTTTAAGGCGACAGGGGAATGATTTAAAAAAGACCTGGGGGGTAACTTTTTCACGCAGAGGGTGGTGCATGTGTGTAACGAGCTGTCAGAGGAAGTGGTGGAGATGGGTACAATGACAACATTTAAAACGTGTCCGGATAGGTACATGATGAGGAAGGGTTTAGCGAGATATGGACCAAATGCTGACAAACGGGACTAGGTCAGATTGAGATGTCCAGTCAGTGTGGACAAGTTGGACCAAGGGTCCGTTTCCATGCTGTATAACTCTATGATGGCTTGCTGCACCTAGCTCTCATCCACTGGAACTGGGTGACAAGGAAGTCCTGTCTGGATTATGGCAACAGACACAGCTGAGCTCTCTCATGGACAAGAAGAGCTTCCTCTTCCCCAGTGTCCTCATCCTCCTCCTTGGAAGATTGCTCCTATTCTCAAAGTTTCTCAGCATCTATCACATTGTCTTGTTGTCTACTCTAATTGTGCATAGCACAGCATGCCAGGATGATGCAGCACATTCTGTCCAGACTATGCTGATGGACCCCTTTGCCAACTAGTCCAAGCAGTGGAACCACCTTCAGCAGCCCTATTGTCTGCTCGATCATGACCCTGGTCAAAGCATGAGCACATCGTTTCTGTACTCCTCATCAGTTAGTGTGCTGTGCAATGGTGCATGAGCCATAGTTGTAACAGACAAATCTAACCAGACTGGTAAGGCACCTGGGGCCTCAACACATACTAGGCACATGGGAGTGCACCAGGATGCAGGAGTCATGGCAGTTGCCAGGACAGTCGGCACATACCTCCAGGAAGTGGTAACGATGATCACAGGTCATCGGGACATTAACTGAATGGTGCACTTTCCTCTTGATGAATTCTGTAGAGTTGTGATACAGCCCTTGCAATGCCATATGTCTGCAGTCAATGGCACCCAGTAGCTGTAGGAAGCCAGCTATGTTTCTGAATCCTACTGCCCAGGCTGCAGCTGTGACCTTGTAATTGGGAAATGAACCAGTGTGATCTTACACAGATGGCATCACTCACTGTTCTGATGCATTTGTAGGTGTATAACTGAGAGATCCCATAACACTCCCTATATCCACAGGGTACTACCTTCATAATTTTCCAGTTGCATTTTGCATCTAGACAAAGGCAAGTGATGGTAGGAAACACAACTTACAATAGATAGTCAGTACTGTGCCACTCCTCCCCTGCACAGACCCCAAACATCCATGTCCCCTTTCAGCTCATATTACCCCAAAAACCCATCTCCATCCATCACCCCCATGTGGAGACCCATCATAATGAACTTTACCTCCCTCCATAACAACATACAATTCCCAACTGCCGGTGCTGGCCCTACATGACTGACCTTTGTCCACTCCCCGGACTGCAATCGGACAGATATCCTGACTGTGAGTAACACAAGAGGATAACTGACTGTGGCCAAGCCTCTGGACTGTGTGCAGATTGTGCACCTTACTAATGATATGGGGAACCCCTGACATCAGCTACCTCTCCGCAACACCTTTCCTCTGCCTAACTGGTTGAATAAACGTGCAGTGCTTTTGCCACAAAGGCAGCTGGCATGTGCAGTAGGTGTTAGATTAATGTCTTTGTCCATCGTTCACAAACATTAATCTTCTCCCAACATCCGTCTCCAGAGGTAAGCTCTAGTCTGAGTGTCTACACAAAGAGAATGCCTATAAAGCAGTACTGATAGCCTTCAGCTCTAGATGAAGCTGCAATTTGCTACCAGGCACGGCAAAGCAATGCATGGATACTGCAAGGTAGGTGCTAAGTGAGTGATTGCTGAAAGAGCAAGCAGCCCTGAAACTCAGTCTGGTCCAATCCATAATTGGGTTTCTGTCTCTGTGCACAAAGAGCCCTTGCGGCAACCTTTCGATGCTGGTTGCCAGAATGCCCTATAATGCAAGTTTGTGCTTCCTAAGTTGCCTGCAAGTCAATCAGAGGTGCCATGACAGTTGGCAAGTGTTAGATACAGGCATATGTACAGTTGGTGAATATGGATCATGCCTTGAGATGCCGTTGCATGGTGAGCAACTTGGAGGCTCCTTACAACCAGAGAAGAGCTAAAGTAGCCAGGTATCTGTTCTAATATCCACATCAAGAATTCTCAATCTCCAGCTTGGTTGGCGCATTTGGTCAGATAGGAAGCTATATATTAATGAAACGAGTTGTAGCATCAGTAAGGTGTCTAACAAATTGTAATTTCCCCTTAATTGGTAACTTGCTGCTTCCCTCAGCACTCCACAAATGCATAAAAGATGCAGCGAGTTGCTCCCGATGACAATAGGCCTTGACTGACTTCTCATAATTCTTCCACAAATCCTGTCATAGCTTGCATCGTTTAGGTCCCTATATGATTCCACTCACTACTTCTATTTCTCTCTCATTCTCTGTTCTTATTACTCTTTCAGTATCACTGCTCCAAGTATTCACTCTATTTTTTTTCCAATGTTCTTATTTCTCTGCTTCTACTTTTTCTCATATTTATTCTCACTCCCTCACCCTATTTCATTCTTTCTCATCATTTTTCTTTTTCTTTTATTCTCAGTTTTTAGTTCTCTCCACATTTCTGCTTTTTTTATTGCTTCATTTCTATTGTCCCTGTTTTCACGTTCTCACTTCCTACTTCTCTCTTACTTTTGCCGTTTCTTTTTCTCTCACTTTCTAGTCTTCTCATTCTCACTGTTTCTATTTCTCTGTCATTTTCCATTTCTCTCCCTCATCCTCACTTTCTTGTTTTCCTCCCACATTATCTTGTCTCTCTCTGTTTCTATTTCCCTCTCTTTCCCACTCCTTGTCACTGTCTCTTTTTCCTCACTCCTTGTCATTCTCGCTGCCAACTATTTAGGCAAGGCAATGGCTTTGTGGTTATTATTGCTAGACTATTATTCCAGAGACCCAGATGATGTTTCTTGGGGTCTGGGGTTCAAATCCCACCATGGCAGGTGGAGAATTTTAATTCAGAGAAAAAAATTGGAATTAAGAACCTAATGATGACCGTTACGCCACTGTTAGATTGTCGTGAAAACCCATCTGATTCACCAAGGTCCTTAGGGAAGGAAACTGCTATTCTTACCCAGTTCGGCCTACATGTGACTCCAAACCCACAGGAACGTGGTCGACCGTTATTTGTCCTCTGGGAAATTCTCTCTTTCTCTTTCTCACCCTCACTGCCTCATTATTCTTATTCTTACTACTACTACTACTACTATATTTATATTCTTATTCTTATTCTTATTCCCTACTCTACCTTACCTCTCACTGCTCCTCACTCATTCCCAAAACCCAGTGAAACCTCGCGATGCACCCACTGCAGGATCTCGCGAGATATTCCCACCCTTTCCCCCTCCCCGTCCCGGCGCGGTGAAGAGGGGTGAAAGGGATGGGGCGGAGTCTCGCGAGAGTTGGAGTTGGCTGAGAGTTTGTGGAAGATGGCGCCTGTTGTGACAGGGTGAGTGTCCGATTGGAGGGCTCTCGCTGCCCACCGCCCGCTGTCGAGCACCGGCCTCGCTGCCACGGTCCCCGGAGCTGCTGCCGCGGAGGATGGGAGGCGGCCCAGACGGTCAAGTGGTGGCGGTGGTCCGGGAGGAGCTGCTCGTATGGCCCGCGGTCCCTATTGTTTGCTGCCTGTGTTTTTTTTGTGACTCCAGCTCCCCGAGTGTCGGCCGTCAGCCGGGCCCGGACTCTCCGCCCCGGGAGCTGCCGTTTGGCTCAGTGCGGGGGCGGCTGGTGAGGACAGGGAGTGCGGCTTGGCTCTATAGCCCAGGTCGTGAGCCCGGCTCGGGACGGCTCGTTAGCCCACCGTCCGGGGACAGCTCCCTCCGGCTCGGCTCGGCTCGGCCCGGCCTGACCTGACCTGATCCTCGGGATGTTTGTTTATGTCTTTCTGGGGTCAGCCCTGTCCCCGGGGCGCCGGCCAGAAGATGCGCCGTTTCCTCCGCACAGTGGAGGAGGAGGCGGCAGGCAGGCCGGCCGGCCAACTTTGTTTAGGACCTAAAGTGTTAGTATCTGCTGTCCGACACTTCATCACCACCACCTCCCCCCCCCCCCCCCACACACACACACCCACCTCCCCCCGCTCTCCTCTTGTCTGTTGAGACTGTGTTTCTCTCTGGTGACAGTGATTCCTGTTTCTGGTGTTTTGGGGATTTTAAGACATTCCGTCCCTTTCTCCTGTTCCTAATATTCCACTCACGGTGATGAAGGCAATTTGAGAGTTGACATTTTTGTGGTGTTTTGTCAACTTTTTTTTTCCGCTGAATGATCGCCTCAGCGCTCTGTCACTGTTTTATTGTACACCGCCTGGGTTAACCGTCCCCCTGGTGAAAGGACGCAGCTGGTTGCGGATTACCCCAGCCAAGCGAATCAAAGCTACTCGCCTGTGGCGCAAACATGCGTGCTTGTACGCATCAGGGTATCTACAGGGAATTGCTCCAAAAACTGTTGCGTCCTCTGGGAATTTTTCTTTCTTTTTCCACTTAACGTCCTCCCTTCGTGAACGAGGATACTGGTAACGCAGTACTGTTTCCGCAAATTGCCGTGAATGTATTTGGTGGTTCACATTCATCTAAAGACAGTTCACATTGTACGGCTACTGAGACTAAGTTGTAATGCTGTCAGTCCGGTTAAATGCTGTACTGCTAAACTAGTAGATCAGCGTCAACTTTTTTTTTCTGGCTAAACGTTATAAATGTCACTAGAGTCTTCCCCGAAACTTGTTTAGCTGTGCGTATGTGAGCCACAGTGCAAGGCAACATGATTTATTATTATGCATTCATGTTCTGAAATTGGAGGTATTAGGAACTGCAGATGCTGGAGAATCTGAGATAACAAGGTGTAGAGCTGGATGAACAAAGCAGGCCAAGCAGCATCAGAGGAGCAGGAAGGCTGACGTTTCGGGCCTAGACCCTTCTTCAGAAAAAAAAGTTCTGAAATTATCACTTATTGTAAAGTTAAGAATTAATTCTCAGGGTGAGTGTTATGGGGGAGGGGCAGAATTTATTGCTGATTCCCAAATGCCCTGAAGATGATTAAAGTCAGCACATTTCCTGCCCTTGGGGTATAATCAATCATTTGGGCTTTTCTGACAACCATACAGTTCAATGGCAACTTCTATTGGAAACACTTTTTTTTATTTCCAGGTTTGTAAAACTAATTTCCAAAGATCAAACTGCTGTGGTGGGATTTGAACTCTCATTTCCTTTGAGTAATTAGTTCAGTGGTATAATCACTAAAATATGTAGCACCACTATGGAAATTGAATCAGCCTTCCATACTTCAGAATGATGAACAGTAGTCAGGTGCTGCGAAGGGGATGCTGTAACTTGTGTTGTGTATTCTAGAATCTGATATTATTGTGCAGTAGTTGCATTTTGCTGCTGAGTTTTCTCTACACTCGAGTGTTTTAAACATGTTATTATGAGGTCACCTTTTCCTGCAGCAAAGCTCACCTTGAAGATAACCTGTGTCTCATGATTCAAGCTTAAATCTCCATTGAGAAAATGGATAAACTTTTCCAAAAAACTAAACTCAGGACTGAAAATTTGTGGCAGAGTTATTTTAACTAGTTTTGCTATTTCTGTTATCTGAAATGGCTCTTATTCTGTGCATCCTACTTATTTCAGGTATTCTATAAATGGATTTATTCACGACTAGTTCAGGATAAATAAACGTATGGGAAAAAATGTTCTGTGATACTGTGACACAGTGCCAGTTAAGTAGGCTGCTTTGCCTGGAGTGGAACTGAGTTGTGTTGTTAGGTTATAGATTGCTTCACTATCTGAGGAGTTGCATATGATGCTGAACAGCACACAATTATCAGTGAACATCCCCATTTGTGAATGTGTATTGTAGGGAAGGCAGTTGTTGAAGCAGATAAAATCTGGGTGGGCTGCTTTTTGGAGAGGCGGTGTGGACTTGTTGGGCCGAAGGGCCTTTTTCCACACTGTAGGGATTCTATGAAATAAAGATGACTGGCCTAGGACGCTCATGTAGAGTACTCATGTTGATGTCTTGTGACTATGATGATAGACCTACAACAATCATGGTTGTCTTCCTTTGTGCTAGATATGACTCCAACCAGCAAAAGAGTTTCACCTCCTGATTTGCACTGTCTTCAAATTGCAAGGGCTCCTTGTTGCTGTAATCTATGTAATGGTGTCTTACGTGCTGTTAATACATGACAATTATTAACTTCATCTTAAGTGAAAGGCGTTGATGTAGAAGTGCTCCCGACCACACATCTGCACCATCACTTTACCTGTGACCATTTCTGTGATCTCACTTGGCTTTGCCTTATCTTGTCATTTTCTGAAACCATCACTCATGTCTTCATTCCTTTTAAACTTGACTGTTCTGATGCACTGCTGGCTGTCCCTCCCCAAAAAATGCTTTCCTCGAAACTTGATGTCACTCTCCACTCTGTCCGTGTCCTATTTGCACGAATCCCAGTTCACCCAGCATTCATCTGCTCAGAGTTACATTGAGTCCTGGTAAGGAATATTCTGATTTTTAGAATGTTCAATGTTGTTTGCAAATCTTCTACATCCCAATCTCAGTACTGTCCTCCAGTTCCACAATGTTCTAAGATATCTGTGCTCGTCTATTTCTGGCCTCTTGAGCATGCCAAATTTTAAGTGCTGCCCTATACCTCCAACTGTATAGGCTGTTGAGCTCCTTAAACAACTCTGCCTCTCAAATGACTTAAAATCTTTGCCTAAGCTTATGGATGTCTGACTTCCAAAGAGTCATATTGGACTCAAAATGTTAACTCTTTGTCTCTCCACTGATATTGCCATACCTGTAGAGTTTTTCCAGCACTTGTTTTTATCTCGGAACACCACTGTAAGTGGCTTGGTCTCAAATTCTGCTTCTTGTTGTTGTGAAGTACCTTGGAATGTTTTATTGCATTAAAGGTGTTATGTAAGTATAGGGTTTTGCTCTGCCACGCCTTATTCACAAATACTACAGGTGTCTTTGACATGCACTCGTGAATTGACTCTTGCGACATTATTTTTAACTATGCATTTAATTAGCATTCAAATAATTTTGACACAATTATTTTTGAGCATCTAGATTAGATTTTTCAATATTGGATTCATAAAATGCTAAGGTTCCTGAGACTGTGCTGCTGGTGGTAACCTCTGTTAATTTACTGTGTTGAGTTTGTTGGCTGGAAGATCTAAGAAGGTGGCTTTCTGTAGTAGATGAGTTGGGAAATTTTGTTCAATGGGTTAATTTAGTTAGGCCAGAATCTTGTTAGATAAGAAAACATCTGTTTCAAAAATCTTGGTATTAGTGTGTTATCATGGTAACGCAGTGCGTAGGACTTTTAATTTACTGCTGTGAAGAATTAGTAAAAACAGCTTTGACAAAAGGGGAGAATTCTCTTTGCGGAGTAATTTTTTCTTGTGCCTTGAGTTTGATTGGCACCATAGTCTAAAACTGAAGGTATGCTACATTGTGAGAAGAGATAGCAAGAACTGCAGAGGCTGAAGTTGGAGACAACATAGTGTGGAGCTGGAGGAACACAGCAGGCCAGGCAGAATCAGAGGAGTAGGAAAGTTGACGTTTCAGGTCCTGACCCAAAACGTCAACTTTCCTGCTTCTCTGCTGCCTGGTCTGCTACGTTCCTCCAGATCCCCATTGTGAGAAGTTCTGTTTTTAGATGAGATCCTAACTATAGGACTCATCTCATCCTTTGGTACATGTGAAATGTCCCATGAAACATAACAGTAAGTTCGTGTTATGGAAACTATCTGTCCTTCAATAAATTCATTTCAAGGAACATCGGGCTATTTTACTTTTGTTAATCATTCACTGAATGTGAACTAACATTGAGGCCTGCATTTATTACTTTTCCGTGGTTGCGTTTGAGAATTGCTGGTGAGCTGCATTCTTAAACCGCTGTGGTTCATTTGGTGCAGGTATATCTGCAGTGCTATTAGGGAGTTGCAAGATTTTGATCCAGTGAAAGTGAAGCAACAGCATGGCTTGGAGGGGAACTTGCAAGTGATGACATTCCCATGTATCTAGTGCCCTTGATTTCCTAGATATTAATGATTGTGGGTTCGGAAGGTGTGCCGAAGAAGCTTTGGTAAATTTCTGCCGTGCATCTTGGGGATGACAATCACTGCTACCACAGTGTTTGTTAGTGAAGGGACTGACTGCTCGAGGATGTGATGTTAGTTAAGCAGACTGCCTTGTCCTGATGATATCAAGCTTCTTGGATGTCGTTGGAGCTGCACGCATCGAGGCAAATGGGGGATATTCCACCACTGTAGATTTTGGAGAGGCTTTGCAGATTAGATGGAGATTTACTCACTGTAGGACTCCTAATCTCTGAACTCTTGTAGCTGCTCATCTAGTGGTAATTCACAAGGAGTTGATAGTGGAGAGAAATTCAATAATGCTAGTGCCATTGAATGTCAAGGGGCAAAGGTTAGATTCTCTCTTCCTGGACATGATCATTGCTGGCATGTGTGCTGCGAATGTTACTTGTCAGCTTAAGCCTGAATGTTGTTTAGGTCTTGCTATGTGTGTGTGGAATGTGTTAATATCTAAGAAGTCATGAATTGTGCTCAACCTTGTGTAAACATCAGCAAACATCCCCACTTCTTACCTTTGTGGAGGGAAGGTCATTGAAGCAACTGAAGATGGTTAGATCTAGGTCACTAACAGAAGGAACTCTGTAATGATGTACTGGAGCTGAAATGACTGACCTTCAAAAACCTTGACTGTTCTACTTTCAACTAGATTTGAATCCACCAGTTTTCTTACTGGTTCCTGTTGACCCTCATTTTGCTAAGATACCTTGACCTGGCACTTGGTCCAATTATATCAGACAGTCACTCTCATCTCCCCTTTTGGAATTCACCTTTTTTTTTTGGTCCAAACATGGCTACAATGCTGAAATGAAGTAAGGAGCTAAATTGCTTTGGCAGAATTCAAACTCGGCATCAGTTATTGCTGTGCAAGCATCCTTGATAAACTGATGACTCCCATCGCTTTGCTGGTAGTCGAGGCTAGCGGGATAAATTTGTCCTGCTTTTTGTGTACAAGTCATACCTGGGCAATTTTCCACATGTCAGGTAGATGCAAGTGTTATAGATTTACTGGTTCATCTTAGCGAGGGGTGTGGCATGTCTGGAGCATGTCTTGAGTGTTATGTTGGAATGTTGCCAGGGTCTGTGGTCTTTGTGGCATCCAATGCCTTCAGTCATTTCTTGTATCACATGGGGTGATTTAAATTGGCTGAACACTGGCATCTGTGATGCAGGAGACCTCTGGAGGAGACCAAGGTAAATTTGTTAACTTTGCACTCCTGGCTGATGAATGTTGCAGCCTTGTCTTTTGCACTGATGTCTAGGAATTTCCCATTATGGCTAATGGGGTATTTGAGAGTTGTTTCCTCAGAGTTGTTTAATTGTCCGCCACCGTTCGCCACTGGAAGTGATAGGATGCAGAGTTTAATTCTGATGATTGTAGAATCTCTCAACCTTGTCACCTGCTTTCTATGCTCTTTGGCAAGTGATGAAGGGTTTAGGCCCGAAACGTCAAGTTTTCCTGCTCCTATGATGCTGCTTGACCTGCTGTGTTCATCCAGCCCCATGCTTGTTATCTCGTAGTCCTGTGTTGTAGCTTTACCAAGTTCGCATCTAATTGGTGCTTCTGGTGTTGCTCCTGGCGCGCACACTAGCGCACTCAGTGACCTTGGGTTGAACCCTGGCTTGATGCTCATTGTAGAGTAATGGATATGTCGGGTTATATAGTTGCAGATAGTGTTAGACAACAATTCTGCTGATGGTGGCCCACAGCACCTTGTGAATGCCCAGTCTTGAGTTTCTAGATCTGTCACATTTAGCACTGTTGTACTGCCAGGCAAAGTTATGGAGGTTACCCTTAATGTGAAGATGGGACTTTATCTAAATATGGATTTTGCAGTGGTCAGTCTTATTGATACTGTCAGAGACAAATGCCTCTGTGACAGACATATAGTTGGGGCTGGGATCATGTATGCTTTTCCTCTTGGCTCATTCATCACCTGCTGCAGACTTGGCTGACCAGTAATGTCCTTTTTGTTTGTTGCCACTTAAGTATGAAATATGTAAGAATGTTTACATAAGGCAGACTGGAAATCTGGACCACTTTTCCTCAGATTGGAGATTATGGCTCAGTTGAAATCTTAAAGACCTAAGTATCTATTTATCTAGAATTGGAGTTTGTTTACAAAATGTGACGTAATATAGCCTTGAAACTATTGGAAGCATCTGAGGGGTAGAATTAATTTGCACTTGGACGGATTAATTTTGTTAAGAGGGGGTAACTGCTGATCAAATTGATTGGTTAGTTCTTCAAAAAATTCAATACATTTGACACAGTTTACTTGGACTTCAGCACTTTTGATAAAGTCCTGCGTGGAAGATTAATAGCAAAGTTAAGAGCCTATTTAATCCAAGGAAATTTGGCAAATCAGATACAATATTGGCTGAGTGGCAAGAAGCAGAAGGTAATGGTCAAGGGTTTTTTTGTGACTGCCTTGTCCAGAGGAACTTGACAAGATCAGCGCTGGGGCCCTTGCTGTTTGTGGTACATGTATAAATGATTTATTCTTGAATATAAGATTGATCTGTAAATTCATGGATGGTACAAAAATTGGAGGGGTGATAAATAGTGAGAAGCATAGCCTTAAATTAGAGGAGCTTATGGACTGGCTGATCAGAAGCGAATGAAATTCAAGCCGGATATGTGGGAGGTGATGCACTTGGAAAAGACAAACAAAGCAAGGGAATACAGGATGAAAAGTAGCACTTGACAAACCACTGAGGTTGAGAGAGACCTTGCTATACATGTCCCCCGGTCGCTTAACGTAACAGGACAGGTAGAAGTGGTTAAGACATGTGGTATACTCCTCTTTATTAGTTGAGGCATAGAGTTTAAGAGGAGTGTGATGATGTTGGAACTGTGTAAAACTTTGTTTCGGCCACTGGCTAAAGTATTGTGTGTAGTTCTGAATTAGGACTGAATTGAGAAGGAACTTCTTCACCTAAAGGGTTGTTAATCTACGGAATTCCTTGCCCAGTGAAGTAGTTGACGCTACTTCAGTAAACATTTTTAAAGCTAAGGTAGATTTTTTTTTGAACAATAAAGGAATTAAGGGATACGGTGAGAGCGCAGGTAAGTGGATCTGAGTCCACAAAAAGATCAGCCAAGATCTTATTGAATGGTGGAGCAGGCTTGAAGGGCTGGACGGCCTACTCCTGCTCCTAGTTCTTATGTTCTGGAAGTAGCATTATAGGACGGATGTGATTGCACTGGAGAAGGTGAAGAGGACTTTTCTAGGATTTTGCCAGGGCTGTAGTTATGAGTTTTAGTTATGTGGCGAGATTGGATAGACAGGGGTTGCTTTCCTGAGAGCAAAGGAGACTGAGGGGGAAACATGATTGTGACATATAAAATTATGAGGAGCATAGATGGTAGATGGGAAGAAATTTTTTCTCTTGGTGGAGGGGTCAATGTCTAAGGGGCAGGAGGTTTAAAGGGGATGTGAGGAAAACTTTTTCGCCCAGAGTCTGGTGGGAATCTAGAACTAACTGCCTGTTAAGGTGGTAGTGACAGAAACCCTCATAACATTGAAAACGTATTTCAGTGTACACTTGGCATACAAGACTATGGGCCGAGTGCTGGAAAATGGAATTAGAATAGATGTTTTTCATCGGCAAAGAGTCGATGGGCTAAAGGATCTTTTATTGCGCTATAGAGCTCTATAACGCTAAGTCTTCTATTACTCTGCCATGCAGTCTTTTTCTAGAACTGGCTCCAACCATCAAACTGCTTGCTAAAACTAAATGAAGCTCTCCTGTGCACCACAGTGTATCAAAAAGTAAAGAATAAACAAGCTGTAGTTGTATAGGGAGTGGTACATCTCCAGTTAATGACACTGCTAAACCACAACAGCAAATTTTGTCTTGCTTACTTAATGTGCCTTTTTAGTGCAGAACTCCAGCTGGCTTTAAATCTGTATTATATTTATTACTTTAACCCATTGTTGTAAAGTTAATGGCAGTTTTGACCAGTTTTAAAGGTCCACAATTTAATCCAATTTAGATTTATGTGCTAATTTCTAGAGGTTTGTTTTATCCAACGAAGAACTCTTGAGCTCATTAAGTGATATTTTTGAAGAAGGGAAGACCCAGGTGCTCTTGTAATACAGTAGTTGCCCTGTCTTGGAGTCAGGAGGCCTGGGTTCAAGTCCCACCTGCTCCAAAAGTGTGTAGTAACATCTCTGAACAGGTTGGTTGGAAAATTTTTTAAACAAAAAGGAAGACCTTGTCAGATGGCAATTAGAAATGCTAACTAGGTGACTACTCTTTCATTGATATTTTAAATGACCTGGTTGACGCAAATCTGGGAGGTGGGCAACACAGGATTTGAGCCACATTATATGCTGTTGGAGTGGAAAAAGTTTTGGAATCACGCTAATTAGTACTCCTTATTCAAATGATTGTAGAGTCACATTTAATCAGTTATTTGTTCTGGGAATTGACTTTAAAGAGTTCTAAATTCTGACTGTCTCAAGAACTGAATTTTAGATGAATAGATTTTGAGTTTTCCGTGGACGCTTCCCTTGCAGCATTGTACTCCATATTGCTTGAACTTATTTTAAAATTGCAGTGACACTTTGCTAGATTTTATTGCTCCTACAACTTAGATGAAAAGCAGAGTTTTCAAGTTTGATTTGCTCCCTGTTGGGTCCTTATTTATCTGCTAACATAGTGTTTAATAGGTGAATACATCAGACCTTGACCCTGTGGAAATACCAAAAATCCTTTCAGAGGAACTATTGTCTGCATGACTAATTGAAATAATCATTTTCCAGACATGTGCAAGAAAGAAAACCCAATCAGTGACACTTAACTGTGTTCTAGATCAAGGTGTGGGATGACCTATTGAATGACTTGAGTCACCATTCTCAGCAGTCGCACTGAAATCATCAGAATTATGTTTAACTATTAGGAGAAAGACCTGGAAGCTGTGATGAGCGTGGTACCTGCTAAATTCAACATTGTATTCCAGAATGGTGAAAGAGCTTTGCATTGGTTGATTTTAAATCTTAAAAACATTAAATGTATTTACCTTTGTGGAGATGTTTCGTACATGGAGTAGTTGTTGCCATATCTATGGCTACTTCTACTAGCCAATGCTGTTATAGTGACATTTGTTTAATTAGATCCATGACTTGGGACAGGCTAGCGAGTTGAATTTATTCCATATTCATGTGGAAAAAGTAAAGATTGTTATATATTGCAGATGTGACTAGGGTTCAGTAATAGCTAAAATAACATCAGCTTTCAGCATTAAATTTGAGTACCTGAATGAAGATAATGTTGCTTTATCTTAAAGGTGTTCTAGACTTCAGAAATTCATTACATGATTGACAAATTTGTCAGGTTTCTGTAAGGAGATCTATTCCATCTCGAAGTAGTGATTTGAGATAAAACTTGCAAATAGAAATAATTCAACTGAAGTTTAGGAAGCTGCATACGCGTTGTGTGTCATTGCTGGACATTAAGGAGAAACAAAGGACCTTGCCTCAGGTATTCATGTTGTACCCTCCCATCTCTAATCTTCCAAATTAAACCTTAAACAAATAGTCAACCTCGCTTGTTTTTAACTTGAATTGATTCTGAGTGTTATTGTTCAATTTTGTGAGATTGCACACAAGGGAGCTTAGGAACTGAATGAACTAAAAAAAATGGTAAATTACCTGAGATTAAATTTCATTGCACAAATTAAGCTTATAAATGAAGAAAAATCTTCATCAAACAGATAATGTTGGCAGAGCAGATTCTAAATTCATACTTAATATTTTCTTGCTGTGATGAAACTGACAACAAATGATAAAACTGTTAGCACATGGTGAGTTAGGTTGAATCAGCTCCTCCTTTTTCAGTTTTCTTGTTGGCATATTTTATTCGCCTGTGGGATGGATGTGGGCATTGCTGGCTGGCCAACATTTGCTTCCTGTCCTAAATTGCACTTGAGCAGCTGGTGGTGAGCTGCTTTCTTGAACTGCTGAAGTCCATATGCTGGAGGTGGGTTCACAATGCCCTTGGGGAGGGAATCCAGCATTTTGACTCCAACAGTGAAAGAACAATGATATTTTTCTAAGTCAGAATGGTGAGTAGCTTGGATGTGAACTTGCAGATGGTGTTCACTTGTATCCGCTGCCCATGTCCTTCCAGATGAAAGTGGTCATGGCTGTGGAACGTCCCAAAGATTTTTGGTGAATTTCTGCAGAGCATCTTGTCGATAGATCATACACGCTGTTGCTACTGAGTGGTGGTGGAGGTGATGGATGTGGTGCCAATCAAGTGGACTGCTTTATTTTGAAAACTGTTAAGCTTCTTGTGTATTGATGGAGCTGCACTCAACCAGGCATGTGGGGAATATTCCACCACACTGCTGACTTCTGTTTTGTAGATGGTGGACAGGCTTTGGGGAGTCAGGTGAGTATTCATAGCCTCCTACCTCATTGTAATCAATGTATTTATGTGGCGAGTCTCGTTGAGTTTCTGGTCAGTGATACACCCCAGGATGAGAGTGGGCGATTCAGTGATGGTGATGCTATTAAATAGCAAGAGGTGCTGGTTATTATTGTCTTTTAGTAGAGATGGTTATTGCCTGGCATTTGTGTGGCGCAGTTGTTACTTATTACTCTTGAGCCCAAGCTTGGATATTGTCCACATCTTGTTGCATTTGAACTTGGACTGCTTTAGTATCTAAGGAGTCATGATTAGTGTTGAACATTGGACAATCAATGAACATCCCCACTTTTGACCTGATGGAGGGAAGGTCATTGAAGAAGTAGCTGAAAATGGTTGGACCTAGGACATTACCCCAAGCAACTACAGGGCTGTTGTGGCACGATTGTCTTGTCACTACCTCTGAACCAGGAGGTCTAGGTTCAAGTCTCATCTGCTCCAGAAATGTGTAATCACATCTCTGAATATGGTTGATCGGAAAATATCTTGCCTGAAGAAATTGTCAGAGATAGGAAGATGGTTGTGGTTGCTGGAAATCAGTCTATGTGCCAGGTATGATTGCAACCAGCAGAGATTTTGCCCTCCTGATTCCCGTTTTGTGACGGTTTCTTCTTGGCACGCTGCCTGTTTTAAATATATCATTTATTGATGTGTAAGGTTTATAGTAGTCTCTAGATTATTCTAACTTGATGCAAGATTTTAAGTTAGTGTGGAGATGCAATATTTTTCAGACGACCCTGTGTCATGATTAAAGCATAATCTATATTTATAACAGACACTAAAACATTTGTGGATATTCTTCATCATTTACTGAGTTTACAAGGTGAGGTCTGGCAGTGGTCAAGAAACCTCTATTTGATTTCCAATATATTTCACCATTTGCTTGAATGTGTAACCTTTTTATATTGAATAATTTTGGTGTGGGGGTAGAAGTCTAGGCAGTCTATTTAAAATAAAAACTTCCTGAAAACCGCTCTGGACTGAAACTACATACGTAACCCTGAATCAGACATGTTGGTTGACGTCATTTGTGTTCCATGAGTGGGAATTCAAACTGTGAAATTGACTGCCATAATATAGACATTTGCTTTGCCAATATAAACCATATAGAGTAATTTCATGTGAGCAATAGTGAGTTTCCATAAAGGAATGATAAAATTGAAGCAATATAACAAAGTTAGGATTGTGAGGTAGCATGGAGTGTTTTGGTGAAATAATTCCATGGAACCATATTTTGCTGAAACTACACCGATCCTGATGTGGAACAATGGTTTATTGTAGCTGAGTTATAAATGTTGAGGGTAAAGAGAAAAGATGCAATGCAAAATTTCAGCAATATTCAATTGGAAATGAAGTGAAATACATGGTATCATCATCCATTTGGCTCATACTGGCTCTTGTTATTTAACAATTGAAAGTGTCTAAAATTATACATAACTGTTGCTATTTTAAATTGAACTATGGACAATTAAATGTCTACAGATTCATCTACAAGTGTCAGGCTGCAGGTCAGTGAATGCTGTTTACGTTTTTTGGACAAAGTGGTTTGCATTCACAATGAGATGTATGGCTGCAGGATTTTCCAGATGATTTACTGTAAATTAATAGGTTTGAAATGTAGTTTCTAATGTGCAGAGAATCTGACAAATTTGCAGGCAAGTTCCCTCCGATGTCTTTCGGTTAAAAGACAAGAGAGTTTTCAGTAATGTTTGTTGAGGATGAATAAATATTGATCAGAACTTTGAAATAACTCTCTGCTATTTGAATAAATCCACGGGATCTTGACGTCTATGAGTGGGATCTTGATTTAATATCTAGAACAAAATAGGGCACGCATGCCTATTGTTGTGATCCTCCTTCACAGGGCTGGTAGCCTAGGTCTTGACTCATGTGGTATCTGACGACACTTCTGATTCAGGTGAGGATGATGTCACTCTGCCAGTTTGACATTTCCATTTGTTTTAAAGTGTAACATTTTGAAGTGTGACCACTAGATTGTGATAATGGATGCAGAACTTAAGTTTAGAATTTGGCTGACCTCCTATGGGATTGCATGAGGTAAATTAGAATGGGATATTTTGTATATTTTACAAGGAAATGCCAAAAAAAAAGTTTCCTGCCTGGGAAAACGTTTGTTCTTTCTGGGCAGATTCTTGGGATGCTTCTGCTCTGTTTCAGTGGGTTCTGAAATGGCTGATGGTGCAATCTGTGTTCTCAAGATGCTGCCACATGAAGCAGGTGGTACTGTGAAGGCTTGTGTAATTGGTTGTTGGAAGGTTTGTGTGCTCTCTCCTTTGAGTTTGCCTCTGCATGTTTTTGACAATGTCTTTCCACGTGTTTGCCTTTGTTTTGATAGATTACAAACTAGGGTTGTCCATGACTTGGGAAGGATGTTTGACATTTTCATGAAAGCTTTGAGAGCATCCTTACACTGTTTGTTATCCTCCTGGGATTCTCAGGCAACGTCTGAATAGAATGGTTGCCTCAGAAGTCTATGTTATGTATTCACAGCATGTCCTGTCTAACAAAACTGATTTTGAATGATAATTCCCTGTTCCTTTACAAGCACGAAGGCTAGTCGCTAAGTACAGTTCAGAGTTTGATCATTGTTTCAGCAAGGAACTTTGGAAAATAGAACATACTCTTTTTGGAAATGTTATAATTTAAGGTTTCTCCGAATCTCAATCTAATTTTGTTGTGTCGTCAGAAGGGATATCCACATCCATGTGCATACTCTTTTTTTGATTTTGTTCACCTATTTGTCTGTTTTAATTTTTGTTATTTTAAAATGGGATATTATGTTAAATGAATGATGTTTTGAAATAAATGATGTTTTACAGGTGGATTTATTTGATTTTTATAGATTATAATTATTGTCTGTTATATGGGTTATGGATTAAGTATCTGTTTTATATTTAGTAAAACAGAAGCTTGTTGAGTTAAGATTAGGTTTTTTGACTTATTGTTACGTGCAGCAAAATACAGTGAAAAGCTTTGAGTGGCACAGGCAGATCACAGCTAGCGAAGGACATACAGATCAAAAAGATTTAGAGGCATGTAGGTTACAGTGCAAGTTATATTATTTGAGGCTAGAGCCCATTCAGCAGTCTGATAACGGCCGGAAAGAAGCTGTTCCTGAACCTGCTCATGCGTGTGTTCAGGCTTCTGTATCTTCTGCCCGACGGAAGAGGTTGCAGGAGGTCATTACCAGGGTGCTATAGATGTTTGATGATTTTGGCTACCTTTCCGCAGCAGCTAGCCATATAAACTGAGTCCATGGTTGGAAGGTTGGCTTCTGTAATTGTCTGGGCTGTGCATGCCATCTTTTGTAGTTTCTTACAGTCCTGGGCAGAGCAGTTGCCATATCAGGCTGTTATGCACCCGGACAGTATGCTTTCAATGGTGCATCAATAGAAGTTGGTGAGGGACGTTATGGATGTGCCAAATTTCCTGAGCCGCTTAAGAAGAGGCTTGTTGTGCTGCTTTGACTGTCGCATTTAAGTGGCAAGGCCAGGACACGTTGTCTGTTATCATCACTCTGAGGAACTGTTGATGTAGATAGGGGTGTGTTCTCCTTGTTTCTTTTTGAAGTTGATCAGTTCTTTAGTTTTTATGTTGACTTTTTTTTTGTTTTGGTTTGTTTTTATTGCACCACGTCACTAAGCACTCTGTCGCTTCAGTAGTTAGCCATTATTAGATATCTGTCCCACTACGGTGGTGTCGTCAGCGAGCTCGTAGATGATGATCCTACCAAAATGTACGACTTCACATTTTATTTACATTGTATTCCATCTGCCAGACCTTTGCCCACTCACTCAATGAATGTATCTATGTTCCTCTGCAAAGATTCTCAGTCCTCTGCATACTTCGCTCTGCCACTCATCTTAGTGTCATCTGCAAACTTTGACCCCCTACACGTGGTCCCCAACTCCAAATCTTCTATATAAATTGTAAATAATTGCGGTCCCAACACCGATCCCTGAGGCACACCACTAGTCACTGATTGCCAGCCAGAATAGCACTCATTTATCCCCACTCTTTGCTTCCTGTTAGTCAACCAATCCTCTATCTATGCTAATACTTTGCCCCTAACTCCATGCATCCTTATCTTATGCAGCAGCCTTTTGGAAATCCTGGTACACCACATCCACTGGGTCCCATTGTCCACCTTGCTCGTAATGTCTTCGTAGAATTCCAAAAGATTTGTCAAGCATGACCTGCCCTTCATGAACCCATGCAGCGTCTGCCCAACGGGACAATTTCTATCGAGATGCCTTGCTATTTCTTCCTTGATAATAGACTGAAGCATCTTCCCCACTACAGAGGTTAAGCTAACCGGTCTATAATTCCCCATCTTTTGTCTACCTCCCATCTTAAACAGTGGCGTCAAATTTGCTGTTTTCCAATCTGATGGGACTGCCCCAGAGTCCTGCGAATTTTGGAAAATTACTGCCAGTGCACCTGCTATTTCTCCTGCCATCTCTTTTAGTACCCTGGGATGCATTCCATCAGGGCCAGGAGACTTATCAATTCATAGCTCCATTAGCTTGCCCAACAAGGTATTGGTCCAGGTCACACGACTTGGGTGTTGCACGTCTGACCTTCAGTAGGCAGTGGGTTTTCTGGTTCATCCAAGGTTTACGTTTGGGGAAAATTCAGATTGACTTTTTTTAGTACACAGTCCTCCACGCATTTGCTAATGAAGTCCGTGATGGTGGTGGCATAGACGTCTAGGTTTTCTGCTGAACACTTGAACGTGGTCCAGTCTGCTGATTCCAAGCAGTCCCAGAGGTGGTCTTCCACTGCCTTGGGCCAGCACTATACTACTTTTCGTGAAGGATTCTCCCATTTCAGCTTCTGCTTGTAAGCTGGGAGGCGGAACACGGTGCTGTGATTGGATTTTCTGAAGTTTCGGTGTGGGGTGGAGCGGTAGGTATTTTTAATAATTGTGTAGCAGTGGTCCAGAATGCTTAGTCCTCTGGTGGGGCAGGAGATATCAGTGGTATTTTGGCATCACAGGCTTGAGGTTGGTTTGATTGAAGTTGCTAACCGCAATGAATAATGACTTGGGGAAGTTTGTGGTGGAGTAAATCACGTCCCAGGGCATTTGTCACATCCACGTGGGGTGGTATGTAGACTGCTGTCAGAATGACGATGGAGGTGAACTCTTGCGGTGGGTAATAGGGATGGCATTTTGCTGTAAGGTATTCTAGGTCCAGGGAGTAGTGACATGCCAGGGTCACTATGTCTGAGCACTTGGAGGTGTTGATCAGGAAGCATACCCCAAGTCGCAGCCTTCAGGATTATATCTGCCTTTCTGTCCCTTTAGTCAATGCAAATCAATGTCTTATCAGTGGGCACTAACTTTTTACAATTTATAAAAATGACCTGAAGAAAGAACCAAAGATATTGTTTTGAAGTTTGCTGATGACTTGAAGGTAAATTATGATGAGGTCAAAAGGAGACTATGAAAAGATATTGACAAGTGAGAAGGCAAAGATTTGACAGAGTAAAATATGGGTAAAAATGAAATTATTCATTTTGACAGGGTAGCTGATTGAATAGTAAATGCAGGAAAGATATTCCAAATGACCAGAAAGTCCAGAATCAGGTGGCACAGTTTAAGGATACTGAGTAGGCCACTTAGGACTGATATGAAAAATTTCTTCACCCAGAGAGTGGTGAACTTGTGGAATTCTCTGCCCTGGAAAGTGGTTGCTGCCAAAACATTGAATGTTTTCAAGAAGGGGTTAGATATTGAATCGTAGAATCCCTACGTCGGAAGCAGGCCACTCAGCTTATTGAGTCCAGACAGAATAGCTCACCCTCCTACCCTGTCCCTGTAAGCCTGCATCTCCCATTGCTAATCCACCTAGCCTGGACATCTTTGGACTGTGGGAGGGAAACTGGAGCACCAAGGAAACCCACACAGACATGGGGAGAATATGCAAACTCGGCAAAGACAGTTGCCCAAGATTGGAATCAAACCTGGGTCCCTGGCACTGAGGCAGGGCTAACCAGGTGAGACACTGTGCCACTCTGAGTTCTTGGAGCTAAAGGAATTAAACGGTATTGAAGGAAAGTGAAACAGGTGCTGAGTTGGACAATCAACCATGATCATATTGAATGGTAGAGCAGGCTTGAAGGGCCTTTTGGCCACTGGCTCTAATTTTCCATGTTTTTATGTAATGTTATTTAGTGCGACAGGGATTGAAGTCGAAAGTAGGGAGATTATGCTTCAGGTCACAGGTGAGATTACATCTGGAATACTCCATCTGCATTTGGTTACTTTATTTAAGGTAAGAACATAGATGAATTGGAGGCAGTTCAGAGAAGGTTTACTGGATTATTAGCTCAAGTGGATGGGCTGTCTTGAGGAAAGGTTGGACAAGTTAGGCTTCTTATCCACTGATGTTTTGAAGAGTGAGACCTGATGGGAGTCATGATAGGGTAGATGCGGTGGGTGTTTGCTCTCGTGGGAAAATCCAGAACTAGGGGTTATCTATTTAAGACCGAGGTAGGGAGAAATTTCCTCTCGTAACGAGTCATGAATATTTGGAACACACTTCCTCAAAGGGTGGTAGAAGCAGAGTCTTCACGTATGCTTTTAAGCAAGGGGTGAAAGGTTATCGGGGCTAGGCACAAATGGGGAGTAATAGATCAGTCATGATCTAATTGGATGGTGGAGCTGGTTCAAGGGGCCCACTCCTCTTAATTCGCATGTTTGTGTAATTGCAAAAGCACTCATTAGTGCTGTCTAGAGAAGAGCTGCCCACTTGATCAATGTTAGAATGGTCAACATACCAAGAACATAAAATTATTCTTTTAAAAACAAGTTTTTCCTTATGATCCTTGAATTATGGTCATGAGATTCATACAGTAAAGCCCCTGTCTGTGAATCACAATAGGTTAGCATACAAGCTCAATGGGTAATAGGTAAACCAAAGGGAATGTTGGCCTTTATTTCAAAGGTAAATAAAGTATAAAAGTAGTAAGGTTTTGCTAAAAACTGTACAAGGAAATCAAGTGTTATGGGACAAGGGCAAGAAAGTGAAGCTGAAGATAATCAGTTTAGTCGTGATCTCATTGACCAATTGGCCGAATGGCCTACTTCTGCTCATATGTCTTATGATCTTGAAGGTTTTGGCCTGAAAGATGTTTGGATGAATGAAGTTGTTGATTGCTAAAGGTAAAACGTTCAGATTGCTTATAACCTGTTCTTGCCGTATAGTTTCTGTAAAGTTTATAAAGTTAGGAATATGCAACAATATTTTGTTGATGACCTTGTACCCAATCTCGCTACTGTTTAGTGGCTGTAATGCATTAGATGGAATTTTGCACTGCACTGTGATCACATTGGATTGCATCACTGAGACAAAAGGAAATGCCTTCGAGACCACAACGGTATTTTCTTTTGGTTTATGAAAGTTGCAACAGTTCTGCATGCCTCAGTATCTACCTTCATTTGTTGAAGACCACGAGGGGACAGCATTTAGTTTTGTTGCATCTCAGCCCATAGATAAATGGAATTGCAGATTTGCTGCGTACTACTTGGTAAGGTAAAAGTCTGATGCTTCTTCACCACTATGCACTATTTTTAAGCATTTACTTCAAGCGCTTCCTTGTTAGTCAAGTCCAAGGATTGATTCTTTCTCTTCTGGTCCCAGGTTGCTAGAAATTTCTCACCGATTGTAATTGCAGAAATAAATATTGTTTTTCCTGAGCTGTACCAGATGTTCATTCAAGTAATAATGAAGCAATAAATAGCATGAAACTGAGTTTATCTGAATATTTTATTGTTTATGGATAGTTTTATTTAATCCATAATGAGAAAAAAAATCAACTTTATATTCATCAGTCTGTGGATATGTTGTTAAATATTGCATCTGATCTGCTTAAATCTAAGGAAAAGATGTGCTTCTGTTTGGTTTGGTTAAACTTAGTCAAGTTTCTGTCAGGATACTGTAATATCAGTGTTTTGTTGTCTTTGTAAACTTTCAATGTATTTTTTAAACTGCTTTCCAGAAGTTAAGTGGTTTTCTTGGCAAAAACACAAGTGTTCTTCCTTGGCAGGGGAGGCTTAGAACTTGTGAAATTTATTTGATTTTGTTGTACTCTGTTTACATTTGAACTGGTGTCTATGGAATCTGAGCAATTGGTTTTGGAAGAAAAATTGCCATCATTGAAGTGTATTCCATTCCATTTGTACTTCTGTATTAACATACTCTGTTAGAAACACAATATGTGGTTGATGCTGCACAGTTTCAACTATTTTTGATAGTGATGATAGTTGACTAGGCATTCTGTATTGTGGACTGTTGTCTTCTCAACGTTTTGTAGGACAATTTGCAGTGTGTTGGGGGAGGAATGCTAATGAAGGTTACCGTCTGATTTTTAGCTTTCAATGCTGGATTTATGTACTTAAGAGCTTTGGATCATAGATTTATGTGTACATGTCTTCCAAAGTACTTGTGCTTGGAAATGCTGCAGTTTCCTAAGATGAACTTGGCTTTCAAACATTAACATGGAAATTGTCTCAAAGGCTGTGAAACAGTAAATTACAGAAAATGGTGTCTTAGTTCTAAATTGTATTGTTTAATGAAGGGAAAGTTGGTACAGCATTTTTCTTTTGGTTTACGATGTAGGAATAATTTATAGAAAAGATTTTAATTTGGAATATAAGCAGTTTTCTTAAAAACAGTTCTGTTTCAAAAAAGTTCAGGCTTGTTGGACCAACCTTGGTTTGTAGAATTATTATTTCACTTGCATTTAAATCAGTGTGGTTGAAAGTAGAAGCTATTGGGCACATGCATCGTATTAATGAGGCATAGTAAGTACAACATAACTTTTGATTTCTGCACCTGACTGATCACAGATTTTCCTGTGCTCCCCCATTTTCCTGGTTATAAGTTGTGTTTTGGCAGTAAATGGAGCAATTTGTTTTTCATTAATTGTAGTTTTGAATGCAAAGTATCAGGGAGTTTGCTTTATAATGAAATGTAAGAGATGCTTTTTACAAAATAATTCCATATTGCATTCAGTGTTGATTTCAGGTCCAGTAAAATTGTTAAATGGAGAAACGTGTTTCATATAATGCTTTCATGATCACAACATCCCAAAGCATTTTTGAATGTTGTGGCTAATGTGGACAGGTGTTGCTATATACAAATCTACACCAGCAATGAAGTAAGTGACCTTTAACATTTTCTTTTTGATGATGTCAGTTGAAGGATTATTGTTGGCTACAACACTGGGAGAACCCTCCTGGATAGTACAGTGTGATTTTCTTTTTTTCCTCTTTGTATCCATTTGAGACAGTAAATGGGACCACAGTTGAAGATTGTTTTCACTGGAGTTCAGATGAATGAGGGGGGATCTCAGAGACTTATATAATTCTAGCAACAGGACTGGACAGAGTAGATGCAGGGAGGATGTTCCTGATAGTGGGTGTGTCCAGAACCAGAGGTCGCAGTACGAGGATTCGGGGTAGACAATTTAGACGGAGATGAGATACTTCACCCAAAGAGTGGTGAGCGTGTGTAATTTATTACCACAGGAAGCAATTGATGCCAAAACATTGCATGTATTCAGGAGGCGTCTGGATCTCACACTTGGGGCGATTGATATCAAAGGTTATGGGAAGAAAGCAGGATTAGGCTATTGAGTTGGATGGATCTGCCATGATTGTGAAAAATGGCGGAGAAGGCTCGAAGAACCAAATAGCCGTCTCCTGCAACTATCTTCTATGTTTCAATGTTTCTTGCTTTGTAACCAGGGAATAGTCTTAGCTAAGATTATATTCCAGAAATTGGAAAATAAAAGGCTGGTGTACTGACGTTGAGCTAAGGCTGATCTTTGTCCTCTTTGCTGTTTGCCTGTAAATGCAATTAAGTCTTTATTATTTAATTTTTTAAAAATACGCTGACTTTCAAATAACTTAGTCATCTATTATCCCTGATTTCCATTTTCTCTGTGAATGAAAGATTGTTGCCCTGAAATGTTAACTGTTCTACTTCCACAGATACTGACTGACCTCATGACTGTTTCCAGTATTTTCGACTTTAAATTCAGGTTTCCAGCATCTGCAGTATTTTGCTTTTTTCCTCTTTCCCTACTTCTGTGACTGTTTCTAACACTGTGTGCTCCTTCTGCTAGGTGCTCACGGTAGGCCTGGAACTAAATGTATATGAACTGACTTTTTCAGAGATTTAAGTTCAGTATATTGATAAATTAATGTTGGATCCAGTTTCATCCTTTGCAGCTTTATTTTGTTAGTCCCCCCGCTGAATTTAGCGGGAAGGTGAAGGACAGGAAGAAAACAAAACCAAAGATCATGTCTGCACGACCTATTGGATGTGCACATAGTACGGCTTGAGATATGAAGAGCAGGTTTTAATCAGGAAAAACTCCTGCCTAGTTGGGAAATGAAATTGTTGAATTGGCACACCACATTTCTGTAAATCTGCAGCTATTATGAAGCAATATTTCATGCTGGGTTGGATCTATGAGGAATTTTCTAAGCTTAATTCTGAAATATTGTGTTTAGAATGTTCCATCCCATTGACTTCACAGCTATATAACTGAGACTTCAAAATCATTAAGCAGGATTATGAGCTTAGTAGGTTTTCTTGGTTCCAGATCTCAGCTTACCAACAGGGAGCACTAACTTTGTTATGTTGTGCAAAAACTGTTCTTAAACTTTAATAGCTGCATTGCATTTGCTATAACAGTAGCATTAGCTGAGGACCGAATGAGATAATGTGGTTTAATCTTAGTACTAGGTAGCGTCCTGGTCAAACAGATTGGAGAACTTAGTTGTGTGTAGGTACATTCTAGAGTAAACGTATTGTACATTTCAACTGATCAGATTAAAGTTATAGACTTGCATAGGAACGCTGAAGGACAGTGTGAAAGTATTTCTTGTACTTAATGCTTCAAGGCTATTTGTGGCAATTCTGTTATTGATAACTACGTAAACAAGCTTACTTTGTTCCCTCCAGAGGCAGCACACTAACCAAAATAAATACTTTCCATTTTTTGACATCTGAAGGCAGTGCTGTCCTGACAAGGAGGTAAACAGAATCAATTCAGCATACCTATACTGGTCAGGAAAAAGATTTAAACACTGTGCTGTAAGAGACCGATCTATTGACAAAGGCAAATCAGAATGGCAGCTTGAAACCAGCTGTGCATGAGAAAGCAAGTAGTTGCAGTAAGTGTACTCTGAACGGGAGGCAATGGCCTGGTGGTATTATCCCTAGACTGTTAATCCAGAGACCCACAATTTTCTGGAGACTCTGATTCGAATCCCACCATTGGGTGATGGTGGAATGTCAATTCAATAAAAATCTGGAATTAAAGTTAAAATTAAGATGACTATGAATATATTGTCAATTAATGGAAAAACGCATCCGGTTCATAAATGTCCTTTAGGAAAGGAAGCTACTATCCTTACCTGCTCTGGCCTAGATATGACTCTTCAACTGCCCTCTGGGCAATTAGGGATGGACAGTAAATGCTTCCTTGATAGTGAATCTTGTCCTGTGAATACACTTAACAAAAGCAACTTACTGCAAATTTGAGAAGGAGAGAGAAGGAGAAAGCTGGAGAAACCTAACAGGTTTGGCATTATCTGTGGAGAAAGAAAGAGTTAATGTTTCAAGTCTGATACAATTCTTCCTCAGAAATTATTGCTGTGTGGTTTCATTTTCTATGCATCAAGTAAGGGCAGTAAACAGTTGTGATGTTCTGGTAATGACTTATGAGCAACTGTGCATGGGCAAATTTATCTAATGGGCAATTATTAGAGGAAATTCCTCCTTTGAATTGTTCAAAGTAGATTTTGCACTTCCTGCAGTTTTGAGATGGCTGTAATTATCCCATGAGTAACGTCACTCCTAGATGCAACTGCAGGACCAAAATTCATTCATTGGAATATGCAGGTTAAGGAGTTCTAACTTCTTTACTTTTGATCTGGGTAAATGTGCAGCTCTATAAATAACTAAAAGTAATGTACTTGTTATTTCCCGCAAAATCATTTGGTTATCTGTACCCTTGCCTCTGTGGTTTTTCATGTTCTTGCCATTTGTGCATGCTGAACCTTCAAATCTGTTTCTCCACTGTTTAATTTCCAGAATTGGAAATTTTGCCTGAGCCTTGAGTCCATTTCCAGTATTTGTAGATATATTCTGAGTATGTTTCATGGAAACCAAGTTTAGATTTGTTTAAGGTGTAATGCTTGTACTCCATATTGTATATTGACAACCAGTTAAAATCTTTTTTATTCTGGGATGGGTTTTCTAATTCCCATCTGAGTTCTTTATGAACTAAAATAAGTTCGTGTTTATTTAATGTTTGTATCAAAAAATTGAAACTCTATGTTTGGAGCGATGGCTTAGTTTGTCTTAAGCGGTTCAGAACACCTCTGCCGGAATGGAACGGACTGTGATCTATATATATTTCATTATCCAGAAAGTTTGGTTCTGATTATTACGAACTGATGGAATCTGCCCCCACCCCACCACCCTGCTGCACTATAACACCTAATTATAGGACTGCAAATACATAAAATGATATTGCTCCTTAATGGAATATAAAAATAATAAAACATTTGATAAGGAAGAATAATTGTTATCTCAAGCAATCTTTAAAAAGCCATAAAGTATTTGCAGTACAGAAAGAGATCCTTCAGCCCCTCATGTCTGCACTGGTCATCAGACATCGATCTATTTTAATCCCATTTTCCAGTTTTTGGCCTGTAGCCTTGCATGCTATGGTATTTCAATTGCTGATCTAACTAATCTTAAATGCTTTGAGGATTCCCACCTCTAACAGCCTTTCAGGCATAAAATTCCAGGAACCCACAGCCCTCCGTGTGTAAGCTCTTTCCATCAAATCCTCTCTCAACCATTTGCCACTTATCTCGAAACTGAGCCCCCTGGTTATTGAACCCTCTTCTAATGGGAAAGTTTCACCCCATCTACCTTGTCTGTATACCTCAGAACTTTCTACACCTCAATGAAATCCTTCCTCAGCTTTCTCTGTTCTAAGGGGAGAAAAAACCCCAGCCTATCTAGTCTCTGTCTCCATAGCTGACTCTCTCCTGCACAGGCAACTTTCTGCAGAATTTCCTCTGCACCCTCTCTCGAGCAATTGTATCCATCCTATAGCCTGGTGACCAGAACTGCACGTAGTATGCCAGTAAATGGCCTAACTAATGTTATATGCTGTTCTATCATAACCACCTTGCTGTTGTATTCAGTGGCTTGACTAATAAAGACAAGTATCCCATATGTCCCTTTACCTTATCTACTTGTCCTATTGGACATACACACCAAGGTTCTTCTGATCCCCTGTACTTTCTAGGGTCCTACTATTCAGTGTGTATTCCCTTGCCTTGTTAGTCCTTCCAAAATGCATCACCAACACTTTTTTTGAAATTAAATTCCGTTTGCCACTGTTCATTTGATTTTTCAGCCCATCTTTATTGTCCTCTAGTCTAAGGCTTTCCTGGCTATTTACCACACTATCAATTTTTATCATCTGATCATGCCTCCTGCATTCATATCTGGATCATTAATGCACACAACAAATGCAAGGGAGCTAGCACTGAATTCTGGTACAGACTTCGTCACACAAGCACCCTACCATCATTTCCCTCAGTTTACTGTTATTAAGCCCGTTTTGATTCCAAATTGCCCTGGGTCCCCTAGGCCCATAGCTTCTTAACCAGTCTGCCATGCAAGACTTTGACACAAGCCTTACTGAAGTCAGTGTAGACTACATCAACTGCATTACCTTTATCCATACACCTACCTCAAAAAATTTAGTCAAATTTATTAGAGATGATTTTCCCCTTACATAATCCATACTGACTATCCTTGATCAAGTCTTCTCTCCACATGGGATTTTTTCCAGTAATTTTGCTACTTATGAAAGGTAAATGTGCAACAAATATGCTGTCCATTCCTGATATTCTTGAACTGAACTTGAACCCACTCATTAACCCACATTGTGGATTTTGAATTAAGTAGAAAAGATTGGTGAAGGATTTTGCCTTTTTAGTATCAGTAATATGTGTAATATTACATTAGAATGGACCAAGGTATCAATGTTTTCTGCGTGACCGGTAGCAAGCTTAGAGCTGCAGAAACCATATACTTAATGATCTGAGTACAATCCCAAGGGAGATATTCTCATTTAGTTGAATGCTTATTTAGATGAATTAAGGGAGGGCAGCCAGCCTGGATTTGTTGAGGGGTGATTATTTATGACTACTTTGACCTTACTTGCTACCCTTATTTAATTTTGAGGAGGGAGTATTTTTGATGGAATCTGTGGATTTTAGCAAGGTTTTTGGCAAGGTTATACATGGCAGATTTGTAATGAAAACAAAGGCTGATGGGATTCAAGAGCAGCTGTCAAATTGGATCTGAAATTGGCTCTGTTATGGAAAACTGTGGGCAGTGCATTTTGTGGCTAGAAGGCTTTTTCTGTTAGGGTGTCACAGGGTTCATTACAGTCTGTTGCTTTTTGTGGTTTGTTTCCAGGACTCTTAGATTTAAATGTAATGGGTATAATTGCATTTGCATATGATACAAAAATTGCAGTTTTTCGGAAGGTATTAATGGACTGGACTGGTCTGGTGGGTAAAAAAGTGGCAAATAGGATTCAATCCTGAGAAATGAGGTCATTTGTTTGGGAAAAGCAATGAAATATTTTAAAGCAAAGGATATTGGGAAGCATAGGGACCTTGGAGTACAAGTCTGCAGAGCCTCAAAAGTAACAGGTCAAATAGACAAGAGGATGTACTGTACATTTTTATTAGCCAAGGGCACAGATTATAAGAGCAGGAGGAGTTTGCAAAGACTAAATGAAGTGTTAGTTAATTGAGGAGTGAGAGAGATAAGGATCTAATTCTCATAGCAGAGGGGTCAGTTACCAGTCATATGAATTTAAAATGATAGGCAGAAGAATTAGAGAGTTATTAAGACAAAATTCTTTCAGATTGAGGGTAATGGAAAGTTTGGAATTCAGTGTCTGAGAAGGGTAAATAATCTCACCACATCGCATTAATAAGGGCTATGCACTTGTGCTACAAAGTGGGATTGGCTAGCTGGCTTGATTAAAAACTGAAAGAACTGTGGATGCTGTAAATCCAGAACAAAAACAGAAGTTGCTGGTAAAGCTCAGCAGGTCTGGCAGCATCTGTGAAGAAAAAATCACCAGACCCAAAACGTTAACTGATTTTTTTTTTTGTTTTTTTTTTGCTTCAGATGCTGCCAGACCTGCTGAGCTTTTCCAGCAACTTTGTTTTTGTTGGCTAGCTGGCTTGTTCGGCTTACACACATGTACTAGATCAAATGGATTCCTTTTTGTGCTATAAATTTATGATTCTCTGGTGAAATATAGGGTTTATCCTAGATTTCGATTGCCATGAAAATTGACTGACTAACTATTTTGTGACTCTTGTTATGACTTTGAAGAAGAGTTTTAGGAGTAAGTCATTCTGTACTTCAAGTTGCTTTGAAATCTTTGTATTGATTCCCCAAACAAAGATGGGAAGTGTTCATTTTACAAATACATTATTCAGTTTATACAATCTTTTGCTGTCCCAAGATAATGGTAAAGTAGAGGCTTGACCAATTTAGTGTGCTAAAGTACATTCCATTGAAAAATAAAAACTCAACAAGAAAGACTCATCCATGTCTCGCTCAAGAAGTTAGGGATAATGTCATTTTAATAGAAGAGCTTGTATAACACCAAAGTAACAAGTCTGAGGACTGGGAATGTTTTAGAAACCACCAAATGGCTACCAACAAAGTTGTTAAAAAGGGAGAGAGTGGAACATCAAAGTCAAGTAGCCAGAAATATAAAAATATATTTAAGAACTTGAGTATATAAAAAGGAAGGTGGTAACTGAAGTAAATGTAGGCCACTGAATTTCTCCTGTCTCTGCTTTTATCATAGGATTAAGGAAATGACAATGTTCTTGAACAAATATAAGCGCAAGTTTATTTCCAGAAATAGACCATAACCAAGAGACTTCAAGGTGATGAGATTTGGGAATTAATATCAACTTGGGTTTGATTTTGTTCATTATTGTCACATGTACTGCGATACAGTGAAAAGTATTGTTCGTGGGCTATCCAGACAAATAACAGCTTACATAAGTACACCAGGATAATAGAGCAGAATGCAGAGTATAGTGTTACAGCTACAGAGAAGGTGCAGAGAAGAATCAACTCTAATATGAGAGTCCATTCATAAAGTCTGATAACAATAAGGAAGAAGCTGTTCTTGAATCCATCGGTACATGCTTTCAAACTTTTATATCTTCTACCTGATGGAAGAGGGTGGAGGAGAGTATAACTGAGGTGGGAGTGGTCGTTGATTACGTTGGCTGCTTTCCTGAGGCAGTGGGAAGTGTAGAAGGAGTCAATAGAAGGAAGAGAGATAACAAGGTGTAGAGCTGGATGAACACAGCAGGCCAGGCGGCATCCGAGGAGCAGGAAGGCTGACTTTTCAGGCCTAGACCCTTCAGAAAAGAATAGAGCTCCCTCACCCCAATCCCAGGCCCCAAGAAGACTTTCCACATCAGGCAGAGGTTCACCTGCCAATGTGGTATA
>JAHRHZ010000050.1:17132020-17144078 GCA_024137785.1 Ginglymostoma cirratum
CAAGTTTTCCTGCTCCTATGATGCTGCTTGACCTGCTGTGTTCATCCAGCCCCGTGCTTGTTATCTCAATAGAAGGAAGTTTGGTTTCTGTGATGGACTGGGCTGAGTTCACAACTCTGTAATTTCCTACGCTCTTGGGCAAAACAGTTACGATACCAAGCTGTGGTGCATCTGAAAAAGTTGCTTTCTATGGTGCAACTACAGAAATTGATGGGAGTCATTGAGAACATGCTGAATTTCCTAGCCTTCTGAGGAAGTAGAGGCGTTGGTGTGCCACCTTGACTGTAGTGTTGGTGTGGATGGACCAGAACACAGTGGTGATATTTACTCTTGGGAACTTGAAGCTCTTGACAATCTCCACCTTTAATACCAATGATACAGACAGGGGCATGTACTCCATTCCATTTCCTGAAGTCGATGACCAGCTCCTCCTCTTTGCTGATATTGAGGGAGAGATTGTTGTCTTTACACGGTGCCACTCAGCTCTCCATCTCTTTCCTGTGTTCTATCTCATTGTTTGAAATCTAACCCACTGCAATGGTGTCATCAGCAAATTTGCACATGGAATTAGAGCTGAATTTGGTCTCCGTCACAAGTGTATAAGGAATGCAGTAAGGGGCTGAGTATGCTGTCTTGCGGGGCACTGCTGTTGAGGATTATCGTAAGAAGTGTTGCCTTTCCTTCCTGATTTTATGGTTTGTGGGTCAGGAAGTAGAGGACCCAGTTGCAGAGAGTGAACAGAGTCCTAGGTCTTGGAGTTTGGAGAATGTTTGGTTGGGATTATGGTTTTGAAGGCAGAGCTAAAGTCAATAAGTAGGAGTCTGAAAAATCTGTTCAATGTTAACCTACTTCTTAAGTTATAACATTCTGCCCTGGTTACATTGAGTTATTTACGGCACTAAGGGAGGTAATTTGTCCCATTTGAGTCCAACCATCATCTCTTGGGGCAGCTCTCTGGCAAGAAACCTGATGATAGAGATATGAAATTGAGATGCATTATGTAATGGGCCTTGTACTGAAACTTTCAAATCAAAAAATGAACATTTAACTGCAAATGTTGGATTATTCTTAGGGAATTTATTGCAGGATTTTGTAATGATCACAGGAAATTCACTTTATTAATTTCGTAAAATTTTCTGTCCAATCAGTTAAATGGTCTCATTTGACCCACTTAAGCTGGAAGCCATAGGGCAGCATTGACAAAACCTGAATATGAGGCTGGAGTGCTCGTCCCAAATCAAGATCTGCTGAATAATGTAGCAACGTGGATGAAGACAAGGCAGAACGAATAGGAAGAGACAATGCTTAACTTAAATTGTCCATCAGCAAATGAGGGCACTGCAGTGATTAGAATTTAAAAATATGGTACAAGATGTTCTTTATCTGAATGCAAGTTGCATCCACAACAAGATAGATGTACAAGTACAAATAGAGGTAAATGGTTTAGATTTAGCTTCCATTACATCGATGTAGTTACAAGGTTGTTGTGGTGGAGTGTTAGTGTCTCTACCTGTAAACCAGAAGTTCTAGGTTCAAGTCCCATCTGTCCCAGACTTGTGTCCTAATGTGTCTGAACAGGTTGAATAAAAATATCTTGATATGGTGGAAGATCACTGAGCCAGATTTTGTGCCTGGCTTGAGCATTGAGATTGTTTGATCCCCTGGTAGTTGAGGCTTACTTAAGATCACTCATTTCTGGGAGGGAAATATCCGTTTGTTTTTTTTTTTTTTTTTGCAACTTTTAATTTTGTTGAGTTTGTGCGAAGTTGTTAACTAAACACTATGAAGTCATCCACTTTGGACTTCTAACAAGGAATAGAATACTTTATTGGGTCTGTTTTACAGCACAGAAACAGTCTGTGCCGGACATCAAATACTGATGTACCCTAGATGTAATTTTTCCAGTCCTTGGTCCATAGCCCTGAATGCTATGACACTTCAAGCGATCATCTAAATATTGCTTAAATGTTGTAATCATCCCTGCCTCTATCACCTTTTCAGGTGATCAGTTTTAGATACCTGTCATCCACTGTGTGAAAACATGCTTCCTTAAATCCCCTGTAAGCCTCCTGCCCTTAATCTTGAATCTATGTACCCTGCTTATTGATCCCTCTGCAAAGGGGAAAATTGTTTTCCCACCTTATGTCTCCCATAATTTTGTACCCCTCAATCAAGATCCCCCCTTGGCCTTCTCGGCTCTAAGGAAAGAACTCTAACCTATCTAGTCCCTCTTCATGGCTGAAATGTTCTAATAGAATATATGAAGGAACATATATAGGGGGTTTGTTTGTTGAAATACCCCAAAATGTTGTGAAGTGGTACACAAAATAAGGTTGGAAGGGGGCTGGCGACAGAAGTGTAGAAGATCTGCTGCGGTGGTCTGAAACCATGATTTGGCCAGATATGGAGTATTCCATATATATTTGCTTTAGTTTTGGATCCAGTACATGGTCATCAGAATGATGCTGATGTTAAAAAAGTTCAATTATGAGAAGGGTTGTGTTGACCAGATTTCAATTTCATTGAGTACAGTACGGAAGATTGTGATATTTTTGATCATTCAGTGGTTTGATATGATAGGTAAATTAGCTCTCTGGAAGGGAAATTCAGAACAAGGTGACAGAGCTTAAAGTTAGAGTTAGATTATTTGGATGTAATGTCAGATATAATTTTCTACATAAGAGAGCAGAAATTATCTGAAATAAACAGTTGAGGCCAGGTCAATTAGAAGTTCAAAATTACACTTAGACTTTTGTTGAGGGTGCTCAGGGGACAGAGAACCAAGGTGGGAAATGGAATGCAGTGATAGATCAGCCTTGATCTAAACAGCTGGCAGGCACAAGTGGCTGAATGGCCTCCTGTAGCTAAATGTCTTCTTGTAGCTAAATGTCTTAACTTTGTATTTTTGTGTACGTTGAATAAGATGTTCAGCTGGAATGCTATCTCACCTAGAACGTAAGTTGTCCTGATGTATTTAGACATATATTTCAAATAGTGTTGCTGGTAGTCACATGCGGTACATTCACATTCAATTAATTGACTTATTTAGGCATTGCTTGAGTTATGCCAATTTTCACTATCAGTGCTATATTTTCATACTAGAATTGTTAAGAGGAGGCCTGCAAGGGCCTTTGGCTTTGTAATTTACATCTCTTGTTAATTTAATGACACTTCATCTATTGTATTGCATTTTCTGCTTTGATTTTCTTTGTCTTTCAACTGGCATTCAGCACTGAATCTTTCAGACATTAATAAGGGATTCCCAGAAATGATAGTTGCAGAGACCTTCCACCCAAGTTGTGAAAATTGCTAAATTGCACAACAAAAAGCAATTAAGTGAAAAAGTACTAATTACACAGATATGAGAGATTGGCTGCAAAGATGAAAATAGCTCAAAACATGTTGACAAATCAATTTCAATTGTAGGAAATGCAGGAGGTAGAGAGCGAGGAAGTTTGAAATATGGATAGACATGTTGTCAGGAGGAATTGTAGTCAAGGACATGTTGAAGGTCAAGAGTTGATGCAAGTGAGAAGAATAATAGGTGGTGTTCTGTTATATAGAAGCAGTGAATCAGTAAATACCGTGCTTTTTTACGTAATAAAGCTACATGGAAAGAACGTCATTTCCTCCTGAAATATTCTGCCATCTCTTTTCCCTTTTTTCATATCTCTATCTATCCCAATTATATATCACTCAGTTTCTTGCATTATTCCAAATGTGAATCCTCACTCCGCCTGGAAGCCCATTTCTTATGTTGATTAGTGTGTGCTTGCTGAGACAGAACTCCCCAGAATAACTGCATGGTGCTGAAGTTGATATTTAACACTTCGTATAAACTGCCAACTCAACACTAGACGTAAGTGATGTGCCACCATTATCATTGTTTTCATTTGTATTTTTGTTTCTGGAATTCTGCTTCCTTAAGTTTTCTGTCACTCTTCAGAATTTCAGAACTCTGAATCATAGCCTCTTTCCACACTGTAGGGATTCTATTTGGCTTGAGTCTGCAGTAGCTCTTTGAACAGCATCTCACCTAGACCCAGCCCCCTATCCTCATAACCCCACATTTACCATAGCTAATCCACCTAGCCTGCACAACCCTGAACACTCTGGGGCAATTTAGCACAACCAGTCCACCTAAACTCAATCTTTGTGGGAGGAAACCAGAGCACCATGCAGACATTGTGCAAACTCAGCACATTTGCCCAGTCACCCAAGGCTGGATTCAAACCTGGGTCTCTTGCACTATGAGGCAGTAGTACTAACCACTGAGCTACTGTATCATCCCACATATCTCTTTAGTCAAACTTTTGATCAACTTTTTAATCTTTGTTCCCATTTGACTTCATTGCTAGTATTTTATTTTAAACCAGAAATGCGAAATGAATGTAAATTCTCGTTGATATCGTAAAATGAAAAACTCTGCTGTTGTAACTTATTTTAAAATAATTTTTGGGTAACTCTGCAGCCTTCCTGTTAGTGGACAAATGTTGGCAATCTGGGATAAAGTGCATTTCACCATTTAATTCTTCCTCACCCATGATAATTAGCTAATCTTTTAATGTCCCAACTGGAGTGCAATAGCATGGTCTTGTATCTATAGCAGCAGGTCAAACAGTAAAACCAGAATCTGGACATATTTCAGTTGTAAGTTGCGAAATAGACTCAGCAGATGTGAAGTGTTTGGAACAATAGAAGTTCCAGAATAAAACCTCCAAAGCCACTTTATGATGTAGAATTCGTAATGTACATTTTTTTGTAGGATGCCCATTTGGAAAACTTCTGCTTCCTAAATGTTGATTTGCGTAAAGTCTGCATTCATCTTAATGCAAGTATCTTTTGAAAATCAAATATAATCCTTGAAATTTTCATTGGAAAGAAATGCATACCACAGCATTATGTTTATCCTCCCTTCTTCATTTTTAACCTTGAGTTGTTTTCTGGCAGCCATATGCATTTCTTTAATACTAACTTAGGGTGTGCAGTATTGATTCTGGTATGTTCTTTGCAAGCAAAAATTACAAAAAGAAAACCTGCCTTTGAATAGCTATTGAAGGAATAATAGATTCGTATCTAAATGGTAGCTTTCATGTTGTCAAGTCATCCCGTACCACTTCATTGCTAATAGAGGTACTTTTGAAACCCAATTCCTTGTAATATAAAGTAGCGTGGACACTGATCTGTTCATCACGTAGTCCCAGTAATAGCAAATAGATAACTAGCCAGAAAATGGGCTTTAGGTAATCTTAGTTATGGAATTTGCTTTGCATGGAATACCGATTAAACTTGCCCCGCTCTTCTCGAATGATGTTATGGGATCTTTTGCAATCCCTTGAGGGGCAGATGTTGCCTTAGTTTTGACATCACATCTGAAAGATGGTATATTTAGCAGTGCAACACACTCTACTCCTGCAATCAAATGGAAAATCAAATATCTAGAGTACGGTTTAAACCTCCAATCTTGCAGCTCGGGGCTAGTGTGTGCAAGTGAGATAAAAATGAGCTGTTTTCATCCTCTTCTGTGCGTTAATTGATGTCATGGTATATTCAACTATATAATAATGCAAATATTTTTTATTGGGAGCTATTTTTCCATGCTTTGATTGCTCCATGTGTGGAGATGACTTTGCTAGCCTAAACAAAATGGGGCAAAACATGGGCTTTATCTCGATTTATTTAGGTCATGGCTGATCCCTATCTGAACTCTCCTTACTTGTATTTGGTCCATTGCTGTGACCCTTTTTGAGATATAATGCCCAAAATGTTGGACTCCATTTAAGAGTCTGTCCACTGCAAGTGCAGTGAGACATCAGTTCTTAATTTGACTAAACAGATTTGAACTTGTCACCTCAGCCTACTTTTTACCTGCTATTACTTTGCAGTATCAAGTTGCAATAAAATTACAGATTGATCAGCAAGTGTTTGAGCCCCACATGCACTCTGTTAGTTCAGTATTGAAGAGTAATATTTACAAATAATTTTGTGCAAGGTAATAATTCCACTTGCTATTCAAGTGGATTGTCTTGCTTGAAATTTATGGAGCTGAGAATATCTGCAGCCATGGTTTATACCAGATTTATGGTCAAGGAAGTTTGGGATATGAAATTAAGAGGGGCATCTTGTAAAATTTTTGGCTTTGAGTCCTGACGACAAGAAAAATGATTCATGTATACATTCATTTACGAGGTGAAGAGTGTTTATTGGATACAGAGAAATGTTCTTGGTGACAGTTGTAGCAGTTTTGAAATTTACAATCTTGTAATGCACTTTCTTTTGTTTGCTTTGCAGGAAGTTTGGGGAGCGACCTCAACCCAAACGCCTCACCAGGTAAAGTTCTGTGATGTTTGGTGTGTCATATATCACAATTTTGGTTTAAAGACAAAAGTACCGGAGAGGTCTATGCAATTCCATTATTATGTTGCAACACAATATACAGCATGGGTTTACTTTTAAAGCATTTGGGAAAAACTGCAAAAATAGTTTAATGCTAGATGTTTAATATTGGGGACCAAAGTTATGCTCAACCAACTTCATGCACCAAATACCTAAATTTGCTGTGGTGACTGTTGTATGAAGTCTGTGAAAATAGGTCAGTAAACTTATGAAACCTTATTTCTGCCATTGTGCACATTGAATGCACTCCCTTCTTAGAATTTTTATATGCTTTGGGCATGGAGTTATTTTGGGTATAGTTTATTAAATAGTAGACTGAGAAATGTAAAGAACTAATTTGTAAAATGATGTCTGTCAAATTTGTTTTTGCCTTTTGTTGAGTAAATAACTGTTAGATTAACAACATTAGATTCTTTTGTGACCTTTAATTACACAACATGGCAATTTCAGTCTGTTTTTGAGGTCGTTTAAGTATTTTGTCTTATTGAAGAAAACCATTCTTCTTCAAAAACTAACTTCATACTTGCAAACTTTACACCAAATGGTGAATGAACTTTCATGCGCACCTATTTTTTTGCAGTCTACAGAAATCTGTTAAGATTTAACTGTTGCTTAAGCTTTTAAACTCTTGGTAAACTCAATACTTCATTGTTTGTTTATTTAGGGAAGCAATGCGAAATTATCTTAAGGAGCGTGGCGATCAAACTGTACTAATTCTACATGCTAAGGTTGCACAAAAATCTTATGGGAATGAGAAAAGGTGAGTTGCTTAGGAACTGAATGTGTGGTACGTTTTTTTGTGATTGTGCTTGCCATTTGTCCAGAAAGGAAAGATAGAGCTTGCATTTATATTGTCTTCTAATGCTTTGGAGTTGTTGTAAACTACTTTGCGATTACTGTTTTGCTTTACACGTACAGCTACTTGTCAATAAACAACTGTTATACAACCCCTAGCAAACTACAGATGGCTCATTGACAAAATGATCTCTTTTGTAGTAATTGTGTTTCTGGATAGCAGTGTTTTATCAAATAGTGCCATGCTTAGTTCTGTTTATGAAATACTGCTGCTGCTATTTAGCATGCATAAAGTCTTGTGTTGTAATTTCACCAGATTGACACCTCACTTTTCAGTATGCTTGTTGGTTGTCCTTGCATACTTGCCTGCAATCATTGAAATGCATTTGGTAGTCTACTTTGGTTATTAGGTGAGGCATACATTTGGCCATGAATTTACAGATTGTGGTTGGAAACAATGCTGACATTGATAGTCCACAATACTTCGTTTTCTCAATTTTGAGCTGCTGTAACTGTTCTGAAACCTTCCTATGTAGTGTGTTAATGCTACCTGATACAATGGATATTGCCTTCACTGTGAAAACAGGACCTTGTCTCCACTCTGCGTTGTTTTCCCCCTGCCAATACCGTCATTGATGTATCTGTGACACGTGAGGGCAAGATGAAATAAGATTTTCTGTTTTTGTTGCTTCACTCACCACCTGCAATAGTTCTAGTCTGGCAGAAATATCCTTTTTTACTCAGCTGTTTCAGTCAGTAGTGATGCTCTGAGCCACTCTTGTGGTGGGCAGTAAAGTTCCTAATCCAGAGTGTATTCTTTGTTCTTGTCCCTTCCAGTAGTGTTCAAATGGAATGTTGATTTGTCAGCCAAGAAAGGTTGCAAGGTTATAATTAGTCAGACATTTCTTTAGGCATGTTTCACCTGATGTCATGAGGTCCAGAGCCAGTGTTGTTGACTCCAAGGGCTCAAGATCCCGTATGTGAGTGAACAGGATTTTGTAAGGTTGATTGGGCTGATTGTGCGCCTTGTAATATTTGGTGTCTAAACTGTGCAGTTTATACTCAAACTCTTATCCCGTCCCAGTGAAAACTGTCTGTGGTGGGTCTCTATTGCTGGTGGGACAGGGCAAACCTCATAGATGGTGATGGAGTGTGGGACATGCTGCAGGATATGATCTTGTGACGTGATGAGCTCTTGTTCAAATAGTCTTTGGATAATTCTCAATTTTGGTGCAAGTTGTCAGATTTAAGTGAATAAGGTTTTGCAGGATCAATTAGGCTGATTGTGCTTTCATGTGTACTGCCTATGTCATTGCAGCATATATTCAAACTTGTGCAAAGTAGTATAGCAGTAATGGATATATGAGCCAATATACGTGGAATTCAGTGCACAGCTAGGTACCAGCAATGTTACCATGCTGTTGTTGAAGCTCTGCCCTTCAACTACTACGTAGCATATTTGTAGTGAGCTAGCCTTCCTTGGCACTGTGTCATTTCCAGATATATGTTGCTTCTTGCACTCATACACTGATTCTTTAATGTTTAGTTTTGTAGATCTTACACTTAGCTCAAGATTTTTCCCACCTTCTTAGAATAGTATAACCCTGTGGTTTTAAATGGAATGATATGAGATTTTCAGGCAGTAGAATGCTTAATCATGCCTCCCTGTTAACCAATTCAAGTTAATTCCTGAAGTACAATTAAGCACATTTTCAGATTAAAATTCCTAGCAATCTGCTCTGAAATGTGTAAATTTAAAGAGGTTGGATCCCTGCAGGTCATTGATTTGTGTAGTTATTATGTTCAAAAACTTGTAGTTTGACAAGTTTGTGTTTGTGTCACAAATTGGCAGCTGATCATTTGACCATTAAGTTTTATTCTAAATTAGGTACGAACATACAAATTAGTTCTGAGGAAGGGTCACCGGACCCAAAACGTTAACTCTGATTTTTTTTTTCTTCACAGATGCTGCCAGACCTGCTGAGCTTTTCCAGCAACTCCTGTTTTTGTTCCTGATTTACAGCATCTGCAGTCCTTTCGGATTTTATACAAATTAGGAGCAGGGTAGGCGTTTCGGTTTCTCACCTCTATGCCATTCAACTCCATCATGGCTGATCATCCACCTGAATGCCGTTTTCCTGCACAATTCCCATATCCCTTGACAGCTTTATCTAGAAATTCGTCAATTTCCTCTTGAACATACTTGAAGATTCCACTGCCCTCTGGAGTTGGGAATTCAAAAGATTTACCACTGAACAAGGAAGAAATTCCTCATCTCAGTCTTAAATAGCCTACGTCTTAATCTGAGGATGTGTCGCTAGTTTTAGATACAACAGCTAGGATACGTTCTTCCTGTGTCTCTACCCTTTGAAGCCCTGAAAGAATTTTATATTCTTAAATATGATCACTTCTAACACTTTTGCATAAAAACCCAGCCTCCTTAATCTGTCCTTGAAGAATAATTTCACTCCCCGGTATCAATCTGTGAACCTTTGTTGTACTCCCTGTATGGCAACTATATTCTTCCTTTGATACAGAGAATAAAATTATACACACAGCCTGGGTGAGGTCTCACTGAGGCTCTGTATAATGAGAGTAAAAGTTTCTTACTCCTGTACTTGTTGCAATCAAGAACAAATCAATTGGCTACCTAGTTGATTACTGCACTTAAATTTTAGTTTTCGGTGACTTTATAATTAAAGACATCCAAGGCCTCTTGAGCCTCAACAGTTTGCAATTTCTTACCATTTAAGAAATATTCAGCATTTCTGTTTGACCTTGCAAAATAGGTAACTTCACATTATTCCACACAACATTCATTCTGTCATGTGCTTGCCCACTCATTTGGTCTCAAATCCCTGGAAACCTCTAGATCCTTCTCTCAAATTGTGTTCCCTCTTATTTTTGTCATTGACACACTTGGAAATATTATATTGTTTCCACGTTCACATCATTAATATAGATTGTGAATAGCTGGAGCCTACCGCTGATACTAGTAGTACCCCACCAGTCACAGACTTCCAACCTGAGAGTGATCCATTTATTCCTTCTGTGTTGTGTTATCATTCCTAATCCATGCCAGCATATTAATGCCAATGTATCCAAATGATGTGGATGAGTGTGTTGGGGGGAATCGATGATTAGTAAGTTTGCAGGTGACAATGATTGCATGGGTATTTGACAGTGTGGAAGAAGATCTTAGGTTACAGGAGAATATAAATGGATTGGTCATGTGGGCTGATCAGTGGCAGATGGATTTTAGCCCTGATAAGTGAGAGACTATTTGGAAGAAGGAACAAAACAAGGGAGTACTTGATTTGCAGGATACTAGGAAGCTCAGAGGAGCAGAGGGATCTTGGGATGTTTGTCCACAGATACCTGAAGGTGGAAAAGCAGTTTACTAGAATAGTTTAGGCATTTGGGACACTTGCCTTTATCAGCGGAGGTACAGATTATAAGGTCAGAGAGGTTAATTGGGTCCAGTGACCATTCTTCAGAATGGAAGTTGAGTTGTGAGTCTCAGTTATGCTTAAAGATGGATTACTGGATATGAAATGTTAACTCTGCTTTTTCTCTACAGATGCTGCGAGACCAGCTGAGCTTTTCCAGCAAGATCCAATTTTGTTGCCTGAATGGAGCACTTTAGCTGTGAAGAGAGGCTGGATAAGCTTGGGAGATAGTAGGAGCTGCAGATGCTGGAGAATCTGAGATAGCAAGGTGTAGAGCTGGATGAACACAGCAGGCTGACGTTTCGGGCCTAGACCCTTTTGAAGGGTCGAGGCCTGAAATGTCAGCCTTCCTGCTCCTCTGATGCTGCTTGGCCTGCTGTGTTCATCCAGCTCTAGACCTTGCTACACCTGGATAACGCTGGATTGTTTTCTTTAGGTCAGGGAAGGTTGAGAAGATAGGGATGTATAAGTGAGGGCTTGGACAGAATGAATAGAAAGCAGCTATTCCCCTTAGTTGAAGAGTCAATAACAGGGGGCATAATTTTAAGGTGAAAGACAAGACACTTAGAGGAGATGTGAGGGCAATCTGTTACATGCAGAGAGTGATGGGTGTCTAAAATGCACTACCTAGGTGCGTAATTGAGATGGGTAATCTCACTACCTTTAAGAGATTCTTGGATGAGCACTTGAAATGTCATAACATTCAACTGTGGGCCTAGGGCTGGAAGGTGGGACGACTGTAGATTTAGTTTAGCTTTGACAGTACAGACATGATGGGCTGAAGTCCTCTTCTAATGTGATTCTATACTGCCCCCTTTCTATGTGCTCTAATTTTGTTTACTAACCTCTTGTATGGCACCATACCAAAGGCCTACTGAAAAGCCAAATTATCTGTTCGGCTAGTTACACCTTCAAAAAGTTTTTAACAGGTTTGTCAAACATGATTTTCCTTTCATAAATTCACGTTGACTCTGCCTGATCCTACCATTATTTTCAAAGTGTTCTGCTATCGCATTACTAGCAATAGGTAGATGACATTTGCTTCTTTCCAGTCTGCTGGAACTGTTTCATATTGATAGGAATTTAAGATGCCCACCAACCTATTCACTGTCTTTGCAGTCACCTCATCCATTGCTCTGAGATGCAAATCGTCAGGTCCAGGAGATTTATCCCCACAAATCCATTTATTTCTTCACTACTTTTTTAAACTACTGCTAGTTTCTTTCAGTCCTTGTTCTCATTAGTCCTTTGGTTCTCTTATTTCTGGGAGTTTTTTTCTATCTTGTTCTGTGAAGATAGACACACAGTATTTGTTTAGATTCTGTACAGTTTCCCTGTTCACCATTGCAGATTCTCTTGTCTCTGCCTGAAGCTAGTCTTTGCTAGTCTTTGCTAGTCTTTGCTAGTCTTTGCTAGTC
>JAHRHZ010000050.1:17144088-17161457 GCA_024137785.1 Ginglymostoma cirratum
TTGCTAGTCTTTGCTAGTCTTTGCTAGTCTTTGCTAGTCTTTGCTAGGCCTGTAAAAGCATTTACAGAGGCTGTCAATTTACAAACGTCCAACTTACAAACATGATCCCACAAGGGTGTAATTAGCAACCTAGCATACAAAAAAAATTCCTGTACTTAGAAACGACTGCTTTACATTGTCCTGCATTGTGTACCAACTTGCATACAAATCAACTTGCAAAGGGAGTCCAGAATGGAACCTGTTTGCAACTCGGGGACTGCCTGTATTGTCTTTGTTTCTTGCTAGCTTTCGTATTACCTTTTTTCTAAATATTTTTGGCGCTCATTTGTTAAATAAAAGTGCTCCCGATCCACATTTATATTGCTTTATTGCCAACTTCATTAGTGTCTTCCTTTAACCCAGAACAATCTTTTTTGCCATGGCTGGATTTTTGTGCTTCAGATGAATCTGAATTTGTTGTAAACCGTGAGTTGGTTGTTCAGGTGCCATCCATTACCTGTCTGCTGTCACACTTTAATGTTTTCAGTGGAGCATATTTCATTAGCTCTTCATGCTCTCTAATACACTGACCCATAAATTTCTTTGTTTTGAGGTAGGCTTTAATTTCGCATTGACCATATTGCTTTTAGATTTAGAATTTTACATTGTCACTTTATGATTACTCTTCCATAAAGGTACCTTTTCAATGGGATTACTAATTATCTTTTTCTCATTGTACAATCTCAGATTTAAAATGATCCATTTTCTCATTGGTTCTCTTATTTCTGTGAGTTTTCTTTCTGTCTTGTTCTGTGAAGCTAGACGCACAGTATTTGTTTAGATTCTGTACAGTTTCCTTGTTCCCTATTGTAGATTCTCTTGTCTCTGCCTGAAGCTGTCCTCCACAGCATTGTTGCTAATTTAAAATACTTGATCTATATGTAGATTGAAGGCCCTATGATTGCTGTATTGCTCTTGTTACCTTCACCTCTAATTTCCAGGTTTATATTGTGCTCTATGTTGCCACTTGTTCAATGGTTTGCAATCAGTTTCTAACAATGAGTCTCTTGCTGTTTTATAGCTCCACCCAAACTGATCCTTGTGACAGTGGGTTGGCTTTCTCTCTTCCACCACACGCACACTCTCCCTCCCATTTGCACAATTCAGTGGTTTGTGGACTAAACTTTCCCTTACACCACCACAGCATTCGTTGCAGCAACTCAACATATTGTGAATCTATTCTCTAGAATTATTTGCTAGAGCCTCTAAACGTATCTTTCTTACCAAACAACTGACCACCTCTCATAATCTGTCTTTTCCTGATTTGCTAGCTATACCTTACAGAGTTAAGGTATTACTCACTGTGGTCTGAAACACTTTATTATGTGAAAGTTATGGATAGGACTTTAGAACATCGGTAGTTTAAAATGTGGATTGTTTCTGCAATTTTGAGTTGTTGTATACCTTGATTGCAAGTTCTCCAGTTTCTATGCAGCTAGTCGTGTAATGAGTGATCTTAGTCTGCAGTAGTTTTTTAAATAATTGGGCCAAAGCTGTACACTTTTTGGAAAGTTGCTCATTGGAATTAACAACTTTGTGAATTGCTTAACGCTACTGTTTTCATGAAAGGGTTAAGCTCAAGAAATGGTAGAATAATAACTTGTGGTTCTCAACAAAACGGATGACTCTGGATTCAGATTGGCAAGGTGCACTCAGTATTTGAAAGTCAGCAAAGAACTGATTTATGTTGTAAAGTGAAAGGGGTATATGTACCCTGACAAACCTTGACCAGATTACAGTAACCCTTTTTAACCTGGGCGCATGATGCATGAGACTGACAAGAGTGCCACGAGTCAGGGAAGGTCCAACACAACTTCAGTGAATACTTTATCAAGCGCGTTATCAAGGAAAAACAATATTTAACAGACTGTATTATTGTACTTGAGTTAAATTTTGTCAGTCTCTTCACAAGACTCTACAGTGAACAGTCTTAAATCTGAGTAAACGGTCTCACATCTGCATTAGCTGTCTACGTTTGACACGCTGCTGAGGATTTGCTATACCTTATCTATAGGCCCCTATTCCTGTATTTGGACAGTTTGTCTGAAAGGACTGGTAATATCCATTCAGTAAGGCTGGAGAACAGGCTTTTCTTCAATCTTTGAGGGTTGGCTGATGTTTCAGGATCTGCAGTCATCAATTTGGGTTTCTCTTGTCTAGGTCTGGTTCTGGTCTTCGATTCATTTCACTGAGGTGATCTCTGGAGATGGTGTTGAGGAAGGTGCACAAAGCAGAGAGAACTGGGGCTCCAGGTTGTCCTATTATCTCCTTTACAGTCTTTTTGAACACTAATTAGTATTCAGTACCAGCACGGGTGGGGGCAGGAAGATCCAATAAGGTAACTACTTTTCATGTTTGGAGGTCACAGAGCATGATTTTGAAAGTTTCAACTTTCAAATGCTGTCCTTGTCATGTTATGCCTCTGGCACTCGGCTAAGTAGGAGGCCACCAAGTCTGTGCAGCTTTCTTTTAACAAAGCGGGTTCACTGGCGGTGTAAAATAATGGTTTGTTCTGAAACAAGTTGGCTATTAACATCTGGCCAGGGAGTTCCAGGCATGTATGGTTTTGACAGGAAATTGGCTGTCCGAGGCCAGGCTGCATGAATACTCTGTTCTGGCTCTGTAGCTTACAAATTGTAGAGTTGGCTAGGTTTAAACTTGGCTTCCATGTTTCAAGATTTTATCCATGCTCATGAAAAAGGTGTCAGTCTTTCTGTAACACTTCTGGAGTTTGAGAGTCCATCATTGAGATATCTTCAAGCCTGAAATAGATTTTCGATTTTGAGTAAGAAAGAGTAGGTGGAAGAGTGGAGTTGAGATAAGATAAGCCGTAATCATATTCAATGACAGTGTAGGCCAAAGTGCGAAGAAGGTGACCAAGCAGATCCTCCATGCTAGCAATCTTTGGATTGCTCCCAGTACAATAATCATAGAAATAAGAAAGCAGGTAAATACTAAAGTGCTCTGCATTTCAATTTGGAACTAATTAGAACAGCGCATCACATTGACTCTTGTATAATATATTATGCTGCTGTTGTTTACAGCAGTGTGTACAGTATCTGACCCACTTGTTGCAACCTCTCCCCTCCTAAACTGTGACTTCTGCCAGAGGTCTGCATCGGCACGCACGCACACACCTCCCACCACCACCACCACGCAACCAGAGACCGCCCATTACCATAGCATTGCCGGACCAGCTCTCTTCCACCCCCCTATCCTGGCGCCAGCACTGTCCACGGATCCACTCAGTCATGGAAGAGCCTTGCCTTCTGCCTGCAGCGTGCTAGCCGAGAGGGGAGTAGCCCTAGCCACTCCGCAGCTGCAGGGTCTGGTGACTTCAGAACAAGGCACCTCTCTTCTGAGGGAACTAATAAGAAGAGAAGAATATAGTTGACTGACAGCATCTATCCGTGATGGCTTAGGTAGGAGTGATCACTGTGCAGCCCTTGTGGAGACGAAGTCCTGTCTTCCCATTGAAGTTACCCATAATCATGTTGAGTGACACTATATAGTTGTGTTTGGGGTCGGTCTATTCAGTCAGACATCCCTGCAGGAATTCCTAAGGGTAGTGTCCTAGGTCCGACTATCCTCAGTGATTTTTGTCAATGACATTCCCTCCATCAGAAGGTCAAAGCTGAACTGCTCATTGACCAGTGTTTCGTGCCATTTACACCAACTCAATGATGGAAGTAGTTCATGTCCATGTGCAGCAAGACTTGAGCAATCTGACTTTAGTTTTTAAAGACAAATGAAATTTGTGCCATACAAGTGCCTTTAAATGATCATCTTCAGCAAGAGAGGATTTCATCATCTTCGCATGACATTAAATGGCACTACCATTAGTGATCCGTCATTCGCAACATGTTGGAATTTACTATTAACAAGAAACGTAACTGGACTATTCATGTCGATACTATGGCTACATTGGCAAGTTTAGAATCTGGGATTTGTGTGGCAAGTAACTTATTTTGACTCTTCAAATCCTGCCCACTATCAGCAAGACAGACATTGCGAGTATGAAAGAATATGCTGCATTTGCTGGGATGCATGCAGCTGCAGTAAGTCTCAAGAAGCTCAATTCCACATAAGATAAAGTGTTCCATTTGATTGGCACCCCATCCATCTTGCACATTAATTCCTATTGCCACTCTCGCACATGACACAAACAATTGCCATATGCAAGCTAGCATCACAGCAACTTGCCAAGGTTTTTTCAACAGCACCTTCTATATCCGTGACCTATACTACCTAAAAGGACAAGGACGGAAGATGCATGGGAACATTATCTTCAAGCTCCTTTTCAAACTATTCACCATCCTAACTTGGAAAAATTTTGCCGTTCCTTCACTGTCGCTGTGTCAAAATCCCAGAACTCCTTTCATTACAGCACTGTTTTGTACCAATGCAGGATGCACCACAGATGTTCTGGAAAGTGGCTCATTACTAGCTTCTTGGGGGAAATTTGAGAATAGCAGGAAATGCTGGCCTAGCCAGTGGCACTTGCATATTAAAGAGGAGTTATCAGTTATGCTGAACACTGTGGATTTTCTGATTGTGTTAATGGAAAATAATTGCAGCAGAGTTTGATGCTTGGTTTATTTCGGAAAGACATTAGCCTCTGTATACAATCAGAATAGACAATAAATTGTTCAGTATTGTAACAATTAGGGTTAGGCAAGTGTCCATCTTGTTTCCTATACTTGACATGATCAAAATTCATACATGGCCGTCAACTGAATTATTCTTGGGAGGGAAAATATTGAAAATTTTTAAATGAGTATTGAGTTTTAAAATGGATCAGAAATATGGCAACAAAGCCATTTGAAAGAATTTCAGTTACTTCCCGTGTAGATGCCTAAAATGGTCAAAATGTGCAATGAGAATCTTGTGTAAATAACATGTCATACACTCTGGAGGAAATTGACTCCGCTGGTTAACCACAATACTTAGTTTTAAGAATTTAAGTTCTAAGAATTTACTGTAGTGTGATTTAACGTGAGCAGGAAATCAGCAATCCGTTTACATTGAAATCCTTTGATGACCGCAGGTGAGTAATTTGAGAATTATTGGAATTTTGTACTTTGTGCATACTGTTGTAGCAAAGCTTAAAGATTTGTTGGTACGATTGTCGTTTGAAATGATTTTATTTTTGAAGTGTCGGAAATTTCAAGTAAAACTTGATCTTCAAGGGCCAAGAGAAGTTTTGAAAACAAATGAAGTTTAAAATCTAGCTTCAACTTGAGCTGGAAAATTGGACCAGGGCATTTTAGTTTGGACAATATCGGTACAACATTGTGTTGGGAATACTGAATTTTAAAGGTAAACATAAAAGCCTTTAAATTAAGAGCGGAAGTAGGCCATTCAGTCTCTCAAGCCTGCTCCATCTTTCAATGAGATCATAACTGCTGTGATGGTAAGTGCAAATCCACATTCTCACCTACCCCTGATAACTTTTTGCACCCTTGATTAACAAGAATCTGCTTACCTGTTGTGAACACCTTATTTTGATGATCTGTGATTGAGTACTTTCCCTTTCAGAGGAAACACTCTCTCGCTTTCCACTTTACCGAAACCTTTGCTAACTTTAATAATCCCATTAGGTCCCCCTTGAGACTTTTTTCAGGAGAGAGACCCACCTGTTGATATTTTTCAAAAATGAATACTCCAACGTCTTCTAGACTTTTTTAGAATTATCCTGGTAAATCACCTTGCATTCTCTCTGGTACTCCTATTTCCTTTGCATTATGACAACTAGAACTACCCGCAGTGCTATAAATGTGGTCTAACCAAGAGTTGATGCAGGATAGTGGAATTTCCCTACTTTTCAATTCCTTTCATCCAGAAATAATTTGGTCTTTTTTGTTTTTTTACAGCCATGAGCTGATATCATTTTTAATGATTGGATTTGTACTGAGAATTTCTTGTTCCTCAGCACCACTAGACCTGCAGCACTCAAGTATAAGTTACCTCCCTATTCTTACAATCAAAATGTAGCTACCCCCCTCACATTCATGGTTTCAGAAAGTCCTGAAAGGTAATCCAAGGTCTACCCTCTATCAGAGTAGTTAGAACATCTCATTGATTTAAATTTTTAAAATTTAATTTATCTCCACAGCCCCACGCGTTGTTAGGATAAATTCACTTCCATGGGTGTCCAAAGTACTATATCGTCAATATTTTAAAGTGTTCCATATGACACATTTTTTAAAAAATCTCAACTTTCTCTCTCTATACTGACTGTGCTTCTGAGATGAGTTGTATTTTAAAACTGTTGGTGCTGAGGTCAGCTAACCTACGTTTCTTAAGTTTTTTGTTTACTTAGTCACTATTAAGGCTGTTGTGGTGCAATGGTAGTGTCTCAACCTCTGTACCAAGACGCCTGTGTTCACATCCCACCTGTTCCAGCGATAGGTAATAACATTTCTGAACGGATTGATTGATTAGAAAATATCTACTTAGTTACTGTGACATCATTTTGCCATAATGTTACATTGGGACTGAAAGTTGAAATTTGTGATACAAGAAATAATAATGCAGTAAATGCAACATAGGTGTTTAAAGAATACAATATTGAAAAGTAATACATAATTAACAGCTCTTGTACTCCTAGCTTACAATAATTTGTTTAGTGAGTTGGTTTGACAAGTTTATAAAATTTGTAGGTCTCTAACTGCAACATATTGCTGAACTGTAAAGGAATGTGCAGTAGTATTGGCTGTTCAACCAGTAAAACCGTAGTGTTTCATGGAAGTGCTGCACTTTAGGAGATCAAATATGAAGGAAAAGTATATGGTTAATGGCAGTACTCTGAACAGCATTGATGCACAGAGGGATCTTAGGGTTCAAGTCCATAGCTCCCTGAAAGTGGCCATACTAGTAGTTAGGGTGGTAAAGAGGCATATGGCATTCTTGCCTTTATTAGCCAGGGTATTGGGAGCAAGAGTCAGGATGTCGTTTTGCAGCTTAAGACTTTGGTTAGGCCACATGTAGAGCATTGTGTTCAGTTCTGTTGCCACATTACAAAAATGATGTGGAGACTTTGGAAAGGGTGCAGAAGAGGTTTACCAGGATGTTGCCTGGATTAGAGATTTTGAACTAAAAGGAGAGGCTAGAAAAACTAAGGTTGTTTTCTCTGGAATGGCAGAGGCTGAGGGGAGACTTGATAGAAGTCCATAAACATTGAGATGTATAGTTAGGGTTGATGGTCAGAGTCTTTTTCCCAGAGTTGAAATGTCTAAAACCAGCGGAGCATGCACTTAAGATGAGAGGGGGAAAGTTGAAAGGAAATGAGGGGCAATATTTTTACACTGGTCGGTGTCTGGAGTGCACTGCCAGGGACTGGTGGCGGAGGCAGGTATGATATGGATGTCTAAGGGGCTTTTCGAGAGTTAATGAATATGCAAGGAATGGAGGCATATGGATCAAGGGTAGACAGAAGGGATTAGTTAAATTTGGTGTCATGTTTGGCACAACATCGTGGGCCGAAGGGCCCGTTCCTGTGCTATACTGTTGTTTTATGTTCATTAACTAGGCTCGCTGACATGACAAAATTGCTCAAATGTGTAATTGTCAAAAAAGCTGTTACAATTTAGGTTTATTTTCAGAAGAAAGCATTTGCAATGCAAAATTGTGTTATTAGACTGATTTGACAAAATTAGTAAGCATGAGAAGAGACCAGAAAAGGTAATATAACTTGAGGTCGAAGAAAGATTGTTTGAGTGGCTGTTCAGTTTTATTTTTGACCCACTTGAATTGACCATTGCACATGAAAACAATGAACATGCCAGAAAGTGATCAAATTTTGGAGGTAAAGTGGAAATCGCATTAAAAACCAGTGATCATAATTCTATCAGTTTTAAAATAGTGATAGACTGGATCTACAAGTTAAACTTCTAAATTGGAGGAAGGCCAATTTTGACAGTATTAGGCAAGAATTTTCAAAAGTTGATTGGGAGAGGCAATTTGCAGGTAAAGGAACAGCTGGAGCCCAGGGACTGCATGTTCCTGTTAAGGTGAAGGGCAAGGCTGGTAGGTGTAGAGAATGCTGGATGACTAGAGAAATTTTGAGGCTTTGGTCAAGAAAAAGAAGAAAGCATATGTCAGGTATAGATGGCAGGGTTCAAGTGAATCCCTAGAGGAGTACAAAGGCAGTAGGAGTATACTTGAGGGAAGTCAGGAGAGCAAAAAAGGAGACATGAGATAACTGTGGCAAATTGGGTTAAGGAGAATCCGAAGAAATTCTACAAATGCATTAAACACAAAAAGGTAACTAGGGGGAGAGTAGGGCCCCTGAAAGTTCAGCATGGCTGCTAATGTGTGGAACCGCAGGAGATGGGGGAGATACTAAATGCATATTTTGCATCAGTGTTTACTATGGAGAAGGATGTGGAAGTTTTAGAACTTGGAGTAGTAAATAGTGACATCTTGAAAAATGTCCACATTACAGAGGAGGAGGTATTAGATATTTTAAAACGCATAAGGCTGGATAAATCCTCAGGATCTATTCACGTATACCCTAAACTCTGTGGGAAGCTAGGGAAGTGATTGCTGGACCCCTTGCTGAAATATTTGTATCATTGATAGCCACAGGTGAAGTGCCAGAAGACTGGAGTTAACATGCTGCCACTATTTAAGACAGGTGGTAAGCAGAAGTCAGGGAACTACAGACCTGTGAGCCTGACATCAGTGGTGGACAAGTTGTTGGATGGGATCCTGAGAGACAGGGTTTACATGTCGTTGGAAAGGCAAGGACTGATTAGGGATAGTCAACATGGCTTTGTGCATGGGAAATTGTGTCTCACTTGCTTAAGTTTTTTGAAGAAGTAATGAAGAGGATTGATGAAGGCAGAGTGGTGGCCGTGGTCTATGTGGACTTCAGTAAGAAGTAGACTGGCCAGCAAGGTTGTAGATCACGTGGACTACAGGGAGAACTAACCATTTGGATAAAGATTGGCTTGAAAGTAGAAGACAGAGGGCAGTGGTGGTGGAGGGTTGATTTTTCAGACTGGAGGCCTGTGACTAGCAGTGTGCTGCAAGGATCGGTGCTGAGCCCGCTGCTTTTTATCATTTGTATAAATGATTTGGATGTGAATATAGGAGGTATGGTTAGTAATCTTGCAGACGACACCAAAATTGTTGGTGTAGTGGACAGCGTAAAAGGTTACCCCAGTACAAAGGGATCTTGATCAGATGGGCCAATGGGCCGAGGAGTGGCAGATGGAGTTTAATTTAGATATGAGATGTTGCATTTTAGGTGAATCAGGGCAGGTTTTATACACTTGGAGATAGTAGGAACTGCCAATGCTGGAGTCTGAGATAACAAGGTGTAGAGTTGGATGAACACAGCAGGCCAGGTAGCATCAGAGGAGCAGGAAAGCTGACATTTCGGGTCTGGACCCTCCTTCAGAAGTGGTTATATACACTTGATGGTAAGGTCCTGGGAAATGTTGCTGAGCAAAGAGACCTTGTTATGCAGATTCATAGTTCCTTGAAAGTGGAGTCGCAGGTAGACAGGATAGTGAAGAAGGCGTTTGGTATGTTTGCCTTTATTATTCAGTGTGTTGAGTATAGGAGTTGGGAGGTCATGTTGCGGCTGTACAGGATGTTGGTTCGGCCACTTTCGGAATACTGTGTTCAATATGCAGGCAGGCTGTTAAACTTGAAAGGGCTCAGAAAAGATCTGCAAGGATATTGCAAGAGTTGGAGGGTTGCACTATAAGGATAGACTGAAAAGGCTGGGGCTATTTTCCCTGGAGTGTCAGAGGCCGAGAGGTGACGTTATAGAAGTATATAAAATCATGAGGGTCATGGATGGGGTCAGTAGCCAAGGTCTTTTCCCTGGGGTAACTAGAGGACATGGGTTTAAGGTGAGTGGAAAGACTTAAAAGGGACCTAAGGGGCAATTTTTTCATGCAGAATGTGATACATGTATGGAATGAGCTGCTGGAGGAAGTTGTGGAGGCTGGTACAACTACGTTTAAAAGGCATCTGGATGGGTGTATATGAATAGAAAAGGTTCAGAGGGATATGGGCCAAATGCTGGCAATGTGACTTGATTAATTCAGGATATTTGGTCGGCATGGACGAATTAGTCTAAAGGGTCTACTTCTATGCTGTACAGCTCTGTGACTCTAAATACCATTTGGGGTGATATTCAAAATGTTTAACTAATATGAATGCTTTATATTGCAGATTTTTCTGTCCCCCTCCATGTGTATATCTAATGGGCAGTGGATGGAAGAAAAAGAAAGATCAGATGGAGCGAGATGGATGCAATGAACAAGAATCACAGCCATGTGCATTTATTGGGATTGGAAATAGTGACCAAGAAATGCAGCAACTTAACTTGGAAGGAAAGGTAGGATCCTATTAAACAACAATCGTGAGTTTGTGAGATAACAAGCATGGGGCTGGATGAACACAGCAGGTCAAGCAGCATCATAGGAGCAGGAAAACTTGACGTTTCGGGCCTAAACCCTTCATCAGAAATGGTTGCAACTGCGAAGATAAACAACAAGCACGTATTTAAAGCACATATTATATAGTGATGTTTGTTTAATCTCGTCTACTGGCACCAGTTGCAAATATGGTTCAAACTAACTAGTTTATTGGTTGTGCTTTACATTAAGGGATATTTTGGTGAGATTAGAACAGCATTCATTCAGCACAGTATGGTCTGTGTGAATTCTGCTGTGCAACATATGAAATATTGAAAATGTGGTTCAGTATTGTTGACCACTTTTAAGATAAGCAGGTTGGAAACTTGTCATAGCATTCGTTGTTTTCTGTCCATATTTTTACTTGGTTTTATTTTCTTGGACATTTGACTGCAGTACTTTATCTCAGAAGCTTGTAAAAGTGAAAAATAAAGTGCATGTTGAGGTGCACAACTCCAGGATTTGAGAGGTTGAGAACTTGAATTAATAGATCAGCGGCTTTTGAAAATGAGTTTTGCGTGTGGCTATCTTAGTAGATCAGCTAATAAAACAGGTAAATAGTTTAGTGAATTATGGAGGGTCTTGTAGTGCAGTTGTAGTATCCCTACTTCGAGGCTAGAAAGTCATGGTCCAAGTCTCACCTTGGGATGTGATAGCCATCGAGGTCTGTCCAAACAATTTGAAGGAACATAGACTGATATAGTTTTCAGCATTATCTGAAGGAGACTTGGTTCCAAAAAGTACACATTTGGAGTACAGTTTCACAGGGCCTTAGTTAGACCCAGTCCAGAGTAACATGTTTCATTTTGCACATCACAATAGAAAAGAAACTTTTGATAGTGAATGGGGTGTAGTTCAAATTCTTCAGTATGTTATTGGGATTTAGTCATAACTTATGAGGATAGTTTGTGTAAACTTATATTTGATTCCGTGAGTATAGAAGCTTGAGAGAGATTTGATTGAGGTTTTAAATGCTGAAGAATTCAGTAGCAGGGAAACAGCCCTCGGGTGGGCGAATCAAGAATGCAAAAGTGTAATACTACATTTAGAACACTGCCATTTAACAGAGAAACTAGGAAGCGCTTTTTCCACCGATAATAATAGAATTCTGTAAATTGCTCTCCCGATATGCTCTAGGTACTGGGACAAAGAGTCATAAAGATGTACAGCATGGAAACTGGCGTTTTGGTCAAACGCGTCCATGCCGAACAGATATCCTAGATAAATCCAGTCCCTTTTGCCAGCATTTGGCTCATATCCCTCTAAACCCTTCCTATTCATGTCTCCATCTGGATGCCTTTTAAATGTAATTGTATCTGCCTCCACCACTTCCTTTGGCAGGTCATTCATTTGGAATTTTATTGTTGTTGGGACATTGAATTGGGGTACAGATCAGCCATGATCAAATTTAATGCTGGTACATGATTGAGGGGTTGGTTGATTGACTATGTTCATTTGAATCTGACTTTAATGATTTGTTCAACCGTCGCATATGAATAAATATTGTTCTATCTAATGTGTTTTGTTTTGGTTGCCCACCCTTTGAGCTGTTTCATAAATGTGGCTTTATTTGGAGATTCATACTGCTCCCCTTACAGGGAATAAATTGTCTCCTGTATTGAAAGGCATTTTGGGGCAATTTTACTTCTGAAAATGGTTCAGGTTTGTACAGTTTGAGAGGTTTATTTTCTTGTATTGGTATTTCCTGTGTCCTCATTCTTACCAGTACTTTTTTCAGCAGCCATCCTGAGGCTCAGCTATTTTGAACTGACTTGATTTGCCTGAAGTGGAGGGCTTAAGTTATAAGGAGAGGCTGGATAGGCTGAGACTTTTTGCTGGAGCGTAGGAGGTTGAGGGGTGACAGTATAGAGGTTTTTAAAATCATGAGGGACATAGATAAGGTGAACAGCACGGGTCTTTCCTTAGAGTAGGGGGGAGTTCAAAAGTAGGGGCATATTTTTAAAGTGAGAGGAGAAAGATTTAAAAAGGACATGAGGCAACTTTTTTTACAGTGGTTAGTGTGTGGAATGAGCTGCCAGAGGAAGTGGTGGATGCAGGCAGAGTTAGTGTTTAAAAGACATTTGGATAGGTACATGAATAGAAAAGCTTTAGAGAGTAATGGCTAAATGCAGGCACTGGGGCTAGTTTGGTCTAGGAACATGGTCCATGTGGACTAGTTAGACCAAAGTATCTGTTTCCATGCTGTGTGACTATGACTCTGTACATAATCTGTGTAATTATTCATCCTTATTAATTGGTAACTTAAAGATTATATTATGACTTATGAGCTTTTTCTGTATTTGGTTCTACTTGCGTGACGTTTTTTGACTGGCTGTCCCCTTACTGCAAGTCTGTGATGTCTGGTTTTCGTTGACATCAATTTGTACTTTACTCTTTGAAAAAAGAAGAAATGTTCAGTTTCTTCTTTGGGTAACTTTGGAATTTCTGCCAGAGGAAGAGTTGAAACTCAATACAACTAGAAATTTAAGCAGGAGTAGGCCCTTCGAGTCTGCTGTGCCATTCAACATGATCATGGCTGATCATCCAAATCAAGACTCTGTTCTCGGCTTCTCCCGAAACCCTATCCTTTAGCCCTGAGAATGATGTCTAACTTCTCTTTGAAAGCATTCAAAAATTTGGCCTTAACCACTTTGTGGCAGAGAATTCCAAATGCTCACCGATTTGCAGGTGAAAAAATTTCTCTTCAACTCAGTCTTGAATGACAACTCCATATCCTTTAAAATGTGACCCCTGGCTCTAAACTCACCAGTCATTGTGAATATGCTTCCAGTGATTACTCCATCTAATCCTGTTAGAATTTTATAGGTTTATATGAGAATTCCCCATATTCTTCCAAATTCCAATGATATTGTCGTTACCAGTCCATGTCTTCAGACATCAATCCTGCCATCCCAGGTATTAGTCTAGTAAACTTTTCTTGCACACCCTCTGTGGCCAGAACATCCATCCTTGGATAAGGATACAAAAGCTATTCACAGTATTCAAAGTGTCATTTGACCAAGGTCCTGTAAAATTGCAGCAAGATATCTCAGCTCCTGTACTCAAATCCTCTCACTATGAAGACTAACAAACACAATCACATTCATCACCGGGTGCATATGCTTGTTTTCAGCAACTGGTACACAAGACACTCCGGTCTCGTTGCACCTTCCCTATCCCAGTCTTTTGGCATTCAGACAATCTGCCGCTCTGTTTTTGTTACCAAATTAGGTAACTTCACATTTATCCCCATTATACGTCATCTGCTATGCATTTTCCCACTCACTCAACTTGTCCAAATCACAATGAAGCATTTCTGCTGTATCCTCACAGTTCACCCGCCCACCTGTCTTTGTGGGTCTGCAAACTTGGAGATATTACATTTAGTTCCCTCATCTAAATCATTAATATGTTGTGAATAGCTGGGCTCCAAGCACTGATCCCTGTGGTATTCCAATAGTCACTGTCTGCCATTCAGAAAAAGACCTTTGTATTCCTACTCTTTGTTCCCTGTCTGCCGACCAGTTCTGTACCCATGTAAGTGCGCCATCTCCAACCTTAATTTTATATGCTCATCTCTCATGTGAAGCCTTGTTGAAAGCCTTCTGAAAGTCCAAGTAAACTTCATCCACTGGCTCCTCCTCCTCAACTCTACTAATTACATTCTGAAAAATTCCAGTAGCTTTGTTGAGCACACTTCCCCTTTAGTAAATCCATGCTGATACTATTCGATCCTGTTGCTCTTTTCAAGTGCTCTGCTATTAAATCTTTCATAATGGACGAGCATTTTCGCCACTAATGGTGGTAAGCTAACTGGTCTATAACTGTTTCCTTTCTCCTTTTTTCATAGTGGTGTTTCATTTGCTACCCTCCAATCCATAGGAACCACAGATTAGGTAAATCAAATTGGTAACAATAACATACAGTAGAATTCCTGGAGTGTGTGGGGAAATGGTTTATTTGGATCAACAAGTTGAGGAAAGGGCCATCCCAGACTGGGAATTGTGCAATGAGAAAGGAATAATTGGCAATCTAGCTGCGCGAAGCTCCTTGAGGAAGAGTGACCATAATGTGATGGAGTTCTTAATAAAGATGCGGAGTTACGTAGTTGTTTCAGGATCCAATTTCAGAATCTAAATAAAGAAAACTCCAGTGGTATAAGGTGTGAGCTGGCTGTGGTAAATTGGGGAATGTTACTTAAAGGGATGATGGTAGATAAACAAAGGGCACATGAATGAACTGCAAAATTTATTCATTCCTGTCTGGCGGGAAAAAAAACAGAAAAGATGGTCTGACCATGGCTAACGGGGGAAATTAGGTAGAGTATTTGATCAGTGGAAGAGACATACAAATTGGTGAAAAAGAGCAGACCTGAAGTTTGGGAGCAATTTAGATTTTAGCAAAGGAGTTTAAAGAGATTGATTTTAAGAGAAGAAATGTAGATTACAACTGCGAACTTGCAAGGAACAGATGAACTTGAATGCAAAAGCTTCTATAGGTGTGTGGAGAAAAAATGATGAGTGAAAACATTTAGAAACAAAAAGTTAATGTGGGAATAAAGGGAGGGGAGACCAATTAAATATGTATTTTAATTCTGCCTTCACAAAGGAGAACACAAATCATCCCAAAAATGTTAGGGAACATGGGATCTATTGAGGGGAAAAATCAAAGAAAATCAGGATTGGTAGGGAAATGGCATCTCAAAAATTGATGGGAGCAGAAGCCCATAAATCCCCCGGCCTGATACACTACATTCCAGAATACTAAAGGAAGTGACCCTAGAATTGGCAGATGCATTTGGTGGTTATATTTCAGTAAGTGTGAGAATATCATAGGATATTTAGTCTACATGGCAGGCATTTCTTGGTTAGTTCAGGAGACACTGAAGAAATTCAACCCAAGGAAGAAGAAATATATTAAGGGGAGTATGAGGCAACTATGACTGATGAGGGAAGTCAGGGACAGTATGTAAAAACAAAAGAAAAAGCGTACCATGTGGAGATTAGTTGGGAGCTGGAGGATTGGGAAGCCTTTTAAAAATCAGAAGATAACTTTAAAAGCAATAAAGAGGGAGCAGGGGAAATACGAAAGTAACCTAGCTAGTAATATATATGAAGATTGTAGGAGTTTTATTTTGGTATCTAAAAAGTAAGAGAGAAACGAGGGTGGACATTGGACTGCTGGAAAATGAGGCTGAAGAAGTAATAAAGGGGAACACGGAAATGGAGGAGAAACTGAATAGGTACTTTGCGTCAGTTTTCACAGTGGAAGACACCAGTATACCAGAACTTCGAGAGTCAGAGGGCAGAGCTAAGTTTAATGACCACAAAGGCATAGGTGCTGGGGAAGCCAAAAAGTCTGAAGGCTGATAAATCATCTGAACTGATGGACTACGTCCAGTTCTGAAGTCGATAACTGAGGAAATTGTGGAGATATTGTTGGTGATCATTTAAGGAATCACTGGAGTGAGGGTCCTGTTTAAACACATCTGTTTAAAAGAGGGAGGCAGAAGACAAACTACAGGCTGTTTAGCCTGACCTCGGTCATTGAGAAGATTTGAATCCACTACAAAGGATGAGATTATGGGGTCCTGAAAGTGCTTAGGAATACAAGGCTGAGTCAGCAAAGCTTTGCAAGGGGAGGTCGTGCCTGACAGCTGTTATAATTATTTGAGGAGTTACACAGGCTGGAAACAGACCTTTCAGCCCAACTCATCCACGCCTACCAGATATCCTAAACTACTGTAGTCCCATTTGGCCCATATCCTCCTTAAACCCTCCCTATTTGTGTACCCATCCAGATGCCTTTTAAATGTCATAATTGTACCACTTCCTCTGTCAGCTCATTCCATACATTCATCACTCTCTGCGTGAAAAAGCTGCCCATCAAGTCCCTTTTAAATCTTACCCCTCTGACCTCAAACCTATGCCCTCTAGTTTTGGACTCGCCTACCCTGCGGAAAAGGCCTTGGCTATTCACTCTATTCATGCCCCTCATGATTTTATGAACTTCTGTAAGGTCACCCCTGAGCCTCTGACACTCCAGGGAAGTAAAGCCACAACGGAGTCAGCCTCTCCCAATAGCTGCAACTCTCCGGTCTTACCAACATGCTTGTAAATCTTTTTTGAACCCTTTCAAGTTTAACAGCATCTTTCCTATAGCAGGGAGACTAGACTTGAATGCAGTAGTCTAAAAGTGATCTCACCAATGTCCTCTACAGCTGTAACATGATGTCCCAACTCTCAAATTCAATGCAGTGGCCAATGAAGACAAGCGTGCCAAATGCTACGTTCACCAACCTGTCTACCTGCAACTCTACTTGTGAGGAGCTATGCACCTGCACCCCTGGGTCACTTTGTTCAGCAACACTCCCCAGGGGCTTACCATTAACTGGTATAATCCTGCCCTGACTTGCTTTTCCAAAATGCAGCCCCTCACATTTATCTAAATTACACTGCAACTGCCACTACTTGGCCCATTGGCCCGTCTGATCAAGTTCCTGTTGTACTCTGAGGTAACCTCTTCACTTTCCACTGTAACACCAATTTTGATTTCATCTGCAAACCATACCTCCAGTATTCACGTGCCAAGCATTTATATAAATAATGAAAAGCAGTGGACCTTGCAATACACTGCTGGTCACAGGCCTCCAGTCTGAAAAACAACCCTCTGTGTCCTACCTTCAAGCCAATTCTTTTCGACTAATACTTAGGAAGCCATAAAACCGCAGATGCATACGCAAATACTTTGAGTTAAATATGAATGACAGTGATAGAAATTTAATGAGAAGCAAAATAAATGTGCTAAACTGCACAGCCATGTTTTGGTAGGGCAAGGAGATCAAAGAAGCATGTCAAAGTCGGGGTTGATTGTAGCATGTCAAAGTCGGGGTTG
>JAHRHZ010000050.1:17161467-17196925 GCA_024137785.1 Ginglymostoma cirratum
AGCATGTCAAAGTCGGGGTTGATTGTAGCATGTCAAAGTCGGGGTTGATTTTAATCACTTTGCTTGCTTGGTTTAATTATTACTGTAATGACTGTGATCAGTTTGACTTCAATTGATATTTTTATTCTTCCCCCAGAAAAGATGCACAATTAATAAATTTTCATTCATCAGTTCCAAAGTACTCAACCTGAACTGACAAGCTTATTGTGAAAATGTTCTGTTTTCATTCTAAAATTTAACGTTGCAATTGATGTCCAGAAAACCTAAAACTAGTCCCACGAAATTCCATCTTGTCTCAGTCACGTGGGCCATATTGCTTCTGCTTTTATTTGCTTATTTGAACAAAATCTTGTGTCCTTTTACTATTGCAGAACTATTGCACAGCCAAAACATTGTACATATCAGATTCTGACAAGAGAAAGCACTTCATGTTATCAGTAAAAATGTTTTATGGTAATAGTGACGACATCGGCGTCTTTCACAGTAAGCGGATCAAAGTAATCTCCAAACCTTCTAAGAAGAAACAGTCCTTGAAAAATGCAGACTGTGAGTATCTGTGCATTTTTGCATTCAAGTAGTATGTCATTGTACAATGCATGATATTGCACACAATTTTTCATCATTTAAACTTCAAGCCCTGCATAATGGCTCACTTAGAAACAAGTTGGTTATTCTCAAGCTTACCATGCTTACAAGAGTAATTTGTCATCAGTCCTATAGTTTGGTAGGAAGACAGGAGAGGGAAGCTAAACTGGGATGTTTACATTCAGTGAGGTTGAAAAATTCCAATGGAGTCAACTATTTCCATCAGAAGGAAAATTATAAAGCTAGTATTTGAATTATGTTTGCGCAGCACAATATTGAGCAAGATCTTTATCAGTTGGAGACATGCTGCTTTAAAGCACCACATATCTGGCTTGAGTTTACGTGCATATCTGAGGAATTTTTAGCTTAGTTGGCTGAGAGAATAGAAACTGAGGGAGGCGATTGTCCATAGGATGGCAATGTCCAAAGAGTCTAATTGACTTGTTCTTGAGTACCTTGGTGACAAGCTATGAAATACTTAGTTCATTCTTGAATGATTTCTTTACTTTTTTTTTCAGGAACAAATCATTTTCCAAACCATATACATGCTTGAAGTGTTCAGGTCAGGCAACATCTGTGAGGGCAATGAATGGTTGTTGTCCTGAAGCAATAACTTTGTTTCTGTCTTCAGTGACTGCCTGATCAGCTGAGCATTTCTGGGATTCTTTGGCTCATTTCACATTTCCAGTAATTTGCATTACTTCGTGATTGTGAATCTTTTTGTTCTTTCCTGATGAAATTATTAATTCCTTGTTGTGTTATGGTTTTATAGACTTAATTTATTGTCTGGTGCCTTCCATCCAAGTTGACCATTGTTCATTTTGAGCCTTGACAGTAAATAGTTCCATTGTGGGTGCCTAACTACTGAGCCAAAACCTGTTGTTCTGAAGTTCTCATCTTTTATTTGCGACAGAATTTCCTGCATCGAAGCTGTTAATAGAAGAAACCAATTATTGTTCCTAAATTATTGGCACCAAGTCCAATTAAGATGCTTGCATTTGCAACCTTTTGAGATCAGTTAATTTGGTGTAGCCCAAGGATCAAATCTGGATCCTTCCTGGTCTTGGGATCAGCTAATCATTGAATAGTCGTGGAGGAGGTGAATATATTGTTTCAAGTTGTGAGAACAATTGAAAAATTGTGGATCAAGGTATAGTCTTTCAGGTTGTTGTTTTAAAAAAGGGATTGTCATTGAACAAGTAAGGAACAGATAATGAAAAGAAAATAAAACAATGAACAAATTAGGAAGAGAAACAGTAAAAAGCAAAGGAAAAAAGTGAAATCAAATCTGATATTTATTTTAGTTGAAATAAAGGTAGCCACTTTCCTCTGTACACTGGATGTAATCATCTCATTAAATGCCTACACCCTAAAGCACTTGTAGAAGAAATTGCGAAAAAGTTGAGTTGAAACCTCAGTTATGGACAGTGTAGATTATAGCATAAGATTACAGAAACATATTAAATGGGCAAAACTGGGATAGAGTTCAGTGTAAGCAAGTGTAAGATTATCCATTTTGGACTGAAAAAGGATAGATTCCATGAAATGAAATTATAGTGAATGCCAAAGGAGACTTGGGTGTTCAGGTGCATAGATCTTTAAAATGCCTCAAACGGGAACAAAGAATAATCAAGAAATCAAATGGAATGCGAGCCTTGATATTTAGAGGACTGGAGTATAACAATGCAGAAATGATGCTGCAGTTATACAAAACCCTGGTTAGACCCCATTTGGAGTACTGTGAGGAGATCTGGGCACCACACCTTAGGATATATTGACCTTAGAGGAATTAAAATGTGAATTTACAAGAATGATACCTGGATTTCAGGAGTTAAAAGGAGAGATTACGCAAATTAGGCGTGTTTTCTGTAGAATTTAGGAGGCTAAGTCATGAACTGATGGAATTCTTCAAGGCATTAACAGGAAGAGACAGGGTAAACAAAGGTAACTGTTTCCGCTGGTTGATTCTGAAACTAGGGTCATAGTCTGACAATTAGGACCAGACCATTCAGGAGAGATGTCAGGAAGCACTTCAACAGTGGTTGGTATTTGGAATGCTTTTCCACAAATGTCAGTGGATGTTGGATCGGTTATTAATTTTTTGAATCTGAGAGAATTTTTAGTTAAGCAAACTCATTCAGAGTTATGGGCCAAAGGCAGGTACGTGTAGCTAGACCATTGGTCAGCCATAAATTGTGAAAGAGTCAAGTGGCTTAATGTCGTACTCCTGTGACTATGTTTAATGAGGTACCACCTCTTATCCATTACCTCTGCATTTTGTTGTGATATCCTCCAATTGCTTATAATTTTTCTTTTATTTTTAGTATGTATTGCATCAGGAACAAAGGTGGCATTATTCAACCGACTTCGTTCACAGACAGTCAGCACACGTTATCTGCACGTAGAAGGTGGAAATTTCCATGCCAGTTCACAACAGTGGGGTGCTTTTTACATCCATTTATGTACGTAACAACAATTAACCTATCTTGGTGTGTTTTGCTTGAAATCATTTTAGTATTAAATGTTGCTTAAGACAAAGCCATCATCCTGCAAAGACATGTCCCCAGTGCATTTATGAAATTTAATTACAAGAGAAAAATAACTTTGGAGCATTGGGTCGCCTCTTAGAATGTCTACGCCTATTCATTGTTTTTCTCAATGGCAGCGTCATCTGAAAAATTTCAAGGCCAGACGAGAGTTTTAGATTGGGAGCTTTCCCTGGTTCTGTTACTGAGATGCTGTCATAGGCAAGAAAATTGAATCCAGCTTTGGAGCATTATGTATGAAAAAAGACAGTTTAAAATGTTTGATTTAAAAATTGTAAATCTGCCCTTCAAATATCAGTTAATGAGACATCAACTGATACACATTTTTACTAACATTTATTTTGTTTTGAATTATTCGTCAATAACATAAGTTTCATATTTCTGAAGTTAATAATTAGCTTGTATTTCTGTAGCTGTAGTGATTCCCTTTAAAATACTTCGTGGGTGTTCCTTCTGCAACCTAATGTTTGTTTCTTCTGGTTCACTTGGCTAAGTTGAAAATGCTATTGTGCTTCAAGGCCTATTTGAAATTTTTAGACTTGGAGATTTTTTAAGCTTAATGGAAATGCCCATAGCTAGGAGGCAGCGGTTTTTGTTTTAGTTTTAGTTGTACTTTTGTTTTAGGCAGTTATGTGAAGTCCTTGCATGTATACAGCAGCACTGCTGAGTAAGGGAGAATATGGTGATGCTGGATTGCCTCAGAGTTAGGAGTTAATTTTGATCCAAAACCAGAAATGTTGGGCTAAAATCTTGAAATGGTTAATTGAAGCTGAGGTAGCTTAAGATCAGGTATCTGGAGCTATCAGTGTTTCCAGTCTTGGAGATAAATACAGTTATCTTAAACCACTTAAGATTTTAAAGGAAGGGATTCTAGTGTGAATTCTGACCAAAGGCTGGTGTTGTGTGTAGCAGTGGGGATGTTTTCTTTGTGACTTTTAAAGTAGTGTTTTGGGATTATACTTTGCTGTGTTTAAAATTCTTTGAATTTGTATTATAAATAAATAGATTGATTCTATTTCATATTTATTTCTTTATCTTAATAAACTATTATTTCCAAGCAAAATCTGCAACATTGCGTACTTCTACCTCAGAGAGGGGTCTCTTCATTAAAATGCACAACAGTATGATCTATCAAGTCCAATTTTAAGTCTGGGATCTGATTTGTCCAATAATAACGTCAGCCAGGATCATAACATGAGCCATATGGGCCAATCATTCTTAGCTTTGCTTGCTGCTGTCTGCTACATCAGCAGATGTTGGCCAGAACAATTGAAGTACAATCGCTTTTGGCTTCAGCTCAACACTTATATATCAACAATTTCCACTCCTAATTGCTGCTGAGTGAGCCCAGTTCCCTCCCTGTACTAGAAAATGCTAGCATGAATATGTGATGAGCACAATTTAGGGCTTTATCGTCCTGCTTTTAACAGTACAACAGCCTGCAGACATTCTTCATTCTTCATTTTGAAGCAACATTAACACTGGAGTGAGGTACCATATTGCGGCTTTGCTTATTGGCCTTCATCCTAACAAGAATCACTGTTTTTGAGCACTGTGGCAATTTAGTTGTAATTGTGGTTGACGTCATTTTGCAAGGCAAATGAATATTTGGTTACTGTAAAGAGTGCACCAAGAAGGGTCTCGTGAAAATGGTATGAAGGCCTTCATTTATTAATTATCAATCACGGAAGTGCCATTGTTGTTAACTTCTAATAGCTTTTCTTTGTATCAGAATAGTTACAGACACTGTAATCAAATGTGTAATTACTTGAATGTCTTTGCACAAAAAAATCAATTGTTGGACACTAAAGGTAATATTTAAATACAAATCAATTGGAGTGACAGTAATATAAAATTAGCTTAATATACTGGCTCCTGGATGCACAGTCGGTAAATGTCACCAACATTGAAGTTGGGTGAGCAAGTTTTACTTTTAATTCACTTTTATTTGTTACACTGGTAATCTCAACGTTTGTGAATTGATTTTAATTTTATAACTTAAAAATGATCTTCTAATTTCATTGACATTATTTTTGCTGTTTTTATAATTACATTGATTTAAAAACGGGAATGAGAATGAAGGATATATTTCTGTAAAATCTGAGCTTTTTACTTGAAATAATATAATGAAATTGCCAAAGTAGTTGACTTGATGAAACTTCAATAGCATGTTTGTCCATGGTATTCTCATTTGTTTTTTGAAATGTGTAGAATCCCTTTTGCACATAGTAAATGTATCAAGATCTTGAATAAAAAGACGTGTGCTGACAGGTACTAGCTAGATTATTGATAACAGTGGAAGTCTGATATAATACAGATATTGGTGTCCAAGAAGTGAAGCTGCATTTGTTGGCATACTGGGTATAGATAAAACACTTCACAGACAAATAATATTTAAATTTACATAACCTGTTGCCACATTGATGCATGATACTGCTACAGAATACCTCAGATTTATATTTAACTTAATTTTAGTTATTTAAAATATTTGCTTTGCAGAAAGAGACTTTAGCTATTTCACTGAGCACGTCCTTCAAGAATATCCTGACTCAGTTGATCACTAGGGAAAAGGATGGTACCATCCGTGAAATGAGACTAGGTAAATAATAGCCTGAAGTTCATTTCATCATAAAATGAGCACTAAAACAAAATATTGCAGTTGAACAATCACTTTGGTAGCAGGATAATTGATGTAACAGCAACATATAATTACTGGGTAATTCATGCTACAGTGTATCCAATTTTGCGTCAAAAGCAACCATAATCATTGCAGTACAAATATGGGGCAACTCATTGTAAGTTGAAAATAATTGAGACAAATTTTGTGTATTTCTATTTGCCCCTTTTACCTGTACAATTAAGAGTTTACCATATACGTCAGGCAATAATTGTGGAAGATGTCACTGACTGCATCCACTGTTTCCACCGCCGCCACCTTTTATAACTTAAGCATGGAGATTATCGTGCCCTGGAGGTTTATCCACTTTCAGTCCCATTAGTTTCTCCAGCCCTTTTATAATTTTTATTTCCTTCTATTCCTCCTTCCGAAAGGGCACTTGCTGTCCTAGTATTCTGGGATGTTTTTTGTCATCATCAGAGCAAATGTAATTGTCTAAATGCTCAACCAATTTTTTTCTTATTATCCATTGTGAATACACCTGTTTTAGACTGTAAGGGTCCTGCATTTGTTTTCATTAATCTTTCTTTTTACACAATTATAGCCGTTCTTTACAGTCTTATGTTCTTAGCAAATTTACTGTCATACAATATTAATAGCTGCTTAATCAAACCTGTGATCCTCGCTGGATTTTAAATTACACACAGTATTCAGGCTTGTTAATTGCTCTAGTAACTTGAAATGATTCCTGTTTAAATCTGAAGTTACTGTCAGTGCTTCTGTTAACCATGGTTTGGCCAGTTTTCCAGATGTGTTCTTGTATCTTAGCTCCAGCCAACCCAGTTCCACTTTTAAATTTCCTGCCCAGTATCCTTTCTCTTATTGCATTGAATTCATCTTTTACAGATCATGCCGCATTTTCCTTTTGGCTATCCTTCCAAAAATGTTTTATCTTTTGGATGTTAAGTTCCCAATTATGGTGATTCTGCAGTCATGTCTTCATTATCACAATCCTGTCGTGCTCATGTGCAGCTATATGTGCTGTTAATTTGTCTATCTATTGCGAATTCTTTGTGCATTCGGATGCAACAGAACAGCAGGCTGTTATTTAAATAGTGATAGATTGGGCAAAGTTGCTACACAGGTGGACATGGATGTTCTTGTACACTGGTCGTTGAAAACAAGCATGCAGTTGCAGCAAACAATTAGGAAAGCAAATGGTATGTCTGCCTTCATTGCACGGAGATTGAAGCATAGCATCAGGGAAGTTTTACTGTATAGGGCCTTGGTGAACCACGCCTGGAGAATTGTATGCAGTTTTGGTCTCCTTACCAAATAGAGGATAAGCTTGTCATAGAGGGAGTGTAACAGATGTTCAGTCAGCTGATTCCAGGAGTGGTAGATTTATTGTATGAAGAGAGATTGGGTTGAGTGTGCATGTATTCGGTAAAATTTAGAAGAGAGGAGATTTCATAGAATCATTCAAAATTCTGATGGCTGGAAAAACTAGATACGGGGATAATGTTTCCCCTTACCAGGGAGTTCAGAAGAAAAGGTCACAATCTTAGGATATGTGCTTGGCCAATTTGGTTTGAAATGAGACATTTCTTCACTCGGAGGGTGGTAGACTTGTTAAAATCTCAACCACAGAAGGTAGTGGAAGCCAAGTCACTGAATATATTTGAAAAGTAGATTTCTAAACACCAAGATGACAGAGGGTTGGGAGTAAAATGTGAGAATGTCACTCGAAGGACATCAGTCATGATCATGTTGAATGATGGAGTGAGCTTGATGTCTGAATAGCCTACTAGGCCTGCACCTATTTAGAGATAAAAGGTACTGCAGATGCTGGAGAATCCGAGATAACAAGCATTGGGCTGGATGAACCCAGCAGGGCAAGCAGCATCATAGGAGCAGGAAAACTTGACGTTTCGGGCCTAAACCCTTCATCAGAAATGGGGGAGGGGAAGAGGGTTCTGAAATAAATAGGGAGAGGGGGGGAGTTGGATAGAGGATGGATAGAGGAGAGGATAGGTGGAGAGGAGGCAGACAAGTTGAAGAGGCGGGGATGGAGCCAGTAAAGGTGAGTGTAGGTAGGGGGGTAGGGAGGAGATAGGTCAGTCCAGGGAGGACGGACAGGTCAAGGGGGCGGGATGATGTTAGTAGATAGGAGATGGGGGTGTCGCTTCCCTGCACCTATTTAGTTGTTTTTAAAAATAAAAGCTAGAATAAGTGCACAATCACTGACCTAGGTGTTTTGTTTTTTTTTTGGGAGGTTTATTCATAATAGAAGACAGACAAGACAAAGGGCCTATTTTCAGGTTATGCGCTTTGGTCGGAAGAATAGAGGAGCTGAATATTATTTAAATTTAGAAAGCTGTAGCACACTGATTTAGGAGTTTTAGTGCATAAATCACAAAAAGCTAGCATTCAAGTTCAGGTGACAAAGGAGGCAAATATTGCAAAGGGAATGCATATACAAATAGAGGTTTTGCTAATGCTATACGAGGCACTAGCCGAATCACAGCTGAAATACTTTGAACTGATTTGGGACTGTTATCTGAGGAAAGGTATGTTAGCATCATAGACAACTTAGAGAATGCTCACTCGAGTATGGAGGGACTCTCGTAGGAGAAGTTGAGTCGGTTGTAACATTGGAGTTTAAAAGAATGAGAGGGAGATCTTATTGAAATATACTAGATTCTAAGGGGGTTTAACAGACTAGAATGTGGCAATGTTGTGTCCCTTTGTGGGAGAGTCTGGGGCCATAGGACGTAATCTCAGTGTAAGAGATTGGGGTATAAGCCTGTTTAATGGTTATTTGGAAATTGGGCAATGTATTTAATATTCTTTCTTTCTTAATAGGAGCAGAAAAAATAGGAGTAGGTCATTTTGGAGGATTTAGAGCAGGCTGTTGTTTGTTTTTTGTTTTCTTTATTCATTCACAGGATGAGGGCATCGCTGGCCAGGCAGCATTTATTGCCCATCCCTAATTCCCCAGAAGGCAGTTACGAGCATCCACTTAGTTTAGGACTAAGATGAGAAATTTCTTCATGCAGAATGTGGTAAGCCTGTGAAATTCTTTGCCTCAAAACATTGAATGTTTTCAAGAAGTTAGATATAGTTATTAGACCTAAAGGGATCAAAGGGCATGGGGAGAAAGTGGGAACGGGGTAATGAGTTAGATGATCAGTCCTGAACCTATTGAATGGTAGACCAGGCCCGGTACCCGAAGGAGGAGAAAGGCAGTCCTATTTCCTATGTTTCTGTGTTTGATCCTTGCCAATCTTTCTTTTTGATTTTCCTCTGCTTTATGGTAATTTGTGAGCTATGTTGTATACAACATCTTGGATCTTAAGATCTGTAACATCTTAAGTTTCTGAAGTGGAATGAATAGAACAGAAATTTATTGCCAAGTGTACTTCTACCACAGTGCCTATATCAATGACAGAAGTCATACATAAGAATGTAAAAAAAGTAAAATTGAGGTGAAGTTCATCAGAGTTCAGTTAATGGCTCGTGGGCTCAGGAAAAGCAGATTTAAGGAACCATGGGATACCCTGAAGACGCAGCCAGGACGAGTGCCATGCCAGGCTGCTGGGAATACCTGGCCATTGAAGATGAAGAAGACCTCTACAAGGGGATGAGACTTCAACACCCGGCTGAGACTGCCTTTCTCCTCCCCAGGTACCTGGGCCTGGCTGTGTACCTAGAGCCCTGGTCTAGCCCGTGAGTCGAGGCCAGAGGACTCAGCCCAGGACATGTTCCTCGCTTGCCAGGAGACCTCGGGCTGGAGCTACGTCTGGTTCATCCTAGCATTGTTGCTGCTGTTGGAGGCCGCCTCCTTCACCCAGCACTTCCCAGGCTTAAAAGAAATCAAAGAGAAAAGAAAAAGAGCAAAAGTGAAAAGGGAAGAAAGAGAAAGAAAGCCAAGGGGAGTGGGCAAGTTTCAGGCTCAGACCCCTTATCCTCCTCCATCTTGAAAGGTTGAGGCACAATTGTTTATCATGGGCTTTTTTTAAAACAACTTTGCATGATTTTTAGATTTCATGTTTTTTGCCAGGTTTTGTTTGGAAAAGATGATCACTGGACCAAGTAGTTTGCCAAAATAAAAATACCAAATTTTGCAAGTTCTCTGCTGATATATTTGAGAGAATAAGAATTAACGCTGCAGATCAGTTTGTTCCCCAGATTGTGTTTTGCAGGTATCTTTGCTATCCCAACCCTTCAGTTTTGCATAACTTCCTCGTTTGTCCTTCCCTCCTTCCTTCTGTTCCTCGTGCCTGAGCCCTTGTCTGAACCTGCTCCATCCACTGCCCTCCCAGGCCCACCACATAACCATATGGATTAGCTGCCTGCTAACATGAGACAGTTACAGATGGTGTCAGTGTATGGTGCAAAAGTGCAGGTGGAATCAGGCTTAACCATACATTAGAAGTATTTGGTGTGAAGGGCTTGGACCACATTGCATCTTTATCTACCTTTCTGCTAAAATGTGATTATGCAAATTGTCCTTTGGAAATGGGTTGAGGGGGAGGCTGCTGCAATCATAAGAGAAACTGCAGCATGTGGCAGGTTAGACAGTGACCTTTATTTCAGGCCTAGCTTCAAGTCTAAGTTAGACTAATTGAATGCAGCTCTCCTGCTACTACTAAGGTCCTAGTCCAGGGATCAAGATAGCATAGAAGGGAATTCTTCATTTGATAGTGTCAGCAAACATGCCCGAGTCAGGTATTACTAAATGCCCAAGAAGAACAGATTTCAAAGCATTGCAAATTAGTGAAAAGATTTTATTTTAATTTACCCTGGAGTTTGGGATCCTGTGTTCCTTCGCAGCAATTCTCTGGCCAATCAGTGTTGACTTGCTGTTCTCTGCAGCCTTTCCCCATGTAGTATAAATTGTTGTAATTATTTGAAATTTGGCATTCTAGTATTTATTTTGATGAGTGCAAGACAAAAGTCTTGGTAACATGTCTCTTTTCAGAAATATTCCATGTAAGTATTTAATTAAGGGAGGAAAATGAAGCAATGGGGAACAACTGGTTTGAACACCCATCACAACAAGGAGCCAGTTGACTCAGTAGCCCATGGTTTTGTGTATAATGTGCATTCTAATTTGCCTTTGCTTTTTGTGAAAACGGGTTGTAAATTTCAGTGCTAGCTCTAATAAACACAAACAATAAACACTGATTTGCTTGTTATTGCTTACTCTGTTCTGAATCTACAATTTGTTAATTTTTGATACTTGATCTCCTAATATTTTCATTCCTTATGACTTTTGGAACTAATTCAATCACAGTTCTCTCTGAAATTGCACTGATCAGTTTCATTACAAAAACATTGGAAGGAGCAAGTTTCTCCAAGGATTCACCATGCCTTTTTGTCTAGTTCGCATGATCATCTCCAAACTTACCCCATTGGGTGTGTAAAGGAAAGTACTTGTGATCTTTGTTCTCCTGTGGATCTGCTCCTGCAATGCAACGTAAGCCCTAAAACATGTCTGTCCTATTGACCAAGTTGCAGATTAGTGTAATACATATGATTGTGAAAGATACTCATTTCACGCAAAGCGTAATTGTGTGCTTTTAGTTCTTGGCATGAAGAGTATAAACAGTTTGTTGTTCTTCAGTAGCCATGTACATGCAGCACACGTATTTTTTGTATGGTGGCAACTGAGTATGAAACTAATTTGTAGTCCAAATATGTAAGGTAAATATATTTATTATCTACAGTGGATGATGAAGAATCGGAGGGAGAAGAATTCACAGTGCGCGATGGATACATTCATTATGGTCAGACAGTGAAGCTGGTGTGTTCTGTTACTGGGATGGCACTCCCCAGACTGGTACAGTGGCTTTCTTTTTTGCATATCTTTTAGTAGTTTAGTGTTCAAACCTAAATATTTAGCACTTTATCAAAGGCAGTGAAACGTGTTGGACAGTACAGTTGTATGGCTGTATGCAGCATTTTGGCAATTTGTTCAAGGTCTCTCTTTTTTTCATCTGATTCTTGCCTCAATGTATTGTTTGACCCAAGGGGGTAAAATTGACCATTTTTTTAAATAGTTGTGACCCTCCAAAAAATCCAGGGAACATCATAAACACAGTTTGACCATCTAGGACTGAGATGAAGAAAACTGGTTCAATCAGAGGGTGGCGATTCTTTGGAGCTCTGTACCCCAGAGGGCTGTGAATGTTCAGTAATAAACATCAGGCCAGTAATTGATAGATTTCTGGGACTAATTACATCAAGATGTGGCAGTAGCATAAAAGTGTCATTAAGGTAAACAATTAGGCACGATCTGGCCAATAGTGGAGCAAGCTTGTTTGGCCTATTGCTGTTTCTGCAGTGGCCGTGGAAATATGTGACTTCCAATTACGGCGTAGTTGGATTGATGCATGCTTAAATTTAACTTGTTTTTTATTTCGGAGTTTTCCTTGAATGCTCGTGAATTTGGCTTTCAGTGCAGAGAGTGTAGCAGAAACATTGTAGAGAATCTTTAGTTTTATCATTTGTTACTGATGTATAATCCACAACTCATTGCAGTGTGGGAGTGTGGTGACAGCAATTTGTTGTCAAAACATTAGTTGCTGAATTCTGTGGAAGGCTGAGCTGGTGCAACTAATCCAGTATTGGGTATTCTCAACAAAAGCAGCCGTTTGAGAAAGGTTGCTTCCAGGATATTGGAAGCATTCAATGATTTTGAAAGTCTGAATAAGGGTCTAAGCCTGAAACGTCAGCCTTCTTGCTCCTCTGATGCTGTTTGGCCTGCTGTGCTCATCCAGCTCTACACCTTGTTATCTCAGATTCTCCAGCATCTGCAGTTCCTAGTATCTCTGAGGGTTCATTTGACTTTTATTTTGGTAACATTCAAGGACAGGCCAAGTAGAGAACACTGTGCAAATCTGCTGCTGAATGGCAACAATATTGTACTCATCTGAAAAATAGACTCCTATCCTTGGCAGTCAGTTTGGATTTGAGACATTGATGACAGAGGTTAATCAGATTTTCATCTATGCAAAACAAAGAACATAAGAAATCTGCACAAATGGGTATGTTTAGTGAGTGTACAAAATTTGGTCAGATGAGGTAAAATGTGGGAAAATGTGAACTTGCCCTCTTTTGTGGGAAGTATAGAAAAGCAGCTTGATTGTAGGAAGATTGAGGTAAATAGGTGTCCTGCTACATGAATTACCTAGGGTTAGTATCCAGGAGCAACAAATGACTGGTAAAACAAATTAAATGTTATTAAAAATCAAAGGAAATGCAGATGCTGTATCTAGGAAACAGAAACAGAAATTATTGGAAAAGCTTGGCAGGTCTGGCAGCATCTGCGGAGAGAAATCAGTTTACTTTTTGGGTCGAGTGATCCTTCCTAAGAGCAGTAGTGTGTTATTGTTTATTGCAAAAGGAATTGATTATTCAAGTAGGATATGCAAGATGTTAGTAAGACCACATCTGGAGTAGTGTGGAGTTTTGGTTGTCTTATTTAAGAGTGGGTATAAGTGCATTGTATTGGCTCTGAGAAAGTTCACTTGATTTGGACATTTGGATAAATACATGGATAGGAAAAGTTTAGAAGGATGTGGGTCAAGTGCAGGGAAATGGGGCTAGCATGGATGGACGTTTTGATCAGCATGGACCAAAGGGCCTGTCTCTGTGCTGTAGGACTCTATGACTATGATTATCTGACGACTGTCCTGTTCCCAATCCAGGTTGTGTTATCTTGCGTGGAACAGGTGGACAGGCTGAGGCTGTGTCTAAAGATGTTCAGAAGTGGTGATATACAAGTTCCTGAGGAGACTTGATAAGGTGGAAATGCTGTAAAGGTATTTCCCTTGATATAGAGATTAGAATTAGGGGACACAGTTTAAACAAAAAAGGGGTCTTCAATTTAAGATGGAGATGCAAGTTTAACTTTTGAACTTCAGGTCTTGGAACTCCCTCTTTCCCAGAGAGCTGTGGAGGTAAAGTCATTGAGTATTTTTAAAGTAGTGATAAATTATTGACTAAGAATAGAGTCAGGTTATTGCAAGTCGTGACATTAAAGCCAGAATGAGATCAGCTGTGATCTTATTGGCTGGTGGAGCATGCTTAAGGGGACAAATGGCCTACTTGTTTAGTTCATTGGTTTTATGCCTCCATGTGTTTTTGGATTTGTTGTTCTACCAGAAAAGAGTGTTTGTTATAACAAGAGCAGGCTAAGCACACTTTGTGAGCAGGAGAACGTCACTTGTGTTGGCTTTTCTCACCTGGTTTATTGATCAATATTTCCTTTGAATGTATCTGAGTTATGGCTACACGCACTCTTAAGCATGCCCCCATGATGATTTTGTGTTTTGTTGAGGTAGTGGAGACTGCTTCAAGCATAGAACTTATCTTTAACAAAGCTGATGGTTGAGCATAAATGCTGACAACGTATCGATTACAAACTTTTTAGGTCAAGTGTTAGAGGCTATCATTTACACAGTTAGGAGTTCTGGCCCAAAATGCTCCTGGTAGTCTGTTTGTGAGAGAAATATCAGCTATTTCATTTTTATTTCTGTTTATAGTGGTGATATAATATTTACTTTGGTTAAAAGCAAGCTGATGATTGGATGTCAAATGTTCACAACGTCACTGTAGAATTCAATAAACTGACATTAAATATCTTGATTTTTGCAGATAATTCGTAAAGTGGATAAACAAACAGCATTATTAGATGCAGATGACCCAGTATCACAGCTCCACAAGTGTGCATTTTACCTGAAAGATACAGAAAGAATGTACCTGTGCCTTTCTCAAGAAAGGATAATCCAATTTCAAGTAAGAAAATGAATTATTTTGACTGTTATATCAAACAATTGTTGTGTATAGTTAGCTATGGGCAAATTAGTCATATTTCTTCAATCCATCTTGGATTATGGGAATGAAAATAATTGAGAAATTACACTAATGAATCAGTTGGCCATATTAGAGTTATTTTTCAATAGCACACTGCAGTAGCTTTGGTTCTCCAAGTGATAATTATCCCTGCATTTGAAATTCTATGCATAGTTCCTGAGATGAAGTTAGAAACCAGCCAAATGGCAATATGTCAAGAGCACACATCTCATTGTTTTGATTGCAATCTGAGAAAATTGATCTCTTGGATGTATAGAAAATTAGTTCCGTCATGGAATAGACTGTGCAGCACAAGGTAATAATGTTGTCAAACAAAATAAATATGACCCATTTAAAATGAAGTATTAGTCTCGAATTTTCAAACCATGATCAGCCTTTATTAATAATGTCCCCTCATATAGCTCAGTAATAATTATTTAATCGAAAAGCAGAGTTAAATTGAGCAATCCCTGTAAATCAGATGGACAGAAGTACATGGTCTTTCTCAACAAAAGTCATTTTCTTGTACGTTGATAATACTAAATATGTAGCAATCTGCTCTGTCATAAATGTTGCAGTAAACCAATACATATGTCCGCTACACAGATAAGGTTATACTACAGCAAAAGAGTCTCTTTGCTCCTTTTCATTTCAACTTCAAGTTGTTTTGCTTATGAAAAAGTTTATAATTTCATTGTTGAATGATGAAGCTGCAAATACTTGTCATTAATCACCATTCTTACCAAAGCCGTTCAGCTGAAATTGCTAAATGTCATGCACAAATGGGCAGTGCAGAAACTAATTGCATCTATAAGATTTTGCTACTGATATCCTTTGTGCTTAATGTTCTAGCAGCATAAAACCAAATGTGCTATTATTGAGTTTTCTCAAATGGTGTACTTGTGATTTCAAACTGTTCAGACTAGTTCATTTGCTAAACTTGATGATTTTCAAGGGTTTATCTCAACAATGGGTCAGTGGGGAGCAGCACACATTTGTCTCCTCATATATGGATTTGTTCGAGTAGTTTGTACAGTGTATGGCACTATTCTACAGTGCCAATTATGCATGGCAGCTAAGATTGAGCAATAAATGCTGACCTTGCCAGCAATGCTCACATTTTATGAAAGAATTTTTTTTATATTAAAGGATTTGCATTAGACCAGAATTAGTGTCTGATATCTACTTTGTCATCAGATGATTGTGAAAAGGAACTACATGTTACCATGTAAAGGGATAGGCTCAAATGTTTGGTTTGACAACAATCTTGTAGCTGCTGGCTTCCATGTAATATGACAGAAGCTCGAGCAAATAACATATCTTCCCTGTTGCCTAAGGGTGTTGTATGAGAAGAAGTTACATTAGATTTTAGGTGACTCCTTTATTTCCTGGTAGCAAATTTTACGTTTTCTCCACATCTCACCTGTTTTCTTCACCCTTCGATTGCTGAAGGAGCTGGCTTTTAAGGTGCCGTTCCTTTGACCTGAGCAATAGCAATTCTTTATTTGTTCCTTATTATAATTCCATCCCTTTCCTGGACACCTGAGACTGGTCCAGATAGATTCATGCTGCAAACTATTTAAAATTGGGTCAAGAACCCTGGTTTATCAAAAATGGAACTGACAATATACTTTGAAGGTTTATCTGTACTTGTTAAATGTGCTGGTTTCAGAACTTTATGTTCACTCAGTACTCAAGTTAAGATTCTAACTTGACAAATTGCAGTGTTTTCAACCTGAGATGTGGTATACTTCTGGCTTTTGAAAATACTACAAGTGTTCTGAAATTCATTAGAACATTTAAACAAAGATGAAATTTACAAATTGTGCTACCAGTATAAATTGTTATTGCCTGCTCCCACCTAAAAATCTGTTGAACTTAACTCACCTAAATACTACTACAATGTAAATTTATATGAAAAAACACCATATAACTGGTTGTCCTCTTCATCTATGGGATGTTCCAAAGAATCATTTCTTAATAATAAGTCTCTTCTTTTGTTGGCAAACACAAACGACTTGCCAATTATAAGAATTCACAAACAATAAAATGTACTGCCAGTCTGTTTTTGTTGGTAGTTGAGTGAGTAAGTGTTAGGCAGCATGTTAAAAGAACTGGCTGATCTGATTTTGAATAAATTTATGTTCATGTAGCAGATAGAAATTGTAGATTTGACTTGCCCAAAGACTCTGCTTCTAATATGCTGATCTCCCTCAGTACCATGCTGAAATGTTGACTTATATCATTGATTCAAGTTCCTGCTATGGGTTTTGAATCTAAGTCGTTCTTTCGGATGTTAGAATGTTATCACTAAAGCAAAAGGATGTAAAAATCTTTGCGCTAACTGTTTCTTCAATTCTGGATGTTAACAGATGAAAATTAATGTTCAGAATTTAGCTTTTTTAATAAGTAAAATCATTGGCTGCAAGTTGAACACATCTATTTTTTGGAATGGCACGGATGGCAGCTAGTATGTCACTGCCAACAGAACTTAACTTAAATTTAGATTTTTGTGCAGTCAGATGTATTTTGGGAAGGATGCACTGTTGCTTCCTTGTTGAAATATGTTACGTTTTTTATTTTAAACTGAACCTCCATGGCTGATTGCATCAAACGTTTGCAGTCAGGATTTGCACTAAAATTATTTTTTTGAAATATTTTGTTACAAGTTTTATGCTGTAGATTTAAATTCCGTGAAGTTAAACTTACACGTGTATTAGCGGTGGAACTTCTATTAGTGCCATAATTGACTTTGCTGGTTGTGGAATTGAAATTAAAAAGGCATTTGAGAATCTCAAAACACTGGTCTTGTACATGTACCAAATCGTACATGTACTGGGGCCTACAATGAAAATATTACAAAACTCTGGTATAGCAATGACAGTAGACACCGGCTTTAAAACCCATAGTGAACACAACATCAATTGATGACTGATGATTCAACAGTTTAATTTTTGTCATGCAGGAGATTGGTCATAGGCTAATTAAAGAAACAGTATGTTTTGATCAGAGAAGATAATGACACATAATTGGAATGTGAATAATACAAGTTCCACTGTACTTTGAAAACTGAACTGATCTTTCATTATTTAAAAACTTTTATATCTCCATTAAGTCAGTCAATGCAACTTGGATTTAGTTTGTCTGTCATGGTCACAGTTGTGTGTTTTAATTTAATTTTGCCCCCTCCCTCCCTCCCCTAACAGGCAACTCCATGTCCAAAAGAACCAAACAAAGAAATGATAAACGATGGAGCCTCTTGGACAATCATAAGCACAGATAAGGCTGAATATACTTTCTACGAGGGGATGGGGCCCGTACATGCACCTGTGACACCTGTACCTGTTGTAGAAAGTCTTCAGGTAACAGGACTTAGAACATTTATAGGTTTGCTTGTTTACAGTTAGATTACAGTGGCTAAATCTCTTTACATTAAGGGCAAGAATGTATCAGTGCAAATTTTCTTTTTGAAAATGCTATGGTTTTAAGGCGTGCCCAAGAAGAACTAGCCGTCACCTGAAGAAACTGGCAATCAAGTTGCAGTAACAAATTAGGTGCTGTTTGACTTTTAGGGGGAAGATTGTTTTTTGGCTGTGCCAGATGTCCAATAAACAGAATATAACACTATGCTTAAAAGTCTTTGAACCCAGTTATTGAAAAAAAAATACAATTTTTATTTGCACGTGATCCAGCAAGTCCCACATCTTTAAAGTTAAATGACTTGGGTAAGTGCTGGCAAAAGACTAGTCTTAGGAAACACCAGTTCTGCACATTTGAGTGTTTCTGAAGTTCAACTAAAACTTGTATCACAGAGCAGTAATAAATTTCTTATTTCTTGCCCATCAGTGTACTTGGCAAATTAGCTTTCAGAGCTAAGTGGCAAGAGGCCTAGATCTCTCTTACCGATACAGTACAACTTCCAGGAAGTTGGTCGGTTGTCAGCTGCACCTTGGAAAGTTGTGGGCTTGTTTAGCTTGTGTATCATATTGCAGGCTTGGCTACAGATGTACAACTTTGCTTTAATCTGTAACAGGCATGTTATCCTCAAGTCAATTGACCTCAAAAAGACCCTGCAGGCATATCTCACCACAGTTTGCACTTGTATAGCACCTTCCAACACAGACCGCATCCCAAGTTCCTTGAAAGATGCAATCTGAAAAAAACAATTAAGGTGACAAAAAAAAACTGGAGTAGTTGCCAAAAGCTTTCCAAGGTTGGTTTTTTAAAAGATGTTTAAAGAACAGATTGGGTTGGAGAGATCTAAGAGAAATTCCAGCATGTTAAGTTTAATTAGCTGATTGCATCAATGGTAGAGTAAAGAAAGAGGGACTCTAATTAGAGGCCAAAGTTAAAAGGACGGAGATTTCCCTGAGCTGATTGTGGATACAAGGGAGGGTGATGCATTAAAGTACTGAAAACACAAAGGTGAGAATTTTAACTTGGGGATAATGGAGAGGCTAGGACTCAAGGCAGATCAGTTAGGGAAAGCGTTGGATGAGGAGGACAAGCTTGTTGAAATACAGGTAACACAGTCTTGGATATGTTGTGTTTGTTTGCACAGCACAGCAAAGGGGCAGCTGGAATAATTAAATCTGAAGGTGGCGAAGGGAAGATTTAAAGGTTTTAAAAGCAAATGGGCCAAGGAAGAATGGGATTTGACAATTCTACACAAGTAGAAATCAGACATTGTTACAGAGGATACGTGATTGGAAGTTTGGCTTGGGCCGAATAGGATGAACAGCCTTGGTCATCAGCTAACCAAGGGCTTGCTGAATTGGTAATAAGTGTACTGAGCTAAAAAATGGTTTTCAAATTTTATGTTAATTTGATCTGCTTAATTGGATGAAATAGTAGCTAATTGAAGTATTGCTATTGGGCAGTCACTAAGATAACATGGGCAGCAGAAGTGTTGAAGTTGATGTAATCAGTGGATACCTCCAAGTTTGCAGAGGTTGTCATGTAGCTGACCATGATAAAGGTTCAAGAGTATATGTGTTGAGCAACTTTAGAGAGACCGTTGCAAAGTAAGCTATTGTCGGCAATTTTGTGACTGCAGTTGAGATGCGGTAAGGATGTTTCCCTGGCTGTGGGATTTGGAACCAGGAGAGGCAGTTTCAGAATAAAGGGCAAGGCATTTGGGACTGAGATGAGGAACCTTTGCTCTGCTCCAGTATGTTTTGAAAATTCAGTCATTAAATTCGAACGTAGATTTCTACTTACTAGTGACATCAGAGATAGGGATAGCATGGGAATATGGCATTAGAGTAGATGATCAGTCATGATCTAGAATGGCTGAGTGGCCTACCCATGCTTCTGTGTTTGCTAAACACAATGGAGGCTGTCCACTAATCTGAGAGGTAGCGGAGATGGCATTGCAGAAGAATGCTGTATGCCATTGAATGAGGACTGACTATATCAGTAATTGCAGAGAATTAGAATTAGAATCCGTACACTGTGGAAACAGGCCCTTCGGCCCAACAAGTCCACACCGACCCTTGGAGCATCCCACCCAGACCCATCCCCCTATAACCCCCACACCCCTGAACACTATGGGCAATTTAACATGGCCAATCCACCTAGCCTGCCCATCTTTGGTCTGTGGGAGGAAACTGGAGCACCCGGAGGAAACCCACACTGACACGGGGAGAATGTGCAAACTCCGCACAGACAGTCACCTGAGGCTGGAATCGAACCCAGGTCCCTGGTGCTGTGAGGCTGCAGTGCTAACCAGTGAGCCACCGTGCCGCCCTGAATAAAGAGGGATAATTTCTCATGTTCGTAAGAACATAGATCCTGCAATTTTGACATGGTCAGTGATGTAGCAAGGCAAAATCCTGTTTAGAGAGTTAATGTTTCAGGAAACTGGATAAGAATTTTCATGACAAATTGTTTCTGAAATTCAGTGAGAAATGGTGACAGGGAGTATAGAGTTTGGGGGGTTTTGGTAATTTGCAAACATGGGGTATTCAGAAAGACAGTTGTGGCAGATTTAGGAAGGTGGGATAACACCTTGGGAGACTGAACAATTTGAAAGAACCGTTTTGGATACGGGAGGGAGTTTGATAATCAGTTTAGTGAGAATGGGATTTAAAGCAAGCTGTCCCATAAGCAAATTCACATGCAACTTCTTGAGGGTAGGTGAATTAGAAAGTGGAGATGGTTCATATTGGAGTTTAGGTATAGGCAGCACAGATGTGGAGGAATTGACTAAGAGTTCATAAGGAAATGAAAAGATATGACAGTGTAGTAAATTCTTTCCGTCCAAATACTAAGATGAATTTCTAAACATTAGATAAATTCCTAATACTTGTTGGAGCTAATCATGCCACTGAATGCTTAATTGCACCCCATCCTCCCCTCTCGTGTTTTGCAGCGTAGTCACAAACCAATTTACATTGCAAACTGAAAGAACTGCGAATGCTGTAAATCAGGAACAAAAACAGAAGTTGCTGGAAAACCTCAGCAGGTCTGGCAGCATCTGTGAAGAAAAAATCAGAGTTAACGTTTCAGGTCTGGTGACCCTTCCTCAGAACTGGTGGTAGCTGGGAAAATGTCAATTTAAATCAGAAAATAGGGGATGGGGGAGGGAGTAAGTGATAGGATAAAGGGTAGGGCCCAAAGAGCGGTTGGATAGACAAAGGAGTTGATAACAATCTGGCTAGGAGGGTGAATAGCTGTTAATGGGGACTGTTAGTGACTAACAATAGGTATGTATAATGGCAGGCTATGTGATAACAAGACCCGGGGTAGGGGGCTGCGACATGGGAGAGTTTAGGCCCTAAAATTGTTGAACTTGATATTGAGTCTGGAGGGCTGCAGGGTCCCCAAGCGGAAAATGAGGTGCTATTCTGAGGAAGGATTCCCAGACCGGAAAGGTTAACTCTGATCTTTTCTTCACAGATGCTGCCAGACCTGCTGAGCTTTTCCAGCAACTTCTGTTTTTGTAACTTACAATGCAGATTGTAGCCCAAAGGCATTGAAAGCATGGTAAGTGACATAACCTGTTACGAGATGTTAGTGGGGTAGCAGTGATGTCTATAGCAAAGAGAAGTGTTTTATCCAATGTAATAGATGTATGGGTAATAGCAGTTGCGTTGTTCAGCAATTAGGGTAGATGCCTGGCAAAATGAGCAGTAGTGTGGCTAAAGAGGTTATTGTAATCAAAAAGTGGCCTAACCAATGTTCAAATCTGGATTCCCTGCTGTAGGAAGAGTGGCACTAAACTTGAAAGGGTTCAGAAAAAGTTTACAAAGATGTTACCAGGATTGGAGGGTTTGAGCTATAGGAAGAGGCTGAATAGGCTGGGGCTATTTACCTTTGAGCGTCAGCAGCTGAGGGGTGACCTTTATAGAAGTTTACAAAATCCTGAAGGGCATGGATAGGATGAATATCCAAGGTTTCTCCCTCCAGGGTAGGTGAATCTAAAACTAGGGGGTACAGGTTTAAGGTGAGAGGGGAATGATTTAAAAGGAACCTAAGGGGCAACTTTTTCACGTAGAGGGTGGTGTGTGTGAAATGAACTGCCAGAGGAAGTGGCGAAGGCTGATACAATTACAACATTTAAAAGCATCTGGATGGGTATATGAGTAGGAAGGGTTTAGAGGGATATGGGCCAAATGCTGGCAAATGGAACTAGATTAATTTAGAACATCTGGTTGGCATGGACGAATTGGACCGAAGGGTCTGTTTCCATACTGTACAGCTCTATGACCCTGTCTTTAGTGTGCATAATTTTGACTTCAGCACAACGGAAAGATAACTTGCTTGTACCTTCATGTTCCAGATAAAACAAACTACATAAAAGGTTGCTTGTCACCAATTTTGTAATCCTAATCCTTGTAATGAAGCTCCAGTAAAGCCATGCCTTCGAAGAATAGGCAAGTGCCCACCCAGAGTTTGTAGTAACAGGTTAATGTAGGCCCGGCCCACACTTCACTCCCTGCACCTGTTCCCTGCGTTGCCTGCTTCATGTGAGGGTCTTTTAAAGTCATGTCTTATTGGATTGAGTGTTTTTTTTTAAATGTATCTGTTTTGTCCTAATCATTCATCTGTTGTTTATGTCCAAACATAACATATTTTAAGAAAAACCTGATGTTCCTGGTTTCCTTTTCCCAGAATTTCCCTCAGCTGATATAAACTTCTGGTTTTTCATCAAGTCTTTTTCTAACTTCAGGTTATTTAAATTTTGTCTTTTGGGCATCTTTGGAACATGACTAAGGAATGTAAGGAGTATGTAATAAGACACTTCCCTTTGCAGATTTTTGATTTTAATTTAAAAAGTGTACTGGAATCCTCATCTGTCGTCATTCTTTCACAATGCAGGTGGTACTTTCTGAATATGGAGTAAATTACTGTGAGAAAATTTCTTTGTCTCAAACTTGTTTCTGTTTAAATCTGTTGTCACAAATTTAAATAAATTCTTCATGATTTTTCAATGGGATCTTATTTGATCAATCTTAGTTGGAAGTGTGGGCATAATGTATAGAAGAAAGGAAAAACCAAAATATGTTACAAGGCTGCAGCACAGGGATGTTCATGTCAGAATTATGAGAACTATTGTTCATGGGGTAGATTTTATGGTTAAAGATGTCTTCATTCAAAGTGATAGGAAAGTTAGTTGTAAGCCTGCTGATGCAGAACTGAATACCTGTCAGTAATATTACCCTGGCAGGAGCCTTAATTGCTGTGAACATTCAAGCATTTGGGAGAATGTTCCACTTTAGGCAAATTAGATTGGCTGCGGTATAGTCGAGCATTGACTGTTCCTGAGACTACAAGCTGTCCCTGTGGGAAAGGTCATCGAGACTGAACCCAGAGGCAGTTTGGTATTTTAGATGGGCTGGGTTTGGAGACCTCAGCATGTAATTGGGGAGGTCAAGGGTCTGATCTTTAAAAGGGCTGGAGGGGGCCTTCACTGGGCAAAGAGAAACCTCCTTGCCTGACCAGGCAAGAAGTGAACGATAATAGCCTGCCCTGCCTGCACCTTCCTTCTGCCTTTCTCCCTCACTGGCTAGGAGAGCAATTATTACCCACCCTTGATTGTCTTGGAAGAGATGGTAGTGTTGAGCCACCTTCTTGGACTAAACCTTATGTAGGGAGACCTATAGTGCGATTAAGAAGGAAGTTCCAGATGTATGACCCCTCAATAGTGAAGGAGTGGGAGTACAGTTTCATGTGAGGATGGTATGAGATTTGGAGAACTGGCAGGTCATGATGTGGAGGTGCCAGTGTTGGACTGGGGTGGACAAAGTCAGAAGTCACACGACACCGGATCATAGTCCAACAGGTTTACTTGAAATCACAAGCTTTTGGAGAGCTGATCCTTCGTCGGGTGAGATGAAGGAGCAGCACTCGGAAAGCTTGTGGCTTCAAATGAACCTGTGGGATTATAACCTGGTGTCTTGTGACTTCTGACTTAGCAGATCAGTGTTCCCATGGATCTTCTGCCCTTGTCTTTCTAGATGGTTGTGTTTCTGGATTTGAATGGTGCTGTTGAAGTCTGTGTGAGTTTCTGCAGTCATGAATTGTGGTAGATTATTAAAATCCTTACAGAGGAGGAGGCTCCTCAAATATCCCCATACTTTATGATTATGGAGTCGCATTAGTATAAAATAAAAGACAAGACTGAATGTTTTGCAAGCATCTTCATCCGGAAGTGCTGTGTAAATGATCCATCTCCTCCACCTCTCAAGCTCCCCAGATATCTGTCATCAGCCATTTTGATTCACTCCACATAATATCAAGAAATGGCTGAATACACTACATACTGCAACATTTGCATTCCCTGACAAGATTCCAGCAGTAGTACTGAAGACTGCTCCAAACTAACAAGATCTGGACAACATTCAGGCTTGGCCTGATCCGTAGCACGAAATATCTGGCAGTACACAAATGCCAAGCAAAACCATCTCAACAGGAGACAATGCAGTTATCAGCCCTTGACATTGAATGGCATTGCCACAGATGAGTTCACCACTGTCAACATCTTTGGGGTCACCATTGACCAGAAACTGAAGTGGAACAGCCGTATAAATACTGTGGTTAAGTGGGCAACTTGCCACTTGATTCCTTAAAGCTTCTCTAGATTCCAAAGGGCACAAGTCAGAAGTGTTATGGAATAATCTCCACTTGCCTGGATGAGTGCAGCTTCAACAACACTCAAGATGCTCAATACTATCCAGAGCAAAGGTCATAAACAGGAACAGGAGTGGGCCGTTTGTCCCCTTGAGCCTGTTCTGCCATTCAGTATTTCATCACTGATCCATCATTCCTTGTATCCACTTCCCTGCTTTTTTTTTTTCTGTAACCCTTAATTCCTTGACTACTCGAGAATCTATTTATCTCAATGTTAACGTACACAAGGACTCTGCCCCACAAATCTGTGGCAAGGAGTTCCAAAGACACTTAAACCTTTGGTAAATACCTCTTCAACTCAGTCTTAAATTGGTGCTCCTTTATTCTGAGACTATGCCCTCTGGTCCTAGACTCTACATGAAGAAATATCCTCTTGGCATTTACCCCATCAGGCAAATCAATGAGGTCACCTCTTATTCTTCTAAAATCCAGAGACTAGAATGCTAATTTATTTAGCTTTTGTTCATAAGACAGACCCTCCTTACCAGGGATCAATCTACTGAGCCTTCTTTGAACTGCATCCAATGAAAGAATATCTTTAGTTAAATAAGCAACCAAACTGCCCTCAGTACTCCAGATGTGGTCTCCTAGCACCTTGCATAGTCATAAGACATTGCTATTCTTGTACTCTAATGCCCTTGAAATAAAAGCCAAAATTCCATTATCCTTCCTGATTAACTTGCTGCACCAGTGTTCTAGCTTTTGTGTTTTGTTTAAGAGTACCTCCAAGTTCCTTTTGTGTTGCAGCTTTCTGAAGTTTTCTCTGTTTAAGTGATTGGCTCTTTCTCCACCTTCGGCATTCAATCCCTTCACTAGCCACGGACAGTGGCCGTAGTGTGTACGAGCTACAGATGCACTACAACAACTCAAGGCACCTCCCAGCAGCACCTTCTAAACACAAACCTCTACCACTGGAAAGGACAATGGCAGCAGATGCATGGGAATACCATCTGCAATTTCCACTCTGAGCAATAAAACATCCTGACTTGGAACTGTAATGCTGTTCGTGCACTATTGGTGCGTTGAAATCCTGGAACTTCCTTTCAGGAAGTGCACTCCTTATGCCTACACTTAAGGAGACAGCTCACCGTTACCACCACCAGTTTAATTAGTGATAGGCAATAAATACTGACTTAGCCAGTGATACCCACGTTCTCTGACTGAATTTATAAAAAATGCTTTAATGCGCAAGCCATGCAGTTTGGAAAACGCAAATGAATCCTAGTAAATAAATTCTGCAGGATTCACCCTCTAGGGTTACTATGAAATAGAAATTTATTGCAACAGCATCTACAAAGTTGAGATTGTCGAAAGAACTTCTCTTGGCTATGAGGGAGTGTGTTATATCGTAGCTGATTCTAAGCTGAAGGGTTGTTTTTCAGCAATGGAATAACTACTGTTTTTAATTCTGGTGAGTGTTTTGAATAAGCCTTGTATAACCGAGCAAAGGAACTCCACTCTTATTGCTTTGGGCACCAACAGTCAGGTTTAAGGCAATGTGTTTAATTGTTAAATATGGTAACATAACTTTGCAATTCTTTGTGGATGTGCATGCAAGAGATGGCGATGTACAACTGAGCTTTTCTTTTATAGTTAAATGGAGGTGGGGATGTTGCAATGCTTGAGCTCACGGGACAGAATTTTACACCTAATCTGCGAGTTTGGTTCGGTGATGTGGAAGCTGAAACCATGTACAGGTAAAGAAATTTATTAAACATTTTATAGACTGCTATTTTGAGTTTAATTTGGTTGAATCACATTCAGTGGGGGGAGAAAAGATTGTTTTACTTTGTTTTGCTCTCTTGTGTCACTGGAGACAACTGAGTCCGATTTAAATATTAGTGCCTGGCTGATTACTTATGACCTGTTGTCCATATACACTGGCACTTTATCTTCATTTAAAGGAGTTAATGTCTTCCATTCATGTTCATCTTATTAACACTTATTTGTTCAATGCTGCTACTTATTAATTTTTCTGCTGCCCTTAAACCTGTTCCCATCTGTATTCTGTCAGCTTCATCCTTTTGGCTATAGACACGATATGTCGGCTCTCTCATATTGCTAATGTTTACACACATTTTAATAGAGGAATCTTTATGTATTCTTGGAATACATAGAGTCGTCCTGGAAATCAAACTAATAGAAACTTTTGGGAAAAGGGAACCTGAATTTATTTTGTTCTCTGGCCCTGAAGGTTGCAGCTTTTTTTGGTTTTTTTTTGTTTTGTTTTTGTTAAATCACCATTCAGTAATACTTGCTGATCAAGCCTGGAGCAGGTTAAATTGGAGACTATGCTTATCTCCATTACTAAATGTTAATTTTATGAAAGCACTGCTCAGGGAGACATTGACATTTGAATTTGTGTTAGCAATCATTGGGATAGACTGTTCAAACTTTTTGAGGGAAATTGTGGTGAAGCATTGTGTAAGCAACTTTCAGTATCATTTGAGTGCCCAAGCAATCCTTAAGTGCCCAACTCTATATAGCGCTGAGCCAATTGACTTCATTCTGCATGGTAATGGCTTAATGATCTAATTCATGATTAAATTTTTGTCTTTGACATTTAGCAATTTTGCAGTTTTCTAAACCAGTGGATCACATTGTAATTCAATTTAGCAAACACAATGAACAAAATAATTCAGTCAATGTAGCACTGAAAAGTTGATTTTGAGCAACGTTTAAATTTAGAGTGACTTGCAAATTTGGAATGCCTTTGAAGCTGGGAAGCTATGCTTAAAAACTGTGCCAAAGCTAAAAGTAGGATTAGTTTGCCGACTGACCAATCAATTGTAAATCATATTTACCTGTGTGCAGCTTCATCTTTACCTATGGAACATCTCGTCTTTATTCTCATTGCACGGTTATTTGTCTGTTGCTTTGGTCTTTGTCTGCACTCCTTATATATAAAGACATCAATTCATGTTAGAGCACTGTTGATCTTGACACAGTGCAGGAGGAGAGGGCAAATTTGACCAGCTTTCCACACTCATCCACTGCCAGAAATAAACACCTTTTCTGCCTTTGTGTATTATTTCTTAATGTGAATTTTTGATATCTCTTAGACAACTTCTGAACTGCTCAAGCTGAGCTGCAGCTGTAAGAATACCAATGCAATGTCGTATTTATGCCAGTTTGTGGCGTACAAATGTGGCACTGTATGGTGGCAACAGTATTTAATTGAAACACTTCTGGGCAAATTCTATAGCAAGATGGAAGCCTCAATATTGGAATAAAATCAAAGTCAGTCTATGCCAAATAAACAAGAGTATTGAAATATTCTGTACCTAGTGGTGCAGTGCAACCTCGTTTTTAATGTAATTATATGTTGCACAATTGAATTTAGATTTGGGTGTGTTTTACTTTTAAGTAGTCTGCAGCTTGAATGACTAAGCTGTTTTCATTTCTTGCAATGGGATCTAGTAATGTTGCATTTGATCCACTGGACATAAATATTTCAGGTGTGTGCTCTTATGTGATGTAAACTGGCTGTGTGTGAGAATTCTAATATTTGAATGGATGCAGTTTGATTCTCATGTCAGAATTTGGGATGTACTTGTATTTTTGGGTATCTCAGGTCTTTCCTACAATAAGGTCAATTTCAAAGGCATCAAATGAAGTTTTATTCCCTCAGTGCATAACTATTGGTCTATGCAGACACTGTACCTTTAAAAACAATCATGGTGTAGCTGAAATGAAAATCATTTATCTAATCATTTGCTAAACCGCTTTAACTATTTTCTTAAAAGGTGCGCAGAGAGTATGCTCTGTGTTGTTCCAGATATTTCTGCATTCCGAGAGGGTTGGCGATGGGTACGTCAGCCTGTTCAGGTCCCAGTCACACTGGTTCGAAACGATGGGATTATCTACTCTACGAGCCTTACTTTCACATATACACCAGAGCCTGGACCAAGACCACACTGCAGTGCTGCTGGAGCCATCCTTAGAGCTAATTCCAGCTTGATGGCGTCAAATGACTCGAACACAAACAGTGAGGGAAGTTACACAACTGTCAGCACAAACTCAACTATTGTCACATCAGCAGCAACAGTAGTCTCCTAACTATTAAAGTGGTTTAGAGACAGTGACCAACTCTTGGGAAGGGAGAAGATGCAAAACTGTTGAAGTGCTGCGAAGAAAACCCTACTAGTATCAACAATTCTTGTGGTATTGTGGAAATCACCTCTTTGTTCAGATGGTGGACATGGCAAGCATTGATAATCTGCAAGAGGTGTTACCACATTAAGAAAATACACCTATGTATAAAACTTTATAAAGAGCTAAAATGGAAATCTATTTTTCAGCTGTTTAAAGCGAGGGCAAGATATAAAGAATTTGGGTGGGATGTTGGTAAAGAAGACTAGAGAATGCATTCAAAAATAACATAGTTTCTACGGACCAAGAAACTTGTATAAGCTTTAGTGGAGGTACAGTTTCACCATACCTTTTTTTGTATTATACATATAGTACACTTTTGTTACCAAATAGTTTATATTTTCTTCCTATGAGCAATGGGCTCTGAAGTATCCAGGTTCCAGGCCTGACCTTGCTGTATATTCTCATCACCTACTATACCAGTAAAGACCTATATTTTGGTCACTGGCTGGAACTGTCCTAATTTTTATTTTTTTTTAAAAAAACGAGTCGTGTGACTTTATTATCAATTGAGGGTGGTGTTTGAGAGGAAAACCTTATTTTTGTGATTATCTGTCAATCTGCATTACTGTACTTAATGGATGTCTCAATATGATACCTTAATGATTTGGGACAAAAATCAGTTACAATATCATGATCTTTATCATAATTTTAAGAAACAAAGAAGCACTAAAGTCAAACTGGCTAAATATGATCTGTTACACAAAGGCAATCTAAACACAGATGTAAGCTGGTTCCTCTACTGAAACAGAATAGGCAGAAAGGAAAAGTTGAATTCTGATCCGTAAATTACAGCTTTGATTCCAGTGATAAATTTGAAAAATTAGTGAATTGCAAGCCTTGTGTTAAGATTAAGTTACTTCTTCAAATCTATCACCTTAAAGGGGTGTGTATTCAACTATGCAGAGCGCACAGCAATAACTTAGGTGTCTGTATGCTTACTGATGTCTCAGTTGCCGAGCTGCTGTGTGTTTAAAAACCACTGGTTTGAAGCAGGTTGGTAATGGGTATTTTTTGGTATGCTCCACCTCGCGTGATATCTTGATATTTTGTGCAGTAACACAAGCCAATTTATGACAGAATATCATGATGTCACATAAGGAGAGTCATACATGCAGTTTCAAGCTTTCTTTAAATAGTTTTAATGCACAGTAACATTTGTGGGTAAATGCAATACCAGTTAGTGTACATCTCCTTTTATAAAATTTAGCATTGTGACAACTCAATTGACTACACTTTAATTCACGTTTTGCTGCTTTTTGTGCTGTTCAACTGGTTCTTCCTCATACTTAAAAATACCAAAAGGGTTATTTTTCGTTCTGAATTCTCAGGATTACCACTGCGATCAGATTGTGGCTGCTATCACATTTACTATGAGATATATATATATCCAAAATTGTGATATTCTTTCATATCATCTCTTACCGCATTGTGATATTGGAGCATCCCAATGTACTTCAAAAAAAAATCAGAAGCTTTAAGTCGCTTCTGCTCTGTCTGCAATACATGCAACATTACAGATATGTTAAACATAGCTTTATTTTTTCAATCATTTTAATAAAACAGTATTTAGTAATATCTGGTAGATTTGCTTTGCCACTTGAGTAAAAACTGAAGTTTAATGGATACACTGACATCTGATAAATGAGGTTCTGCTATTAACTGAATTAGAAATGTGGCCATTAAGTATTGAGTTAATTCTGTATAGTTTTCCCTCAAAAAGCACTGCATTTGTACATTGAAACATGTTCCCAGCTTTTTTAATAGTTACAATACTTCCACAAGTGAGAGCGCAATTTTTTGGCTTTTTGATTGCTACAGTGGTTTATTTTTTTATTACATGTTAAAAGTGAGAAATTGTATATAAAGTGTAATTTGTTCTTAATCTGTCCCTAACATATTGATGCCACATCTGTTACATTCAAGCTGCAAAAACGCTGTTTGTAAGTTAGTCAAGAATTGCAGTCCGATGGATTTTGGTCCAGTGTTTCTATGGTGCAAGATTGCTGTCTTTCCACTAAAAGTTGAAACATTAATATAAATGTTCGTAAGTTTGGCATGAGGGACATTGGGACAGAGTTTGACAAGTTAGTGGCCACGGGTATATTAACAAATATGAATAGGGCATTCAACATAAAATAGCTTTATAACCTCTTTGGGTATACTAAAATGACAAACATTGAACATAGACCAGAATATGGAAAAAGAGAGTGCTGTATTAAGATTGTCCTCTGTCCCTCCATAGTCTATGTGCATGTCTGATCAGACTGGATTTTTCTGCCTTCTAATGTTAATATGGCTACCTCCTTCCCCTTCAGAGTTAGAGGGCTGAGCTCATTTAGTAAGCAGATTCTATGGCGCCATGGTAACAATCTCACAGCCAACTGCTTAATGTTTTGTGGACTCTCCAAAGTGCTTCACAATCAATGCGTTGCTTTTGAACTATAGTAACTTATATCAAAATACGTTAGCTGATTGCAAATGAGATTTGTTTTTGATGGAGATTTTGTTGGTCCGGAAATCAGGCGAACATCTTGCAAGCAGTACCTTGAATTTTCTTTTTTTTACAGACCATCTAACAAAGCTGTTGCCTCACCTTCAGCAATGCAGCAGTCTGCTCAGTGTTCTCTTAACTATCAGCCTAGGTCATGTGTGTTTTATGTCCCTCGTGATGCTGGAACCGAGACCCTGTGATTCAGAAGAATACAATACACTGCATCACACTGACAATCATTTCGTCGTGGGTATAAGACTCAACTGGGTGTAATTTCTTTAAATAGTTATTGCCTTGAAGCTATTTCCACCTATATTTGCCTCAGCTCTAAATATTATAGAAATAAGGGAAGTACTTCCGAAGTGAAGTATTGTTAAAAATTAGTGAATTTGATTTTTAGTGCCAATCCCCCTTGAATTGTTAACCGGATATTGGTTATGAACTCAGATATTGAGCAGTTTTGCAGTCAATTGGCATTCAAGATCAAAAAGTTACTGATTTTCCAGCAAAGTTTTAACAGTTGGCTAAATGCTATCAGATTTCAGACCTGATATATTAATTCCATTGTCATAAAAGTAATTTCTTCTGCATTGTGAATTTAAGCAAATAAATTCTAGAGACAACTCCAAGTATTCTTTTGGCACTCAATAAACAAGTTATGAATGGAAGCAACTGTTCGAGTTAAAAAAAAGAGTAAAATTTAAGTTATTTGACACTTTGATCTGTTTCCATTGGTCAGACAACTTGGGCTAGAATGGAAGTCAATTTGAAGGGTAGACATCAAATATTTTCCGTCAGGAGTGAGAAAAGGCCAACCAGCCCACTAAGTTTGTCCCTTTTTAGTTTTTTTAATTCATCCAACCTAATGCTTAACTGTAACTTGAATGTCCTGATGTGTTTGATTTTTGTCTTTTCCCACAGATCATTTCATTAGTTTATCACCCATTAATCCATCCCTGGATCTATTTTGAATTTATTTTGCACTAAACACCTGCTAATCTAACAAAAGGTTGATATTTATTTTTTACAATTCAGCATTTTTATTCCCTTGATGAACTTAAACTTCTCTAATCTTTCCTTGTAGCTCATCCACTTTACATCTTGCTGTAATTCTTGTTGCTGTTCTCTGCATCCTTGTCAGTGCATCTGTATCAATTTTAAAATGTAACCAGAATTGTACATGATATTGCAGGATGTTGTTCCATGCATTATAAAACATCATGTGATATTTGTAGACTTGTAATCCATTATTCATAGTATGTATCATATTTTTTCGCTTTTTAAATTGCTGACCCACATTTTCTCAACATTGGAAATGGTGAGCCTACTGTCAGTCCCGAGTGGTCCTCTGCCAATTCTGTTCTTTGTATCTATGCTGCTTGAACGTCTTTTTTTTCCTAAAATTCACTACATTGCATTTGTTAGGTTTAAAGTTTGTTTGCCAGTTACTGTACTAATGCTCATCAAGACTCGGATGAATAGTCATGTACGTGTGCTGGATGGTGTTCAATACCAGCTTAAGTTAGTTTTCAGAAGAGCAGTTCAAAATTGATACTGAAAAATGGCAGAAGAAAGTACCTTTTGTATTCTGTGACTAAAACAGTTGTGTTTTTCAAGGCATATGTTAGGATTTCATTGTTCTGGTATGGATGTATTTCTACTAGTATTTTGATACTACAATTGACTAGGTTTTTATAGATTTGGTAATTTTGGAAATAAAATTGCTTGGGTTTTCACTATTTCTGTTGGAATTTTGATTCCAAAATGTTCAAATTTTGCTCTTCTCAAATTGTTTGTGTGTAGGAATGGATGCATTGGTGAATTTCACTACAGTCCTTAGAGCTGTTCATGCAAGTTTCTGTGTTTTTGATTTTGTTTGGATGGGAGAAGTACAGTACTACATAAAACCTGCTTTGCCAAGTTACCATCTAGCTAATCTGAGATCAGTCCATCTAGAGACATCTGCTGTCAAATAGTTTTCAATTCAAAACGTGTCTATTGTAAACTTTTTTAAAAGCATTAATGTCACCTGTTTGAATATATCAAGTGATATTTGACATATTGCACTTAGCGAGTTCCTCATCACATTTGACAATTGACAGCCTCAGGTGAACAGTCCCATTTTGCTCTAACAAATTGGATTGGAAATGTTGTTTGGTTTCTTGGCTGCTTAGACAAAGTAGGTCAGTGGTGGTATGAAGTTCATCATCCAAGTCATCACAGTCTGCTCTTGTCCCCTTTCAGACTACCTTTTCAATTCATTCTTGTGATGCTAATTGTCTTGACAGTGCCGTTGTTTATTGGACATTATTTTTCACACTGAGATGGTGTTCTAACAGTGTTCTACATACTAGGAAGGCAATTAAATCGATCATATAGTTGATATACTGCAGTTGCCAGGTAAGGATAATAGGTTTTCCCCTAAAGAATTAGCAAACCAGAGTTTTTATCACAGTGTGCATATTTGATTTTTTTAATTTCCAGGTTTGTTTCTATACTGAATTTGAAATGATCATGGTCTGATTTGAACCAGAGTGTAAATTATCAGCCCAGGCCTACATATGGATTCCCTGTCTATTAGCTTAACTACAGCATTATTATACACATATGTACCTGCCAGAGCACTAATTGTACATCAGTCATACAAAAGTAAAAATGTTTCTATATATAGAGGATTCTCTCACTGGCTAATGCAACAGCATCTTATGTAGCACGTTGGTCTCATTCATTGTGTTTGCATTGACTCCATTTGAACATGTCACGCTTGTTTTCCCAAAGGTAAATGTTGAGCATTGATAGAGCTTTGTAAAGTATTCACTGAATTTTTTGCCAAGTGAATTTGATGTACACATTTCAGTCACTTTCATCCCAAAAGTCTTATTAGTTCCCAGAGTCCTTTTCACATTTACATACATTGTTAGGTGAATGTCATCCACAGAATTCATCTAATTGTGGTCAGGAGGCCCACCTACGATTACCCAACCACAAAAGAGAAGTCTTGGCTAAAAAAAGAAATTTGAGTCTGTTGTTGTAAATTAACACTTTATTGAGTTGTATTGAATCACTGATATTTTATGGATTGTTTTTGTGAAAATTGCTAAATACTTAGATCTGCAGAGAAGAACAAAAATATGAAAATTCTCAAGTTGCTTTTTTCAGTAAAAATTGCAAGTCTTGTAGTCTGCAGCAGTGTACAAAATTTATGGAACAAGCTAATTAGGAACGTTATGCTGATTGGATTTTATTCATTTCATTCTGGACGTTTATCAAATGAAGGCTGCGGCACTCAATGGGAAAATGAAACTTGTATGAATATAGTTGTATTAAATGGAACTTGATTTTTTTTTAAAAAGGTAATATCTTACCACCTCTAAATGGAAGCTGGACGAATGGCATTCAAATAAAATGCCTTTGCTCACTGCTAGTGAACAATAGAAAGTACTGATTCAAATTTTGGTCAAGGGCCTAAGCTAGCAAAGCGGGTAGTAAATACAATATGAAGATAAAGAAGGTGACCCCTGAGGTGATCCAATGAAATAGAATAGGATGGTTTGATTTCATATCTGGTCTATGTCGTTGCTATAGAGATAAATATATACTGGATCTGCAGTTCACCAAAATTCTCCATGTCGGTTTTGATTCTGGACTACATCAAATACTTAATAGCTTAAAGCTTGAATGCAAAAGTAATCTAATTCCTTGGAAGTGACTGCAGTTTCTTTTAGAATTCTTAAATTTACATGCTTAGATGAATCCTGTATGGACTGTACTTCAAGCAAGTTAGTCAACACCGTTGTTTTACATTGATGTATGATGGGGCAAGTGTAACTAACTGCACGCACACTTAATTGCACTGCTGCATCAAAATATAGACTAACAAGACCCACAAGGTGATGAATAATGGCATTCATTCTGCACATCTTGAGTCATCAATTCAGAAAGGATTGGAGCATACTGTACAGCAGCCACTGCTTCCCAGTTGCAACCAGAGTCACTTAAGAATCAAGCATGGGGCTGGATGAACACAGCAGGTCAAGCAGCATCATTCCTGCTCCTATGATGCTGCTT
>JAHRHZ010000050.1:17197325-17284277 GCA_024137785.1 Ginglymostoma cirratum
AATGATGCTGCTTGACCTGCTGTGTTCATCCAGCCCCATGCTTGTTATCTCGGATTCTCCAGCATCTGCAGTACCTTTTATCTCTCCCTCACTTAAGAATCAATTAGTTGCTGCATCATTTTCCAACTTGAGGTCTAGGTTATATATCAATTGCTTTTTTTGGTACCTTTTTTCAGGTTGGACATTTCTTGTCCTAATGCCATTGATTCCTTCAGCCCACCACGTCCAGCTGCAGAACTTCTGTGACATCTCAAAGCCATAAAAGGTGCTACCTAATGTAAATCCTTTTTTTGAATTTCAGTTCGGGTACTATTAAGATGTTATTTAGCCTTGTTCACAGGTGCTTTCATGTGTATCATTTTCTACCCTAAAATACAAATGATTTTATGAAGAATTAAACCCAATAATATTTCTTTCAGTTTACATCCGTGCAACTTACTGGTTGTATTATAATGCACACTTTAGATAAAAGTTCAATACAAAACATACAGTTTTAAACCGTAGAATTATCCTATTTGTGTTGAAGGGTAGATTTCAGGCTGTTTGCAACACAAATAATTATGCATGCACATTTTGATATGTTCACATCTTAAATGTCTTGATTTCAAATCAGACTGTAATACAATATAAATAAGAAGTCACTTCATCTGCCTTTTAAATTCAACGTGCGTGACTACAAATGGCTGGTCTCTGGCAGTTGCGGAGTGGTTGCTATTCAGTTTCTGGAGGCACTTGGCCTCTTTTCACTTATGAGAGCGATGCCAAGACTTCTGTCACTTTATGCTTGTTGGGCGAGTTTCACAGACACTTGGCAAACTCAGTTACAATGTTGTTTGATAATGATAATAAAACAACCACTTCATATCACAGGTTGTTTTCTCTTGCAGCAGTGGGGGAAGAAAGCTACCAAAAAGATCTGTCAACTGCTTAATATTGTTTACGAGTATTACAAAGTTTTTGAGTATCTATACCATAACTTATTTAAATTTTTCTTATTTAAAAAACTACGTATACAGTGTGGGCAATGCTTTAATTTTTATCTACTTTCCGAAGACTTGAATAATCCAAGAATCCACACTGCAGTAATGCTACAGATAGAGGTCAGAAGCAGCAAAATGAACTTGCCTTTTGTATTTAGCCAAGATAGTAGCTTCTCTTCCAAATTTGTGCTTATTTTGATCCTATATTAGTAAATAGAAGCTCAAGTATGCATTTGTTTAGCTGCTGTTCACTATTCTAAATAAATGCCTATAAATGTTGCGGTATGGCTAGTCTATCATACTCTAAAGTAGCAAGCATTCTTTTTGGATAAATGTCATTCAAAGGCATAGTTGTGCATTTATTCTAAAATTCTAATACTTGGAAGAAAAAAATACATCTCTGGTAGTGTGACCTGGTAAATTCTTCACTAATCAAAATAAACTTTTTCCCCAGGAAGCAGATAACCCATTCAATTTAATCAAGGTTTGTATTTCAAATAACGGTAGAAGAAAGTTCTAAACAGCTTATAAAAGATTTTTTTAATGCTGAAGTGACACTGCAAAAGCAATTTCAGCACACTCTCTAATGCAGTTTGCTCAATCTAAGATGTGCAATTTTGCTATGTGTCAACTCAAAACTGCTCGTTTTGAAAATTACGTCAGAATGGGGAAAATATCTGAAGCAAAATGAGTCATAAGTGACAGACATTCTTACTGTAAGATGTTAAGTAAAAACAAAACTAGAAGAGAAATAGTCTTGACTTGGAGTAGCATTATATAGTTTGCTTTTTTAAAATTTAACAGATTAGCAAACCACCTACATCGTGTAAACCAAAGCCCTCTGCTTTAAGGTGGCATGGATAATTATTACATCCAGACAAACATGCAACTTAGAGACATAAGTCAACCATTCAGCTCTTCCGCCAGTTTTGCATAGTTGATTTGTTTGTGCTTGCAATTCCTGATTCCCATCTACTTCTAATAACCTAGTAGTTAGAATTGCTGCCTCACGGCTTCAGGGACCTGGGTTCGATTCCAGCCTCTGGCGACTCTGTGAGGTTTGCACATTCTCCCTGTGTCTGCATGGGTTTCCTCCGGGTGCTCCGGTTTCCTCCCACAGTCCAAAGATGTGCAGGTTAGGTGGATTGACCATGCTAAATTGCCCGTAGGGATGTGTAGATTTGGTGGGTTAGAGGGGGATGGGTCTGGGTGGGATGCTCTGAGGTTCGGTGTGGACTTGTTGGGCTGAAGGACCTGTTTCCACAGTGTAGGGATTCTATGAGAACAAATGCAATTGTCACTTTGGGAAGAACTCCTAAAAAGGGGAATAAGCATGTTAACAATTACTTTAAATTGGAAATTTGACTTGGGAATATGACTTGGAAATATATCACCATTCCTTCGTTGTCAGGTCGAAATCCTGGAATTCCCTCCCAAATGGCATTGTGGGTCAACCCACAACAGGTGGACTGTAGCAGTTTAAGAAGGCAGCTCAGCACTACCACCTCTAGGGTAACTAGGGGCGAACAATAAATGCTGGTCAGCCAGCAACCCCCACTTCTCATGAACGAATAAAAAAAAAATTAGGGGATAAGCATTTTAAACCCAGTATAGTGAAATTTCTGATCAAAATTCATGTGTGGATCTGCTGTGTTTTATAGTTCTATGCAGTGAGATTCTAAACCACAAGCGATCAGAAAATTCCAAATTAGCATGTTCTGTATACCAAACTGACTGCCCACAGCTAGACTTAAATTATTGCTGTGTATTTATGTGCAGGGATAGGAAGTTGGAGAGGGGGGTGGCAGTGGTGTTGGGGTGGGAGAATTCCAACTATGACGCCTGTTGCAATGTTTAAGTGTAGTCATCGTTTTGGAGTATTGCTGTGTCCTGCAGAACTGTTTTGAGTCAGCGCTTTAAGAATAGGAAGGGCAAAACAAGGAGCAAAATTTTTAAAAGCACATTTGTGGTGTGTGGCCTGTGTATCTCATATGACAGAAAAATCCTTTGTTAAATGTGGTTTATTATTGGTTAATACCATAAAACACAAGTGACATTACCCATAATCTGGCCACATTCATTTGCCTGATATGTCATCAAAATCTGGTGCAATTGGATTTCTTTTGATTTACAGGCAAGTCCAGTGAGCTCTCCAAAATAGATCATTCTGAACTGAAAAGCCTTGTCATATTGAAGGCTGCATATATCGACAACTAACAAAATTATTTAATGAGTGATAGCAAGATTGTTGGAGGAATTTCCAGGACTTGGATTGAAAAATTATTGTAGATGAATTCAATTTGCCCTACCACTCTGGAAAGGCAGTATCCGAAGGAGCTAAAGATTTGTACTCAAGTATTACCCAATCGATTTTTGAGTTGGATTGTGGTCAGTGACTTCAATTGGACTCCAAACCTAAGACACTTACCATAACAGATCTACACTATTCATAACTTGCATATTATGTATTTATAAAACCTAATGAACAATTAACTTGATTCGTAGGAAGAGAAATACTAAAAGTAGTTTCAGCTCTGCAAACTAATAACTGGCTTTGGAATATGGTCAACTTCTTTTGAGACGGTGTTGCGTTCAGAATGCTAACATAAATTTAGGCCTCAGTATCTGGCATTGTAAATGAGTGGCTATTTGAAAAAATGTTCTGCTTTTAATTTTTTAAAGGTTTGGGTGATATATATTTAAAAGTTTAATTTCAAATTCTACAAATATTGTGACTGCCTGTTGACAACTTCATACACAAAGCAACTTATTTTGCTGTGAATTAAACATGATTACTTTTCATGGTTTACATAACTCTCCTATTGCCACAACATACAAGGAGTATTCTTGGTAGGATGTGGTATTTATCCTTGAATGTTATAGCATTTCAAATGTATTTGTACATTTTCCTAAAGGTTTGAGGTTTCCTACCTTTTACTGCCCTTCCAGGTAGCACATTTCAAATTCCCATCACTTCCTGGGTGCAAAACCTCTTCCTCAAATCCCCTCTAAACCTCCCACCCTTCACCTTAAAATTATGACCCTTTGTTATTGACCCGAACTTTTAAAAAGTAGCTGCTTTTTATTCATCCAGTATATTTGGACTTCCAGAATGCTTTTGATAAAGTGCTACACAACAGATTAATACACAAGGTAAGATCACGAGGGTTTGGGCTAATATTTTAGCTTGGATAGACGATTGGTTAACCAACAGAAAGCAGAGAATTGGGATAAATGGGTCTTTTTCTGGTTTGGCAAGTTGAAACAAGTGGGGTGCCACAAGGTTCAGTCCTTTGGGTTCCAACAATTTACAATCTATATTAATGACTTGGATACAGGGATAGAAGGTAGTGTCATGTTTGGCTTAAAAATATCTCCAAACCAGATTGAGTTAATCGTTAAGCTTTAATTGGGTGTCACAATAAACAATTGAACGCAAATACACAAAAACTGGTTTAGTGTAAAAGCAGCCTGTTTTGACTGGAAGGTAACCGGAATGATTTTGTCTTGACTTGGGATCAGGCTGTTTTGCCTGGATTTGTTTGAGACCACCAAGTGCAGAGGAATGTTTGGGAAAGTACTTAGAATGGCAGTGCAGCACATGATATCAGATTCAGAATAGTATTAATATTGAGGTCCTTTCCTAGCTTGGTTTGGGGGGTGCGAGGAATAGGGTGGGTAGAAAAGAGACTTTTCACCATCAGATTCATGCACCAGTGCCATGAGAAACTGAAAGCTCCAAGTGCCAGCCATCACCCAGAAGTCCCCAATGGGCAGAAGACAGTGAGACTCATTTGTTAAATATGTCTAAAGTAGTTTAAGACTCGCTCATTAGTTTGCAGCTATCTAAATTAGTTTAATCTAAATTTGCTTCATATCAAAACGCATGTTGTCTTGTATTCCTTTTGATCAGGTCTTAAAGAACCTGTTAGGTAATTTCACCTGAACAATGAATGTACCATAGCCAAGTTTGTGAAAGACAGAAAACTGCGTGGGGAAAATAAGTTGAAATGAAGACACAAGGAATTTACAAATAGATATGGATAGGTTAGGCAAATGGGTCAAATGATAACAGATGGAGTTTACTTTGGGTAAGTATGAAGTTTTCCATTTTCATCAGAAGAATAAAAAGAGAATTTATCTACCAAATGCAAAGAAACTCAAACTCGAATGCAGAGGAATCTGGGTGGCCTCATGCATGATGAGCAGAAATATATTATGAAGGTACAGCAGTTACCCGAAGGACAAATGAAATTCTGACATTTATAGAATCCCTATAGTGCAGATCAAAATCATTTGGCCTATTGAGTCTGCACTGTCCCTCTGAAGAACATCCCAACCAAACCCCATAATCCTGCATTTACCATGGCTAATCCGAAAGTGCACATCCCTGGACACTACTAGACAATTTAGTGTGCAATTCATCTAATCTGCACATCTTTGTGATATGGGAGGAAGCCCATGCAGACACAGGGAGAATGAGCAAATTCCACTCTGACAATTGTCCAAGGCTGGAATCTAGTCTGGGTCCCTAGCGCTGTGAGGCAGCAGTGCTAACCACAGCCACTCAATTGCAAAATGATGTGTTAAAGTAGGGAAGTGCTGTTGTAGTTGTATAGGGCATTGATGAGACCATGCCTGGATACAGTTTTGGTTCCCTAATTTTGAGGAAGAATGCAATTGCATTAAAGGTAGTTCAGAGAAGGTTCACTAGATTAATTCTAGTGACAAAAAGCTTGTCTTGTGAGGAGAGATTGAGCAGTTTAGCCGTATCTTCACTAGAATTTAGAGGAACTAAAGGAGATCTAATTGAGGTGTATGTAAGATGGGAAAAGTAGACATAGTGGATACTAATAGCCCCTTGTGGGGCTATTTAGATGAGAGGTCATAGTATTAGGATGATGTGTGGCATATTTAAAACTGAGATGATGAAGAATCCATTCTCCTGAAATGGTTGTGAATCTGTGGAATTCCCTATCCCAGAGTGTGGTGGATGCCAGAATATTGAATAAATTTGAGGTGATGGACAGATTTTTAACTAGTCATGATTTGAAGGGTTATAGGGAATGGGCAGGAAAGTGGAATTGATGTTGAGATGAGCCCAACCATGATCGTATTGAGTGGCAGAGCAGGCTCCAGGGCTGAATTGCTTACTCCCATTCCTCAATCTTATGACTCAGATCATCCGTATTCAAGAAACACAAATAACGTTCTGTGCTAGGTAGTAACCCCAACTCAAAGTTAAATGACTTAAATTTTGCCAAGGCACTTTGCCACAATTGGACAAATGCTTTTGTCTGTGATAACAAGGTGTAGAGCTGGGTGAACACAGCAGGCCAAGCAGCATCAGAGGAGCAGGAAGGCTGATGTTTCGGGCCTAGACCCTTCTTCAGAAATTTGCTTTTGTCTATGTTTGGCCAAAAGCTGAAATGAAGTCAATATCTGAATGCCATTGGCAAATTCCAAGCTCAGCATCAGTGAGCAGATTATTGCTTTTTGGTAATACTGCCAATGATTCCTCCTTTTACTTTGAGAGTAGACTAATGTGGTTACATTTCTGATGAAGGGTTTAGGCCCGAAACGTCAAGTTTTCCTGCTCCTATGATGCTGCTTGCCCTGCTGTGTTCATCCAGCCCCATGCTTGTTATCTCGGATTCTCCAGCATCTGCAGTACCTTTTATCTCTAATGAGGTGACTATTGGATTGGTTGAATATGTCCTCCTTTGTTGTGAATGAAATATGGTGGATTTTCCTGTCACTTCAATGAAGGAGTGTTTACCAAAAAAAAAACAGATTGTAATCCAATCTTGATGTTTTCTCATTTGATAAAGTTCTATGAATACTGTGTTTGAAATCCGTGTAGGAGGAATGGATGGAGGCATTGTCTTTGCGGCATTGTCTTTGCTCTGCATTGGAGACACTTAAAACTCTTCCTCCTCAATGTTAGAATCAGACATCAACCTGAAACATGGATACTTTTTCTGCTGATGCTATTTGACCTACATGTTTTATTTCATATTTCTAGTGTCCACTTTGCTTTTATTTTGGATTTACAATTTACCTGTTCTTGGAGCATCCCAAAATATTTATTTTACTTTTAGTTAGCGATCACTTTTGAAGAGTAACTATTGTTACGATGCAAATGCCTGCCAGCAGGCTTTAAACTGGTAAACTCCCACAATGGACTAAGCTTAAGCTGATTGCTTTTAGCTCTTTTGGTGCAGGTTTGATAGTATCTTTTTAAATAAATCTGTGGATCAGTTTTTCTGCTCCTGGATGAACTCCTTTCTCCCTGCCATTGTTGATTCCTTCAGTGGAATCCCTGTTTACTCAATGTTTCTCTCAAGCCAGTGTTTACGATGATCAAATATCTTTATGGAATACTGTAAGGTATATATCCTTGTAGTAATGGGCAATCTGTATTGCGCTCTGATTTTGATCAAAAGAAATAACAATTGTCTGCCAACTTGTTAACAACAAACTTGCACTGAAACGCAAGATGAACTTTACTCCCATGTTCCTGGCATAATTCAACTGGTCTATGCAGAGTAGAAAGCAAATTGTAATGTTATGTTGATGCCTTTTGAAGTTTATTCAAAACTTGCCCTTGAGAATTAGGCACACATGTCTCCAGACTTTTATCTTTTGAAGCCTTTATCTGTCATGCTTGATCTTTCTTGGGAGATTAAATGAATTGATCGGTTATTTTAAATTGTATATCTCAAAATTCCTACCTGTGGATATGAAAAAAACTGATTTTAAGAGTTGCTGAAAAGTTACTCAAATTAAGTAATGGGGAGGTGACGGCCTAGTGGCATTATCGTTGCACTGTTAATTCAGAGATCTACGTAATGTTTTGGGGACCCAGGTTCACATCCTGCCGTGGCAGATAGTGGAATTTGAATTCCAAAAATATCTGGAATTAAGAATCCAATGATGGCCACATTGATTATTGTAAAAAAAACCATCTGGTTCACAAATGCCCTTTTTAGGGAGGGAAACTGCCATCCTTACCTGGTCTGGTCTACACATGACTCCAGACCCACCACAATGTGATTGCCCAGAGGACAATTAATAGTCAATTAGGAATGGTTAATGAATGCTGACCTAGCCAGTGATGCCGTCATCCTTTGAGTAAAGAAAAATTGTTATTTGGATAAGGACTGTTTGATTTCAAGGAGATGCATTCTTATTGCCTTGATAACATCACTGTCCCAATTCAGGATAATTGTCATTTTGTGTCCGATTTTAAACTACTTTGGCTTAATTATTTTCATACCCAGCACCAATCACAGCACAGACAGAGAAAGTCTATCCAAAAAATAAATTGAGCTTTAAGAAGCACAATTTGACTGTGCAGGTTCCTTGTTTTCAAGACTCTCCGTGGTCAACTTACCTACCTCTTTTTAATCTCCTGTAGCTTTGGAACTCTTTTTGCTATCTGTGCACGTCTAACAGGTCTGCCGGGTTCCGTGATTTTAACTGTCCCAGTCATGATGGCTGTGCTTTTGGTGTCTACCTGCCCTTTTCCCACTCTAAATCCCTCTATGCTTAATTTCCCCCTTAAGATGCTCCTTACAAACTGATGCTGAAAGTTTTTGTTCAAAAGCCTTAATATTTCCCTGTGTCACTGTTTCAGGCACCGTTTTCTAAAACTCCTTTTAAGTGAGTTTGGAGGTTTTGCTATGATAAAGGTGTTATATAAATTACAAATTGTTCTCTTTCTGTAGGTTCACTTAAAAGGTGATGACTGAAATATTAACTGAAAACGGCCTTTTCATACTTTCATACTTTCATGCGTCATGCTGTCTGACTGGAAATTACTTTTGACTTTTTTTATAATGCTGCGAATCACCTTTGAAGTGATTCAGCATTTACAGTTGTCTTAAACATCAAACTCCTCACTTAATTCCAATCACTGGTCATCTTAATTATAAAACCACAAAAACTTAGAGCTCCAAACAAGGACAGTCACCTTCTCATCACTGAGCCATTGTGTTTCTAGTGCCCCATCCTTCCTTTGGTTGTAACCCTGTTTGCTCCTAGCTCTCAAGAACCTGTCTCAACCTTTCTAAAATTATTTATGCAATTTGAATCTGCCACTATTTCAAGCAGAGATTTACAACTGGGTATTTAAAAAAAAACAACTCCCCTTCCCTTCGGATCTCTTACCAATGGTTCTGAAAATATGGTCTAGTTGTTGACCCAGAGGATATTTTCCCCTCTCCCTATTCTATCAAAACTCTTCTTATCTTGGAATCTTTTATTATGACACCTCTTAACCTGCAGTTCCAAGGCAAACAGTCCTAACTTTCCAACTTCATTATAACCGAAGATCCTCTTCTCTGGTAAATTTCTGGTAAATTTTTTTCTCTACTCCTGTAGATTCATAGCCATGGAAAGAAGCCCTTCGGCCCATCAGCTGTGTTCTGGTCATCCAGCACATATCTATTCTAATCCCAATTTCCAGCTCATTGTCCATTGCCTTGCATGCTATGGAATTTCAAGTGCACATCTTTCCCACCTTTGCCAACCTTTTGGGCAGTGAGTTCCAGATGCAACCCTCTGCATGAACATTCTTTTCCACAAGTCCCCTCAACCTTCTGTTCTTTACCTTTTAGACTGTGCTTCCTGATTATTGATCTCTCTACTAAGATTTTACCCTATCTATGCCCTTCTTCACTTTGGGGATCTGGTTGAGATGTACAATCAGCCCTGTCTAACGAAAACAATCCCAGCCTACCTGGTCTCTCTTCATTTTGAATTGCTCCAGCCCAGGCCACATCCTGGTGAATCACTTCTTGTAGCCTCTCTAATGCAATTAATCTTTCACATTGTGTGGCAAACTGAACTGCACATGGTACTCTAGCTGTAGCCTAACTAATTTTACATTAGCTCCATCTTAATCTCCTTCCTCAGGTATTTAGTGTCTTAACTCATAAAAATAAGTATCTTGTATACCTTCTTAGCCAACTTATCTACCTGTCCTGGTGCTTTCCAGGATCTATGGTCATGCAAATCAAGTTTCTCTGACCCTTTTACACTTCCTAGGTTCCTACTATTCAACATGTATTCCTCTACCTGGTTGATCTTCCCAAAATTCTTCGTCCCTTACCCGTAAGGAATAAATTCCATTTGATGAGCCTTTTTTTAAAAAAAAAAAAAAATTGTCCTGTAGTCTATCCTCCTCAGTATTTCCCCCACCACCAATTTTTATGTCACTTTCTGATCATGCCTCTTGCAGTTGTGTCTAGATCATTAACGTACACAATGAACTGCAAGAAACCCAGCACTAAACCCTATGGTTCACCATTGGATGCAAGCTTCCAGTCACACAACCCTCATTGACCATCATCTTCTGCTTCCTGCTACTTGTCCAATTTTACATCCAAATTTCCCTGAATCCGATGGCTCTTGGCATGATGTCCTATGTCTAACCATCTTTAGCTGCTCTGTCAGTGATCGTCCCTCGATCATATCATCCAAAGTGGAGTATTTGCTGCTGACTGCACAATATTATGCACCATTCACAACTCCTCAGTTATTGAAACAGTTTGGGTTAATATGTAACATGACCTGAAAAACATTCAGTCTTGGGCCAATGTGTGATAAGCAATGACAATCTCCAATAAGAGACAGTCTGACTGCTTCCCTAATGATATTTAATAGCAATATCATTGCTGAATTCTGCAACATCAACGTCCTGAAGATTACCACTGATGAAACTGAGCTGGACCAAACAAGTAAATACTATGGTTGCAAGAGCAAATCGTATCTCTGGTACCTGTCTGCCAACTGCAAGGTACGAAGCAAGTAGCTGATGGAATATCCTACTTGCCTGGATGAGCACAACTTCAATACTCTCTGACACCATCCAAGACAGAGCAGCTTGCTTGACTGGCATCCCATCTGCCACCTCCAATGCACAGTGGCATCAGTGTGTACCATCCACAAGACACTGCAATACCTTACCAAGGCACCTTTGACAGCACCTTTCAAACGCGCGATAACTTCCACTGAGAAGGACAAAAGCAGCAGATGGATGGGAAAACCACTACCTGTTAGTTCCTGTCCAACTCGCTCACTATCCTGACTTACAACTGTATTGCTGTTTCTTCGCAGTCACTGGGTAAAAAACCTGCACATGGATTGCAACAGTTCAAGAAGGCAGCTTACCAGCAAAGGCGATTAAAGATGGGCAATACAAGTTGGCTTCGCAAATGATGTGAGCCCACATTCTGTGAAAAAAGTAAAAGATACTAAACCTGCCACTTGATATGCCATAAGAGTCCTTTCTCCCTACTTCAATTTTTGTTTCCATTGTCACCCAGACCGCACAGGAGTTGGATGCTGTGCTTTTCTGTCCGAATGTGTGCATCTATTTTGTTTTTTCCCTGTTGTCCCACTACTACTTTATTCTCAATTTTTCTAAAATTCCTGTTTTAGTTCATTTCTTACATCTCTAAAATTAGCTCTTCCTCAGTTGAACATTTCACTGTGTATTTTTTCTATAATTACTTCAAATCAAATTATAATGTCACTGTCAGTTAGACAATACTGAGCAAGATCAGGAATGGTAGAAAGTACAAGGGAATGATAGCTGAGTCTCTCTTTGAACAACACAGAAGTTACACACTGTGTCACCACACCAGAACACAAGGAGGCGCATGGGGCTAAGTCTGTATGCAAAGATTTAATGAGCCTCTTAAGTTAGTCAGATCAATTACAATGTTTAAAAAAAGTAAGACCTTTTGACAAAATGCATTAAATTGCTTTATATATTAACTTATCATGTCCATGTTTAATTAATGAGTAGAGGATAAGGTGTAAATTGAATAGAGGGATGGAAACATTAAAGTTTACTTAACTCTCGCATGCCTCAGATGTTAATTTTAGGTTAAGTAAAACATTTAAGTTTTTATCTACCTATAAAACAGTCATTTCAATGCAAGGGTGGTATCTGTTTGTCTTTTCAATATGAAGTTTATTTTTCTTAATTAGATACACAATCTAATAGAGGTATAGCAATGCATCTAAAACTCATGGGACATGTTGTCATTTTTCATGTTGGAATTGCAGGATATTTTCCATGTCCTGGACAGCCATGTGTTTGGGAGCTGTAGGAGCTTGAGCTCTGTTTTTTAGAATTTGAATAGCAGGGTTCTTGTAGTGAAGTGATAGTGTCCCTGCCTCGGAGCCAGGAGATTTGATTCAAATCCCACCTGTGCCAGCGTGCTATAATAACATCTCTGAACAGGTTGATTAGAAAAAAAATTAAAAATATAGAATTTGAAAGGCTACTGTAGTGGTGTAGCAAGAAGCTGAGAGCTATTGGATAGCATTGTTCTTGAAATGACCACCTCATGGCTTAATAGGAGTAATAAGAAAGGGAATGGGTGACCAACACAAGGACGAGGCATTTAGTGCAGCAATCTCTTGTGTGCATCTCATTTTATAACTAATATTAAGTTCTAAATATTGAGAAGGATGACAATTCCTCTGGACAATTTAAGTCCACAGCACTGTGGCAGACTCGGCTGTTTCAGGGAGTCAGGAATTGGTTTGAGTAAATGAGTTTGCAGAACGTTCTGAGAGGGGACAGCAGTGTTATCCATACTGTACCAGCAACATGGGTAGAAAGAGATGCTGCAGCAGTTTTAGGAACTGGAAGGAGACTGGAAAGCATCAGGTTATTCCCAATGCCAGTCGTAACTATAAAATTAGAAGGATAAAGCAAATCAATAAATGGCTGGAGAAATATATAAAGGAAATCTTTAGATCTCTGGGACACAGGTCACATCTCCCTCCGAACTGGTGAGAATGGACGGTTTGGACCTCAACAGATGCAGGACCAATGTCTGTCTGTGGGTGGTTCACTCATTATTTTGGGATGGTTTAAACTAACTTGGCAAGGGAATGAGATCCAGCAAGTATCATTAGAAAGGAATAAAAAGGCATATTTAAGAATTGATTCAGGCAGATTTGAGTAAGAAATGGAGAAGAATTAACTGGCATCAATCTTGTGCAATGTAATCCTAATTCAGTTTGCAGTTCATATTTGTAAACGCATAAAACATGGTCAGTGAAGTTGGTAAGCAACAGGAGCGGCTAGTTACAGGGAATATGATCTGGCAGCAGTAATGGAGATCTGTGTCATGAACATTCTAGGTGTGTCTGTAGCGTGGTCTGAGTGTTGCAAGTTTGCTTAGTTTAGCTCCTTTTAGTTTTTGAAGTGTTCAAACTAAAAATAATGAGCAGCAAAGATTTATTTAATTAAGATGGTTCGTTTATTGTACTACTGTAGGTTATTCATGTGAGAATGATAGTTATTATCTTAAAAACATACATCCAAAGATTTAAAAGTGGGCACAGATAAAAGATACTAATAAAGGTGAAAGTAAAAACAGTCTTATCATTAGGGGCCTGGATTGCTTGATGAGTTCTCTCTAAGGTGATAGGGACTGAAAATTCACAATCAGAATTAAAGGGTTGTGATGGCTTCTGTCGTGAAGTAGATGTAAGTTTTACGCACAAATGGAGCAGAACAGCATCAGGGAGAGAGTGAGGGATGTATTATTTTGCTTCTACAGATCTGCCAGTTGTGGCCCTTGATAGTCTAGTTAAATATAGCAGCTATTTAACAACATTCATCTGTGCCCCTGTTTAGAACCCACTTTCTCTGGCAGAATCTGAGTTCTACTTTGAGTTCTGCTCAAAATAGTGACTCACATCGTGTCTTGTACAAATCAAAATCAAAGAGGATTTCTATCCCAAAACTGTTACAGCGTGTTTCTTAGATAACAAGCATGGGGCTGGATGAACACAGCAGGTCAAGCAGCATCATAGGAGCAGGAAAACTTGACGTTTTGGGCCTAAACCCTTCATCAGAAATGGGGGAGGGGAACGGATTCTCCAGCATCTGCAGTACCTTTTATCTCTGATACAGCATGTTTCTTACTGGGTGACAGGTACGTCCATTGTCTTTTATTTGAGGTAAGTTTGAATGGGTCTCAATGTCAGGTTGCAATGAGCTAAGATGTGCAATTTGCATCCCGGGGGGTGCCATTTCTGTTTAGCCTTAAAATATTCATCACGTTTCACAAAGGTGTCTCATGATTTCTTCTTCAGATAAGAACAGTCTAGCTCCAGTATCAGCAAGATCCTGAATGCTAGTCTTCTGGGTGCCAATTGGTAGGACTTTGTGTCAATTGTTTAAAAAGCCTGATTGCCCCCCTGTAGAAAATATAAATTATTGGACAGTCAGGACAATGGATCAAATTCTCCCCATTCTGAACACATTTGAATGTTTCCTGTTGTTTTTGTACACTATTGCTCAATATTGTTGCCCATTTTATTTTCCCAAGTTCTATTCTCTATTCTCAACACCTCTGTTTTTTGTTCCAATCTATCTCCCATCAGCTTAAATCCTGTTATAATTTAGCTACTATTGTCTTGATGTCCACCTCCTTTTACTCCTCTTATCTGCTCTAGTTCATTTTCTATTCCTGGGCTTTTTACACATTGGGTAAGAAAGAAAGCCTGTACACATTGTAGGAACTCCATTCTGCTGTTAATTACTCTTCTTTTCAATTAATATCAGGACTTCATTTCAAAGGGAGTGAAGTTAAAAGGGAGGGAGATTTTACTAAAATTGTGTAAGACACTATAGTGAGACCACAACCGGAATACTGTGATCAGCTTTGGGCCCCTTCTAAGGGAAGACAAACTGACTGTGAGGGGCAGTCCAGAAAAAGTTTACGAGGATGATACCAGGTATGTAAGGAATGTCTTTCGAGATGTTGAGTAGATTGGGCCTGTACTCATTGGAGTATAGCAGAATGAGCGATGTTATTGAAATATACAAGATTCTTAGAGAACTTGACAGGGTAGCTGTGGAATTTGTTTCCCCTTATGAGAGTGTCTAGGACCAGACAACATACACTCGAAATAAGGGGGTTACATATTTAAGATAGAGATGAGGAGGCTTTTTTATGGAGAGTTGTGGTATCTGTGGAATGCTTTACCACAGAGGGCTAACAAAGCTGGGAAATTAAGTATATTCAAGGTTGAGATAGACAGACAGATTTTTAATCAGTAAGGGAATCTAGGGTTATGTGGAAAAGGCAGGAAAAGGTTGAGTTGAGTTGAGAATTATCAAGTCAACCATGATCCCATTGGAGAGCAGACTGGATGGGCTGAATAGCCTATTTCTGCTCCAATGTCTTGTGGTCCTATGGCTGCTGGACCTTAACCCTACCCCCGTTTTTTTTTTTTTGTTCAAATCGCTGTTTGTTTGCTTGTCTGTTCCCTCAGCATGGTTCAGGTGGAGCCAGTCCCACTGGTACAACTCCGTCCTATTGGTTCCAGCTGAATTATGAGAAGAGTCCTCCTTCCCACAGCAACCCTTTAGCCACATGTTATTTTCCCTGATCTGTTAGATTCTATGCCATGTGTTTGCACGTGATTTGGGGAATTGTTACACTCAATGCCTGCTTTTTAAACTTAGGACCTGACTTTTGATGCTCTTTCAGGAAAGCTTCCTTCCTATTCCTATGTTGTTTGTACCAACAGAAACCATCACAATTGGACTTTATTTCCTCTGTTCCCAAATTTTTCTCTATCTGCTATAGACAACAAACCCATTGAGATTCTCATTCTTGGTCGCTAAGGATTCTTGCTGCCTGCCCACTAATTATAGAGTCCACATTTACTGTCATTTTTCCATTATGCATCCACCTTGCTCTCCCCAAAGTAAATCCTATCACCCAGAAAATCTTTGGAGCCTCTGTGGCTGTCTGAGCTGCAGTACATTCTCCTCATCCATAGATGGTGGGTGCATCATACTTGTTGGATAACACCAGTGACTGTGACATCACCTTCTCAACAACTTCTAAGTCCCTGCTGCCTGGTTTCTATCAGTCATATCTTGCTGTGCTTGCCCCTGCAGCGTGAATAGATTCTGGATGAAATGGTCAGAAACTCCTCCCCTCTCTTATGTGTGTCTCCAACTTGCACACCCGCTCAAAGACCCTAAGCAGGCAAGATCTCATCATAGAGACATCTGCTGTGGGTGTGTTTCCTTCGGACTGTCTCACTGATCACAAGCCCCCATATTCTGAAGTCCAGACACGCACATTGCTCTGTCATATTTTACAATACATTCTTTACAACTTTACTGTAAGTACATAAAATCTGTCTTTTCAGGGGGTCCACCCACAATTTATGTTGAGTGGAGCTTTGAGTGGAACCATACGTAATAGAATTTGCCTACAAAAGTATTCTGTCAAAAGAAGAACATGAAAATGCTGTGACCCAATCAATATGTGAAAGATTTTTATTTTTCATCTTGTTTGCATCTTTCAATGAACAGACCTTGTACAGTGAAAGGCTTTGAAAATGTAGGGAGTTAGCTCCAGATGAGCTCTTTAGTTCTGTCGGCAAAGAGAAAAAGACTAATGTGCCTTAATTGTACAGAAGACTATTATCAAGCTTTGTCTTAGGTATTAAGACAGTGAACTCCTGTTGCCCAATCTCTTTGCTAGGGTGATTCCTCTTTCCTTGAGGATGTTGGAATCTGTTGCTGTTTAGTGATGTTGACTTTTCATTCTACACCATGGTTTTCCAGTTATGGAGTTATAGTCATAGAGTTGTACAGCACAGAAACAGATCCTTCATGCCAACTTTTCCTAAATTAATGTAGTCCCATTTGCCAGCATTTGGCCCATATCCCTCTCAAGTCATCTTGTTTGCATACTTGGCCAGATGCATTTTAAATGTTGTAACTGTACCAGCCTCCCCCACTTCCTCTGGTGGCTCATTCCATACAAGTACCACCCTCTGCATGAAAACAATGTCCTTTGTGTCCCTTTTATATCTTTCCCCCTCAGCTTAAACCTGTGCCCTCTAGTTTTGGACTCCTTTACCCTGGGGAGGGGTGGGGGGGAGAGAAAGAGAGAGAAAAAGAGACCTTGTCTATTCACCCTCTCCATGCCCCTCATGATTTTATAAATTTCTATTAAGGTCACACTACAGCTTCCAACGCTCCAGGCAAAATAGCCACAGCCTATTCACCTTCTGTCTGTAGTTCAGAGTCCAACCCTGGCAACAGTCTCGTAAATCTTTTCTGTACCCTTTCAAATTTAACAACATCTTTCCTATTGGTAGGGAGATCAGAGTAGAACATAATATTCAAAAAGTGGCCTAATCAACATCCTTTACAGCTGCAACATGACTCCTGACTCCTATACTCAATGCACTGACCAATAAAGACAAGCATACCGAACACCACCTTGACTACTTGTGACTTCACTTTCAAGGAACAATGAACCTGCACCTGAAGGTGTCTCTGATCAGCAACACTCCCTGGGAACCTACTGTTAAGTATCACCTCACAGTCATCTAAATTAAACTCCTTGTCCCATTGCGCATCTTTTTTAATTCATTCACGAGATGAGAGCATCACTGGCTAGGCAGCATTTACTGCCCATCCCTAATTGCCCAGAGGGCAGCTATGAGTAAACAACATTGCTGTGGGTCTGGAGTTGGATGTAGGCCAGACAGACCAGGTAAGGATGGCAGTTTCCTAAAGGAAGGATACAGTTTTTCCCCTACAATCAGCAATGGATTCATGGTCATCATTAAACTCTACAGATATTTATTGAATTCAAATTCCGCCATCTGCCATGGCAAGATTTGAACCCAGATCCTTAACATTAACAGTCCAGCAATGATACCACTAGGCCATTGCCTCCCCATATGATCATGGTCCCATTGTACTCAGATAATATTCTTTACTGTCCCTGCACTATCAATTTTGGTATCATCTGAAAACTTACTAACAGTTTGTCCTATATTCATTTCCAAATCATTTATATAAAATGATTTTGTCCCTGTCTCAAACAAACAGTTGCTGAATCAACTTTGCTTGTCTCAAATGGGCAACACTTCTAAATTTCTTTCAGGTTTAGTTGCATTTTCGGGATCTGAAGATCCTTTTCCAGGCGCTTCAATGTTGAACGATGGCTTGACAGTCATTTCGTGTTCCAGCATAGTCTATCTCCAGTCCAATTAGCTGGCAGTTACAGGGCAAGCGTGGATGCGTTTGGCTAATCCGGATTTACCAGCTGGAACTTAAATTAATCATGGACCTCCTCCTACTGTGTTTTTTATTGTGCTGGTGGTAATGGGTAACAACTTCAAAGCTGGAATTTTGCATTACCTGCGTTTGACTTGGCATGATTTCACTAATTGTTAAAAGTTTTTATTCAATGGTTATTTGCAGTGTAAACTATAAATTTAATACTACACTATAAACTTTCCAGTTTAGTTAATTAATACCAGCATTTCATTCTGTAAAAGACCAAAGCAGCTTTTTTTTCCTTCCTTCTGCTAATTTTCCTCCATCAACAAATTCCCTTAGTAACTGTTCTTGTGCAACAGGAATCCATCAAGCTGTAGCACTTGGTGGTACTTATGACTCCATTATCTCCTCATGGAACATAGATCATAGAATCCCTAGAGTGTGGAAACAGGCCCTTTGTCCCAACAAGTCCACACCGACCCTCAAAGCACCCCACCCAGACCTATTCCCCCATAACCCACCTAATCTACACATCCCTGAACACTATGGGTAATTTAGCATAGTCAGTCCACCTAGCTTGCACATCTTAGAACTGTGGGAGGAAACTGGAGCACCCAGAGGAAACCTACGCAGATAGTGGAGAATGCGCAAACTCCACACGGAGTTGCCCAAGGGTCGAATCGAACCCAGGTTCCTGCTGCTGTGAGGCAGCAGAGCTGGCCACGCTTGTTCTATTTGATTTCTCGACTAAATTGACCACTGCTTCCTTGGTTGATCAAGCGAATTTGACCATGAAAGTTCTTCTGTAGCTTTGTGTTTTTCTTGGTCAATATTGCGAACTCCACTTTTTATTTTCTCACAGCTTTGAAATGTGCTGTGAATTTTGCTAATTTGTGGTCCTCTCACTGTGAAGAGCCCTCTCTCTCTTTCCCCCTCCCTTCCCCCCACCATCTCTTCCCCCCCCACCCCCAATCATGTGGCATTTTGAGTGTGCTGTTCACCAACTTGTTTAGTTACAATGACTAATTTAAAATCCATGAAAAAATATTGCAACATTAAACAACAGAGTCAGGCTCATCCATACGCTCTAGCTCCACACATTGCAATAAATATCCTTAATGTTGTTCATCAGCCTTTATGAAGACTGCTCAATACATGTGAAGAAAACTTACAGAATGATAGTTAAAATGTGACCACTGTACATTTGGTGAAAGTCATTTACTTGTTTTAGCAACAGTCTTCAATATTCTTGTTAATCTATTAACCAGTGTGCACTTGTGCAGCATTAATGTCGATAAAGCTGCTGAGCATTGAAAGCTCAGAGGTAAACCCATTTTAAAGCTTTATTTAAACAAAGAAGCAGTATTAGCAACTAAGAAAACATGAGTAATGTCGTATATAGGTAGAGATATTGTAACTGTTTTAAAATAGATCACAGTTATTTAGCACTGTGCACGAGTGACTTGATAACTATCAAATCTGTTCGAGCTCTGCATGTTGTGGGTTCTTACCGTAATAGCATAAAACTAAGAAATTACAGCAATTCCTCATCATCTATCTCAAAGTTATCTAAACAGCTGTCATTCAATCCAGAGATGATAGGAACTGCAGAATCTGAGATAGCAAGGTGTAGAGCTGGATGAACGCAGCAGGTCGAGCAGGAAAGCTGACGTTTCGGGCCTAGACCCTTCTTCAGAAAGAAGACCATCTGAAGAAGGGTCTAGGCCCGAAACCTCAGCCTTCCTGCTCCTCTGATGCTGCTTGGCCTGCTGTATTTATCTAGCTCTACACCTTGCTCTCTCTGTTATTTAATCCCTGTGTTTTTATTTTTAAAAAAATACAAAATTGAGCTTTAAACAAAATAGTTTTTTAAAAATAGTTATATATCGAACAAAGAACTGTGCATGCTGGAAACTGGAAAAAAAGCAGAAACTGCTGGAGAACTTAGCAGGTCTGCTAGCTTCTAAAGTTCGGTTAGGAAATCTGATACAGTTACCAGAATTTACTTCAGCAACTTTTATCGCTGACTGTATGAACAGCGTGGATGTCAGGTGCGGATGAAATTGGACTGTATATTTGACCTGCCCCAAGGGACTTTGACGATCTCGAATTGCTGGTCTGTGAGAGTTACGGGTTACTGGACTCAACAGCGTCTGAGAGTGATGGTGGGATTGTAATAGGAGAAAAGGAGGGGAAAAAATCCTCTAGATCTGAAATGAATTTCCAATTTATTAAAGGGAGTAATTAAAAAAAACACCACATCATGCTACTTCTTGAACAGAATTTCGATTAAACAGCTGCACGGATCTCACCAACTTGCAAATGTTTCATTACATAGAAATCAAAGCTATCAGCCCTGTCAAGGACACGCCGTGTAAGCTGTGGAGCTATTTCTAACAGCTCGGCGGCAGGTTTTGATTGGGAGAGGACGGTTGGAAAATTGGTTTCACTGTACAGCAGCGGCAGGGACTGTAATGTTGAATGCGTAAGGGCACTAGCTCGGAGCTGGGCACTGGAGGCTCTGAGCAAGTCGTCACTAAAAAACCATAGCCTCTCGCAACGCTGCTTATCTCCGGCCCCACCCCCACGATAAACTGCATGTTGATTCTCAGGGTCAGTCTGGGTCATCACTGTTTGGGGAATGATCCAAATAGTGAAAATTTCCATGAGCTTTGATCTGAGAGATGATTTCTTTTTCTCTCTCAAAGAGCCTCCTCTTTAGGTTATAGCCCTATCATTTTGTCACTCTTTAAGCGATCCTTGTGCGTCTTTTGTTGATTATTGAATGAGAAATGAATGGGCAAGATAGCACTAAGTCTCTCTGACTTGACCAAGAGTCGCTTCCCAGTTTCAGACCGCTAAAGGGGCGGCAGGCAGGGTGCTGGGTGTGTGTTCCGCTCAGGACACACTGACACTGGTGTAGGTACATCTGGAGACGGAGCCAGTGGTTGTGTGCCTGTCTTCGTCAGTCTCTCTGTTTGCAGGTGGCGGGTTGGCCCGAAAGCAGCAAGTGGCGAGGGCGGCCATGCGGAAGCGTTTGTTCATGAAGCAGTAAATGATGGGGTTGACACAGGCCGATGTGTAGGACAGCAAGTGGATGAATGAAATCGGGGTCCCGGACAGCAACCTGTCCGCCGAGATTTTATCAAACGCTCGCCAAGCATTGACACAGAAAATCGGCGTCCAACAAATAAAAAACATGATCACGATCACAATCAGCATCCGAATGACTCGTTTCTTCGCCAATAAGTTTGCGGATGAGCTGTTGCTCCTTGCCCTGACGGGTTTTGCACAGTCGCTGCTTGACAATCTCTGCATCTCAATGGTCCTTTTCCGTTTGATGCTCTGTATGTAACACCCATCTCCATCTTCATACTTACTGTCACTGAGCCTTCTCACTGAGAACAAAACAGCCAAACAGAAGGAATGGGAATAAATAGGATGCAGCCTGTAGGATACCACCGCCTGCACCCACCCCCCAAACTGTCTCAAACAGGTGTAACCTGTAATCCCCAGCTCCTGCTCCTTCCCTGTTCTGTGGGCCTCACCGGTTTGGCGGGGTAAAAAAACAGATTCTACCAGATCTGATCAGATAAAGATGTCGGTAAAAAGAGGTCAGATGTTCCTCAAAGGTATATGCCAGGACTGACAGTGGGCAGTGCTGCCAGGAGCAGGGCTCACCTCTAGGCTCTCAGTTTTGTTGGTTGTGATTAGTTTTACCCAATGATGTCTTTGTCATTCCGATCAGTTTATTGAGTTTCTTTACTGGGCTGTTTTATTTGGGATTGAGATACACCTTGCATCCATGTCAAGGATCAATTGCTTCAATATCTGGGAACCTCTGCTTTTTAATATTAGAAATGAAGAAGATTACCAGTCAATATTTAGTCATGGACTATTAAAGACCGACTTAACTTTTTTTTTAACCATGTTCTTTTTAACATTTATTTATTCCTTTTCACGTCGTGAAGCCAATGGAAGGCCTTCATTTTCAAATTGCTTCAATATCGCCGGGTAAAATCCTGTAACTCGCCCCCCCCCCCCACCAGCAGCACTGTACAAGGGACTGCAGCAGGTCAAAGACACGGTTCACCACCAGGGCAATTAGGGATGGACAACAACGACCTACGTCAACATCCTGAATAATGAAGTAAAAACCAAACTGTATACACGCAAACAGAAACAAGATCACACATGATGGTAAGACCATAATATGTATGAACTGAAACAGGCCATTCAGCCCATCCAGTCTGCTGTGCCATTCATGGCTGATCTGATAAACTTCAACTCCACTTTCCTGCCTTTTTGCCATAATCCTAGATTCCCTTCCTGATTTCAAAAATCTGTCTATCACGGCCTTGAATATACTTAAGGATCCAGCCAAGACAGCCCTCAGTAGTAAATAATTCCACAAATTCACTACCCTCTGAGAGAAGAAATTCCTTCTGATCTCTTTCCTAACTGGGAAACTGCTTGCTCTGAGACGATGCGCTCTGGTCATGGATGTCCCATAAGGGGAAACAACAGTTCCACTTCTACCCTGACAAGTCCTCTAAGAGTCTTGTATGTTTCAATCAGGTCTCCTCTCATTCATCTACACTGCAATGAGTAAATGCTCAACCTTCCCAACCTTTCCTCATAAGAAAATCCCTATATAAGTGACTGAACCTAGTGAACTCTGTCTGGACTGTCTCCAATGCTAGTATATCTTTCCTTAGATAAGGAACCAAAACTATTCACTATTCCATCTGTGGTCTGGCTGGTTCCTGGTATAGTTTTCAAAAGGCCACCGTATCAGTTCCAGTTTCCTTGAACAAAGTGACCTAAGATTTCCTAAATCTACTAAAAGAAACCCAAGATATCCCAACATGGAAACATCTGTGGATGGTGGATCTCGACACAATCCCCTCCCAGTGCTCCTGTTGAGTTTTCCAGGACCCTTCGACACCATGGAAAAGGCCAGCACAGATCTTTCTGTGAGTGTATCCCTGGAGCCCATTTCCCATGGGGCCTATGGGAGGGTGGCTCCTCAGCTCCATAATTGCAGCTGAAGTCAGTCTCCATCTAAAGGAGGAGGTGGTGGGTAGCTGTTGAAAACATAAGTCACTTCCTGGCCCAGAATCCACATTGAAATAAAGTAATGATTTTCACTGGGTCTAGACTGATCCTGAGCACACATAGAGTCCCATTTCCAGATTCAGCCTCAGAAGAGGCTGCATCCCAATGGAGGAATCCCAAAGGAATTTCAGGGGCCTCTTCTGAAAGGCAGTCCTCCATTGTAGCTGTCATAGACTCCATACAGAGCAGAAAGAAGCCTTTCAGTCTATTGAGTCTGCACTGACCCTCAGAAGAGCATCACACCCAGACCCAAGCACTGTTCCATCTTTGTAACCCTGTACTCCCCATGGCTAATTCACCTAGGTTGTCACATTCCTGCACACTATGAGCAATTTAGCATGGCCAGTCTACCTAACCTGCACATCTTTGGACTGTGGGAGGAAACCAGAGGACCCAGCAGAAACCCACATAGACACAAGGTGAACATGCAAATTCCACACAGACAGACACCCAAGTGTGGAATAGAACTGGTATCCCTGGTGCTGTGAGCCAGCAGTGCTGACGACTGAGCCACTGTACCATCAAATTTCTTCAATTTCTCCTCATAACTGGAGTTCCTCATCTGCAGAACCATTCTTGTAAATCACTTCTGCACTCTCTCCAATGTGTTCACATCCTTCCTGTAATGTGGTACCCACAGCTATACACAATACTGAGGTCTAACGAGTATCTTGCACAAGTTGAACGGCACCTCCTTGCTCTTGTAGTCTAAGCTCCTAGTAATAAAGCGGTGGATGCTATGTGCTTCATTTACTGCTCTGTCCACTTGACCTTCCACCTTCAATGATCTGTGTGCACATGCACTCAGATCCCTCTGTTCTGCACTCCCTTTTAGAATTGTATGTTACATAATTTCCCATCTAAGGAGATCAAAACCAGTGTCTTTATCTCAAACCTATCACAATTAATAATACCCCGTCCCAATCTGCCCCGTAACAATCAAAGTGAACAGAGGCATTCCCCACAATGCTTCAGTTTCAGTACGCTGGCCAGCAATCCCTGGAGCAATCCCTGAGAAACCACATAATCACTTTGTAATTCTGCAGGACCAGCACCTCCTGGGTTAGGCCACATGTTCGCTGTCACAGAGGACACATCAACATCACGGTCCTGGTGGCTAGGGACCCAGTCAACATTTGGCTCCATTTCCCCCCAGACAGTCTACTCGGACGTCCCCTGGTGCCATGAGACAAGGCTTATCCCTGACCCTGGATACTGCCCAGGTCAGGCCACAGATTTCTTCACCACACGGCCTGTACTCGGTCTTTTCATGTGACCTATTCCGAGCCATCCCGTATTCTATCTTAATATCTTTCAACCGTCCCTCAGCGTCCCTGTCAGTTTCCAGCATTTTCCCTGTACTGTGCCTGACATTACCTTTTATTCTCAAAGTGCTGACATTGCAGGGACCCGGTTATGCTCCAAGCAGTCTCTTCCCGAATTTACGTCGCCTGTCTCTCATTACTCAAATCCTCTGCCAAACCGATTCGCTAAGGCCCCTCTGCCACTTGCCCTGCTTTCTGATTCCCATTTCCCTTCTTCTGACTCTCTTTCTGAGAACCTGGATTTGTTTCTACAAGTAGTCACCAATCTGTCTCGTCCTTTGATTTTTAAAGTTGGTCAGGACCGAGTCTACGCTGCTACTCTGCCTTAAGCTCTGAGCTAGCCACCTGCGCCCAAATACAACTCCAAACCAGCCTTAGATTACAGAATCTCACATTCTTAGTTGTCATATTAATTACCTGTGGAATTGCATTGAAAAAAAATTTTCTGAACTGAATAGGAGTGAACTACACTAGTTCATATATTACCCGTTGTGGCTTCCTCTACATCGGGGAAACCAAGCGGAGGCTTGGGGACCGCTTTGTAGAACACCTGCGCTCAGTTCGCAACAAACAACTGCACCTCCCAGTCGCGAACCATTTCAACTCCCCCTCCCATTCCTCAGATGACATGTCCATCCTGGGCCTCCTGCAATGCCACAGTGATGCCACCCGAAGGCTGCAGGAACAGCAAATCATATTCAGCCTGGGAACCCTGCAGCCCAATGGCATCAATGTGGATTTCACAAGCTTCAAAATCTCCCCTCCCCCAAACGCATCCCAAAACCAGCCCAGCTCATCTCCACCTCCCTAACCTGTTTTCCCTCTCACCTCAAGCCACACCCCCATCTCCTATCTACTAACATCATCCCGCCCCCTTGACCTGTCCGTCCTCCCTGGACTGACCTATCTCCTCCTCACCCCCCTACCTACACTCACCTTTACTGGCTCCATCCCCGCCTCTTCGACTTGTCTGCCTCCTCTCCACCTATCATCTCCTCTATCCATCCTCTATCCACCTCCCCCTCTCTCCCTATTTATTTCAGAACCCTCTTCCCCTCCCCCATTTCTGATGAAGGGTTTAGGCCCGAAACGTCAAGTTTTCCTGCTCCTATGATGCTGCTTGACCTGCTGTGTTCATCCAGCCCCACACCTTGTTATCTCTAGTTCATGTATTAGTTTTGTTTCTTTACTTCGTTAACATGAGAACAGAGTGACGCCAGAAACTGCACAGATTCCAAAAAGGGTTTCTTTTTCCACAAATATTTGTGATCCCTGGTTTTCACTTATTTGGCAGCAATGAAATAATATAAAACATCATTTCTTGTACAGTACGTAGAATAGGCAACCACAGATAAAATAAAAAGAAAGAAAGCCCAATTAGTACTATAACAGAACAGTTCAATGACAGTGGTATAAATTCTATTTTTAAAATAAATCATATATTAGGGACCGTCTAATCAGCACCAAACGCTTACTCCGAAAGTTTGGTGGAACAGTTGAATGACAGCGAACACTGATTATTGCAGTGTCTTCCAGGTTCCAATTATTCGATTACCTTGGTTCCTCTTTCTCCGATTCATTTCGAACCGAATCCCACTGTATAATTCTCGAGAAATCAGTCCGTAAGCTACCATCATCACTATTCCAGGGACCAGAAACAGAATCAGTAACAGGAAAATATACCTAAAGTTGAAACAACAATGAGACAAAGTGAGACAAGGAGGAATCTGGCGCACAGCTTTGAAATGGTGCACTTCAAAACTGAGATGTCATGAGGCCGGTGATTACCAGGACTGTTGTGTCACGTCATTTGGCCAGAGGAGGCGGCACATGTTGCCTGTGCTGTTGTTGACCCTGGTGAATGGTACCAGAGTGTTGTAAATGGGATACGGCAACATGATAACAATGGAGAGCAGCCAAGTGGCGGCGATCACTTTGAAGGCATGAGATTTCGTTTGCCAGACCCTGGACTTCAGCGGTTTACAGATAGCACTGTATCTCTCCAAAGAAATGGCTACCAAACTGAAGGTGGAAACGCTAACGGAGATACCTAAAAACAACCACAACACGTTAAAAGTGAGAACAAAAAGAATTTAGTTTCCGGTACATGATCTACACTCGAGAGCCATCTGTACTATTTTGACCTTCCTCCTCCAAATCCATGTTGCAATATTACCAAACTGAGAGTGCACGTTTAAAGGTTAAACACGCAGCAATTCACAAATAGATGTCATTTTCATTTTAACAATCAACTTCAATCGTGAAAGAAACTAAGAAAACACTTTTTTCCTATTCATTAGTGGGATGTGGGTGTCGCTGGCTGGCCAGCATTTATTGCCCATCCCTAGTTGCCCTTGAGAAGGTGATGGTGAGCTGCTTTCTTGAATCACTGCAGTCCTCCTGCTGTAGGTTGACCCACAATGCTATTAGGGAGGGAGTTTCAGGATTTTGACTCAGCTACAGTGAAGGAACGGCAATATATTTCCAAGTCAGGATGGTGAGTGACTTGGAGGGGCACTTGGAGGTGGTGGCTTTCCCATGTATCTGCTGCCCTTGTCCTTCTAGATGGAAGTGGTCGTGGGTTTGGAAGATGCTGTCTGAGGATCTTTGGTGAATTTCTGCAGTGCATCTTGTAGATGGTACATACTGATGCTACTGAACATTAGAGATAAAAGGTACTGCAGATGCTGGAGAATCTGAGATAACAAGGTGTGGGGCTGGATGAACACAGCAGGCCAAGCAGCATCATAGGAGCAGGAAAGCTTGACGTTTTGGGCCTAGACCCTTCATCAGAAATTTCTGATGAAGGATCTAGGCCTGAAACATCAAGCTTTCCTGCTCCTATGATGCTGCTTGGCCTGCTGTGTTCATCCAGCCCCACACCTTGCTACTGAACATTAGTGGTGGAGGGAGGCTGGTTATTGAGTTCATTTGTAACCAGTTATCATTTTGCTAATCTTTGGGACTGCAACTTCAGTGGTAATGACTATTTATTACAGTATGGATTGGTGCATATGAAAAGATGCAAAATCCTTAGAAGCGATGTTGCCTTTAGACATGGAGAGGGAGAAACGCAGCCTTGGTGTTCTATTCACCACATTTGACAATTCGGCTTCATTCCACCCATCTACCTCCCATTGGAGAATGTGTCATTTTTTAAAGAAGTTTGGTTTCAGCCATTTGCCTCTGTTAACCTCATGTAGTAGAGTCATAGTGATGTACAGCACGGAAACAGACCCTTCAGTCCAACTCGTCCAGGGCGACCAGATATTCTACATTAATCTATTCCCATTTGCCAGCAATCTAGTCATTTGCCAGCATTCCAGGGATTTAAGTATTCTGGGAAAAATTTCAAAATGTTGCTGTAAGGCGAATATTCCATTTAAATTATAAAAGTTAGCTAGCAACTGAAATGGTTCCCTGAATGTTCCAAGACTGTTATTTACCAACCCCAGGCATCCCCCAAAGATCAGTGTTGGCCACTGACCTTTCTTACATCTGCAGCTGTTTCTTAGGCAGACTGTCTAAAAACACTTCACTTTGCACGTGTATATGGAGCAGATCCACTCCTATCTCACCACTGATTCTCCAGACCTCTCCACTGTCTCTTTGCTATTCACTTGCTTTTCCAACATTCAGAATTGACTGAGCAGAAACTTCCACTGAACAGCCAGAACGCCAAAGCCATTATCTTCAATCCTCACCACAAACATTTTCCTAGCCAACAACTCTATCCATCTTCTTGAGAACTGTCTGAAATTGAAATAAGGTATTTACAATATTGGTGTTACGTTTTACTCTGACATAAGTTTCCAAATATGTATCAATATCATCACTAAGATCAGTTATTTCCAATAGAGTGACAGCTTCTTCTGAGTCCTTTCCAACCTCTATTCAACCACTGCTGAAACCCTCATTCATGCCTCTGTTACACATGGACTCGACTATTCCAACCAATTCTAACGTTCTACGGTCTTTAAGCTTCAAATCACTCAAATTACAGCTGCCTGCACACCAACTCACACTAAATCCCGTTTATTTATCACCCATGTGCTTACAGAAACTACATAAACTCCCCATTAAAAAAAATCTTGACTCTTTAAAAAATTCTCCTTGAGTGATCGCGTAGGTTTTGCCTCCATCATTACACTACCTTGAAAACTATCCCAAGCATTCTGAAATCAATTTTCTAATTTTAATATTTTTTAGAAAAATAATAGAGGTATAAAAGACACATGAAAATCACACCTCAAATTAAAGAATTCAAAATATTCTGAAGGAGAAATGTTACCATATTTCGGGATCTTCGAACGTGCCATAATTAGTTATGAATAGACACAAGGGTCATGCAGCCAAAAAACTTGCCCACCATAACTCTATCCCCCTTTAGTCTGAATTCCAAAATACTATACTTTTTTTATATAGTGACAATGGTCCTCCACTCAAACCCTAACATCCATCTCTGCCTAAAAATCTTAGAATTAATTTAAGCAAACAGTCCAGTTTAATGCCTCTCACTATGAACTGGAATTTATGTTTAAGCAGTAGCAATTTCTGGGCAAATCAGGAAGACCAGAGCATGGAGACTAGGGAACAGTTAAAGTAAACAGGTAAAGCCAGATATGAATGAAGTGATAACTGAGGTTATTTTTATGACTATCATAGATATTCATCAACGCTATTGTTAGTACTCGTACAATATGATGTAACAGATTAAAATGAAACTACAATATCCTAGTTTGTGACAATCAGAGTTATTACACAAAGAGCACTCTCTGTTGTGCATGTTTATTCACAATATATTAGAAAAGTATTGATACAGTTAAATTGATGGTAGTAGCAGGTCAGCTAGATTGTAATCTTTATCAACATTTCTGAAAATTACTGGATAATTAATCTGAGATCTGTGAATATGTAAATACAAGAAATAACATTCAAACCAAAAGAGGCCTTCAATAAGGTGGTAATGCTGCAGGTTTTCAATCAGAAAATTTAATTCATTGAAAACAATTACTGTGGTCCTGCAACTTCCAGTCATGAATGTTGGTGAACAATTAAACAACTACAAGGTGGAGGAGAAGTAGAAAGAAGCTGCACAGACAGTGCAAAAGACAAAGTTGAGCTTTTTGTGACCATTGTCAGTCAGAGATACCAAGTGGATGATTTACCTCAGCCTCCTCCCAAGATCCCTATTACCATAAATGACAATCTTCAGACAATTTGATTCAATCCATATAATGGTAAATAATCACTGAAGACACTAGATACTGCAAAGGCTGTGGACCTTGGCACCATCCAGGCGACCTGAGCTCTGAAACTAGCTGTGTTCTAGCCAAGCAATTCCAGTTCAACTGCAACATGGGCACATATGCAATAATATGGAAAATTGTTCAGGGCCTCAAAAAAGGACAAATCCAAATCAACCAATTATTGCCCCTTCAGTCTATTCTTAATCATTAAAATGACGTAAAAGGTCATCAACACTGCTATCAAGTGGCAGTTCCAGAACAACAATGTCCTCACTAATGCTCAGTTTTGGTTCTACCAGGCTGACCTGAGTCATTACAATCTTGGTTCAAATATTGGTAAAAAACCGAACTCCAGAGGTGAGGTGAGAGTGACTGCCCTGGACAAAAAGGCAGAGTTTGACTGAGTATGGCAGCAAAGAATCTGTCAAAATTGGAGTCAGTGGGTATGGGCAGGAAATTCTCCATTGATTGAAGTCATACCCAACTCAAAGTGAATGGGTGTGGTTGGTGAACATCAATCATCTCAGTTCCAGGACACTTCTGCAGGAGTTTTCACAGTAGCATCCTAGGCCCAAACATCTTCAGCTGCTTCCATCAATAATCTTCCCCCATTATAAGGGGAAATTTGCTGATGACTACACAATTTTCATTATCATTTGCAACTCCTCAGAGACTGAAGCAGTCAGTGCCCACATACCGCAAGTCCTAGATTACGTTTGGACTGAAGTTGATAAGTGCCAAGTAATATGCCACACAGGTGCCAGCCAATGTTTGTTTCCAAAGCATAAAATCCTATTATCTCTCCTTGATATTGCTGATTCCTCCAATATCAACATCCCAAATTTTACCATGACCAAAAACTGAATTGAACCAGCCGTATATATATTGTGATAACTAGAGCAAGTCAGAGGCTAGGAATCATGCATTGAGTAACTCACCTACTGACTCCACAAAGCCGGTCCACCATTGACAAAACACAAGTCAGGAATGTGATAGTATGCTGATCACTTGGTGATGTGTAATGAGGTAGGTTTAATAAATTATGTCAATGTAAAAGATCCTCTACAAAACATATAACAGAAGCATACAATGTGGAAAAGATTATTGATAAGAAAGATAACTGGCTAAATTTTAAAGACCAGCAAAAGACAACAAAAAGTTATGAAGCGGGAGAATATAAACGTTGAGGATAAACTTGTAAGTAATATCAAGTTGGACAGTAAGAGCTTCAATGCGTATATAAAAAGGAGGAGGGAGGCCAAATGTAACATAAGCCCCTCAGAGAGAACAGCTGGGGAAATGATAACAAGGAATTAGGAAATAGCAGAGGATTTAAATAAATACTTTGTATCAGTCTTCACTGTTGAAGACACTAATAGCATTCCAAAATTACAAAATAATCAAGGGGCAAAAGAAGGAGAGAAAATAAATATAATAATTATCACTAGAGAAAAAGTGCTTGAGAAAATAATGGGGCTAAAGACCAATAAGTGACCTGGACCTGATGGAATGCATCCATGGATATTAAAGGAAGCAGTTGCAGAGATAATGAATACACTGGTGGATTCTGGGATAGTCACAGAGTATTAGAACACTGCCAATGTAACACCCTCAGTTTAAAAGGGAAAGAATTTTTAAAAAGGCAACTATAAGCCAGTTAGCTTGAAATCTGCTATTGTGAAAAGGTTAGAGTCTATTAGAAAGGATGTAATAGCAGAACATTTAGAAATATATAATATGATTAAATATTATGTAAAATGGCTTCATATTAAATGGCTTCAATGAAGGGGAAATCATGCCTGATGAATTTATTAGAATTCTTTGAGGAGGAAACAAACAGTGCAGATAAAGGAGAAACAGTGGATGTAATATTTAGGGATTTTGGGAATATATTGGGCTCTTGATAAGGGACCACATATTGATATTCTTCATAAGATAGGAACCAATGGTGTTGGAGTTAGTACATTAACATGGATAGAGGACTGGTTAACTAATAGAAGATAAAGAGCTGGGATAAGGAGACATTTACAGGATAGCCATCTGTAACTAATCTAACTAGTGGAGTGCCACATTAACTGGTGCTAGGGCCACATTTACTTACAATATATATTGACGACTTGGATGAGCAAAGCGAACATAAAATATCTAAGTTTGCAGATGACGCACAAGAATAGGCGAGAAGGGAATTGGTGAGGATGACACGAAGAGTCTGTAGAGGGATAGAGACAAGTTCAGCAAGTGGGCAAAAACTTGGCAGATGGAAAGTAACATGGGAAAAAATGAGGTTTTGCACTTTGGCAGAAAGAATAGAGGAAGCTGCAGCACTGAGTGATTTGGTGGTTTTAGTGCATTAATCATGAGAAGTTAGCACCAAAGTTCAGCGGGTAATAAGCAGGTAAATATTTCAAAGGAAATGTTTAAAAGGGAAAAGTTTATTGCATTGGGTTTGTACTGATTGGAGTTTAGAAAAAGGAGCAGCAACCTTATTGAAACACACAAGGTTCTTTGGAGAATTGGGAAGGTAGATGTGGAAAGGTTGTTTCCCCATGCGAGAGAGTGGGACCAGACAGCATTGCCTCAGAATAAGGGGTTGATCTTTGAAGAATTTATTTTCTCAGATGTTAGCGAATGTGTGGACTTTTTTTACAGCAGAAGGCTGTAGAGGCCAGGTCATTAAGTACATTCAAAGCTGACATGACAGATTTTTAACGAGTTAACAAATAGAAATTACTGGAACAACTCAGCAGTGGAGAAAAATCAGCGTTAACATTTCCGGTCCAGTGACCGTTCTTCAGAACTTCTCCTGAAGCCGCCAGCTCCAGATGCTGCCAGACCTGTCGAGCTTTTCCAGCAATTTCTGCCTGTGTTTCAAATTTCCAGCATCGGCAGTTCTTTGTGTTTTTTTATAGACAGGTTTTTAATCAGTAGGGAAATCCAGGGCTTTGAGATAAAGGCACGTAAGAAGAGTTAAAGTCTATCAGATCAGCCATGACATCATTGAAAGGCAGAGCAGACTTATTGGGCAGAATGGCCTGCTTCTGCCTCCATGCCTTATGGTCACTTACCTGGATGAGTGCAGTTTCAGCGACATAGCACTTTAAGACAAGGAAGTCTTCTTGATTGGTGGCCCATCCATCACCTCTCACTCACAAGTGCACAGTGTGTACCATAATGAAAGACATGCCCAGGATAGATTCCTTCAACAGCACCTTCCAAATCACCGCTGCTATGTCGAGGACAAGAGCAGCAGATGCCTGGGAGCACCACCACTTCCAAGTTCCCCTCCAAGTTGCACACCATCCTGACTTGGAAATGCACTGCTGTTCGTTCGTTGTCACTGGGTTAAATTCCTGGAACTCCCCCTAACCGCTCTCACTGCTTTGCACAGACCAGACATGGACTGCAGCTGCTCACTGTGGCAACTCACCACCACCTTCCTTCTCAAAGGCAATTTGGGATGAGGAATAAATGCTGCTCCTGCTGGTGACTCTAGCCATGAAATAATGACAGTAGAAACAGTATTAAATGCAGGTTACAATAACATGATTTAAGCATTAACCGCCTAGCAATATAATACGTGGATGCTATTAATAAAACTGACATTCCGCTAACTTTTCCAGAAATCTATAGTGACGTTATTCGTATGTACAAGTGGGGAGAGACACATTAAAAGGCTTAGCGTGTAAATCTAACGACGCTTAAATGATGGTTGTAAAATCCTGTTCAATCCCTAAATACCATCTAGTTTTAGTGAGTTCCACAGGGATTACTGTTTTAAACTTCGCAATTATTTCTAAATTTCTACCAATCTACACCATTCCCCGTGAAATGTAAGGTGAGTGGAGAATGAGCTTTCTCTTTCGCCAGCCATTTAGCCCGCGTCTCTGTATGTCAGTTCTCACATCCGCGGGGATCGTGCTTTACCCATGAAGTAAGTGACAGCTTTGCAAACAGCACTTCCGAAAATGAAATCCTTGAGCAGGTTTGGGATGAGGGTGAAGGGCATGCAGAAGAGGCACAGCATCAGGTCACTGGTGGCCAGCGAGAGCAGAAACGAGTTGGTAACGGTCCGCAGCCGCTTGTTCCGCAGTAGGACAGTGATGATCAGAATATTGCCAAGCACACTCAGGATAAAAAACAGACAGTACAGGAAGATCCGCACCGTTTGGTCCAGATCTGGAAGAGAAACAGAGGAAACAGGGTTAGCCCGAAGGATGTGCCGTGCTTTCTGTCTCTGTGGTCGCTGTTAAGTACCTCTGGGTGGCCGGAAGAACTGCTCACAGCTCTCATTCCTGCAGCTTTCCGTCTTACTTTTGGTGTTGGCTGCACCGAGCGGATTTGTTATTACAGTGAGGTTAACAAGAAGATCAGGAACCGTCTCCATTTATAAATGCTTGCGTTACTTCCTACTGTCTTGAAGAATGCAGCTGCTAGCACTATCGGTCCATTATAACCAAAGTTTGTCAGATTCTCTTCAATCTACGAAATGTCCTTATTTCTGATAGACCAAGAGGCCGATGTCAAATCACTTGAATACTTCACAGCTTGCAAACGAAATTTTAAAATGTAATTGTCTTCGTTGTAGAGTTAATGTTCATTATTTTCTCCCCTCTCAGAGCTGAACCAAGTTGAACATCTCAGCTTCAAGTTGCTTTCAGTGGCTGCTGCTGGTTTGTGTCCAGGGCGCAGAAAGGTGTTTGTGAATGTGTTCAGTGTCAGCTGGCCAGCTCGGTGGGAGCAGTGGGAGGAGTGAGGCACCTACCAGAGATCTCAGTGACAGCCTGAACCAGCTCCTCAGCACGACCCATCCCGCCCTGCCCGACCAACATAGGGAGCTCCGTGCAGGGCAATCTCGATTCGTTGCTTTGGGCCGGTATCCTGAGCAGAACAGGTCCCGGTACCTCAATTATGTGTAAATACAATCTCGCACAAATCAGCGATGCCTTTGGTTTGTTTGTCGGATAGACTCACATTCCAATGTTTGTTTGTTTTCTTTATATGCTACTGTAAAGAAGAGAATTGATTGACTTTGTACGTATATAAACTTTTCCTAATAAAATGTATTTTTGCAATAAAAAAGAGCGGTTAAGGAATCAGCCTTGCCCATCGATCCAGACTGCAGTCCCCACGACTCCCCTTTCCATTTTTGGTCCCTTTATGTTTTTTTGATTTCCCTTTCCGACCACATGTGTATTATGGACCACACCATGAGCTCTAAGTGATATTAAACACAATCTGGCGCCTAAAAAGGGTCAAAGTTCTGAGAGAGAAATCCCCAAAAAGGGGAGACCACCAGGTAGGAGATTTTCAGGTTTCCAGTAGAGTGACCCTTCCTCAGAACTGATGGTAGCTAAGAAAACGTCGGTTTATATGCAGGAGATAGGGTAGGGGGATGGGGGAAAGGAATAAGGGTAAGGAGGGGGGTAAACTCACCAGGTTCCTTGCTGGTTTCCCTGCTCCACGAAGAACTGGAGTAAAGTATCACATCTCCAAGGTTTCTGCTGATCTTGTGCACCCTTATGCATTTAAATAGTGTCTTAGACACAGATGGTCAGGCCAAAATGATGTGTATGGACAGCATCCTAAAATCAAATGGACACTGAGCTAAAGAAGGTGATATTAGGAAGGCTGGCCAGATGTTTGTTCAAGGGGATGGGTTTGATGAGGGTTTTTGGAAGCAGAGAGGAATGTGTACTTTTCTGCATGTGTGTTTGAAAGGCTTGTTACTGAGGAGGACCATTGGCCTCACCTACTATGATGGTGTCTGCTGGAGAACAGCTTAGAATCCCTTGATGTTCTAAGGATATCAATGTTCTGAGGAAGGGTCACCAGACCCGAAACATTAACTCTGTTTTCTCCTTCACAGATGCTGCCAGACCTGCTGAGCTTTTCCAGCAACTTTTTTTTGTTCCTGATTTACAGCATCCGCAGCTCTTTTGGGATTTATTTAGAATCTCTAAGGACGGATATCAAACATCTGGTCCTCCTCAAAGTCTCTGTCAGAATGTCTGTCAAATCAATGTGAGCTGTAGCTATGTTTTGTTAACTACAAGAGATCCTTCTAGTCAATCCAGGAAGTGTTTTTTTCTCACCACATTTGACCAAACAGATCCTAGTTTCATACACTTAATGAGGATGGTAGCGTCAACCTTCACCATGATCAGTAGTTCATATAGACTAGAGAGCTGGCACACCCATCAAAGCAGGTGTTGGGACTTGGGTAGTTGAAGACAAGGTCAAAAATTCTGGAATTAAGAGAGAGATGCAAATGAAAGCAAATGTGATAAATGTGATCTGAATTTATAGCTTTAAGGAGGACTGGAACCATGAAGAAATGTAAAGCCAAGAAAAAGTTCAGTAATTGTGGAATTTCAAGCTAATGCCTGACAAACACAAGGGTAACTGGTGAACCAGCACAGATGTATAAGTAGAACTTGATTAAGGATAGGTTATTTGCACGAAAAGTTTGGATAAGTTGTAGTGTATAGAGCCTGGAGAACTGGGGGATGGTAGGATCATAGCTGTCCTAGTTATCAATGTTTCCTGTATGCTCTGTGGTTGCTCACAGTCACTGTGAGGGTTCGCATGCAGCAATTAGTGTGCTGACACTGTTTGTAGCATTGACCTCCAGTTCGAGAAGTCAGTGCCATGAGGACCTTGGAGATCCATACAGAAGCAAAAGAAAATTAGCGAGAACACTGCTGGTTATTAAAATTTGATAATGAAGTGGGTGCTGTTTCCTTTAAGAGCTATACTGAGGTCAGTTAGAGTGTGTGCATATATACATATAATTTGTTGCTCATGGAAATTATCGCTCAACTTTTCCAGGAAGCCACACCAATGATTTCGTCAATGTACTGGAGAATCCTCACCCCCTTCTCTTCCCTCCCACAACCATAATAATATCTCCCTAGTCCTCACTTACCACCCACCAGCATCCACATCCAAAGGATCATTAACTGCCAATTTCTACCATCTCCAGTGGGATGCCACCACTTGACATGCCCTTCCTCAAATCCCTTCACACACCAGGCCTTGTCATCACAAGGGCTGCTACCACAGCCATCCTATTGTCAGCTACTAATGGTCCCCCTTAACATCTACTGATTCCTCCAGACTGATCTTTACCTGGTCCTTTGATGTGTTTGACTTTTGTCCTCACTCCCTCTGGGCTCCATCTCCACTCAGTGTTTACTCCTCCCCTCTCCATGTTCCAAATTCTGCAGTGACCTGATGGTATTATCGCTGGATTGTTAATCCAGAGATCCAGGTAATGTTCTGATGCTGCTTGGCCTGCTGTGTTCATCCAGCTCTACACCTCGTTATCTCAATGTTCTGGGGATTTGGGTTTGAATCCCACTTCGGCAGATGGTGAAATTTGAATTCAATAACTATCTGGAATTAAGTGTCTAATAATGACCATTAACCCATTGCCAATTGTTGGAAAAACCTGTCTGGTTCACTAATGTCCTTCAGGGAAGGAAACTATCACCCTTACCTGGTCTGGCTTACATGTGACTCCAGACCCACAGCAATTTGGTTGACTCTTAACTGTCCCTGCAATAGGAGAAATTATGTACATTGGTTGCAATGGGAGCAGCTTTTCATTTTGGTTGCAATGCAAAATCCTGCTATAGTAATCACACTTGAATGGCAATGAGAGTAGTCTAGTACTTTGTTTAAAATGGGAGAAATCCTCTGCTTTGTCACAATAGGAATGGTCTTGGATTTTGGTAGCACCCAGAAAGTATTCTTTAGGTTGTCTAGGATGTAACAATTGGAGTTAGCTAGCATGTGAGCCATATACACATGCCCAGTTGATTAATGTCAGGTACCACGGTGACAAAAGAATTCAGCAAATAAATTAAATAATGTATTTGACAAATACATAATTTTCAAATTAAAATGGTTTATATTTATTAAGTGGTCATCACATATTTATGTTACTGAAGGAAATTAAAGCATGTAAACTAATTTAGTAAGGATTCAGACAATCTGGTTGCCCCTTGACATTCAATGATATCATCATCATTGAATCATCAACTATCAACATTCTGGGCGTTACCATTGACCAGAAATTGAATGGGACTAGCCATATAAATACATTGGCTACAAAAGCAGGTCAGAGGCTAGGAATACTGCAGGGAATGATGCACTTCCTGTCTCCCCAGAGCCCGTCCACCATCTACAAGCCACAAGTCAGGAGTGTGATGAAATACTCCCCACTTGCCTGTATGAGTGCAGCTCCAACAATATCAAGAAGCTTGGCACCATTTAAGGCAAAACAATCCATTTGATTGGCATCACATCCACACTTTCTTCACCACTGACGCTCAGTAGCAGCACTGTGTATCACCTGCAATATACACTGCAGAAATTCACTAAGGCTCGTTCAACAGCAACTTTCTAACCCACATCCATTTTCACCTTGAAGGACAAGGGTAGCAGATGCATGGAAATATCACCACCTGGAAGTTCCTCCCAAAGCCACTCACCATCATGACTTGGAAAGGGATCACCATTCCCTCAGTGATGCTTGATCAAAATCCTGGAATTTCCTCCATAACAACATTGTGGGTCTATCTACAGCACATGGACTGCAGCAGTTCAAGAAGACAGCTCACCAACCACCTTCTCAAGTGCAATTAGTGATGGGCAATAAATGCTGACCCAGTCAGTGACGCCTACATCCCACAAGTGAATTAAAAAAGAAACAGTCTGTACACTTATAGAGATTTGAATCAATCCTCAGGGTCTCCTCAAACAATGTGACAAAACAGATTACCATACGAGCTCATTTATCTTACTCCTAATTGTTGGACTTCATTATGCACAAATTATGTACAATTTATTTTCCTACATTACAATAGTGAAAACGCTTCAAACATACTTCGTTGCCTGTGAAGAGGAAGATGGAGGTGAGAAAAGCATGCCATGGCTAAGCAAGGAAGTTAAAGGTAACATAAAGGCAAAAGCAAAGGCATGCCATATTTCAAAGGTCAGTGGCATGCTGGAGGATTGGGAAATGTTTAATGACCAACAAAGCATTACTAAAACGTAATAAAAGAGCAAAGCTAATTATGAAAGAAAACCAGTGCAAAATATTTACATGGATAGCAAAGCTTCTATGTGTATATAAAGTGGAAGAGAGTAGATAAAATTAATGTTGGTCCCTTAGAAGATAAGCATGGGGATTTAATAATGGGGAACACAGTAGCAGAGACACTAAGTTAATATTTTGCCTCAATTTTCCCAGTGGAAAACACTATCCCAATAGTAACAGGTAATAATAACAAATTAATGGGGCTAAAGGCAGATAAGTACCCTGGCCCTGATGCCTTGGACCCTAGGACCCTAAAAGAGTGGATGCGTTGGTTGTAACTTTGCAAAAGACTTGGATTCTGGAAAAGTACCAGAGGACTTGAAATCTGCAAATGTGATGGCCCATTCCAAAAAGGAGGAGGGCAAAAAGTGGGTAACTATAGTACAATTAGCCTAATGTCTCTCCGACATTATGAGAAAATGAATATGAGAAAACCTTGGCGGGTAGGATTAAGGAAAATCCCAAGGTATTCAATGCTTATGTGAGGAACAAGAGGATGGCCAGAGTGAGGGTAGGGCCAAGCAGGGATAGTGGAGGAAACTTGTGCATGGAGTCAGAGGAGGTAGGGGAGGTCCTTAATGAAAACTTTTCTTCAGTATTCACCAGTGAGAGGGGCCTTGACATTTGTGAGGACAGCATGAAACAGGCAGATGTGCTCGAACAGGTTGATGTTAGGAAGGATGATATGCTAGAAATTTTGAAAAACATAAGGATAGATAAGTCCCCTGGGCCAGACAGAATATACCCAAGGTTAAAATAGGAAGCGAGGGAAGAGATTGCTGCTCCTTTAGCAATGATCTTTGTGTCCTCACTGTCCAATGGAGTAGTAACAGATGATTGGAGGGTGGCAAATGTCGTTCCCTTGTTCAAGAAAGGGAATAGGGATAATCCTGGGAATTACAGACCGGTCAGTCTTACTTCTGTATTATGCGAATTATTGGAGAGGATTCTGAGAGATAGTATTTATGGTTATTTGGAAAAGCACAGTTTGAATAGAAATAGTCAACATGGCTTTGTGAGGAGCAGATCATGCCTCAAAAGCTTTATTGAATTCTTTGAGGATGTGCCAAAACACATTGATGAAGGCAGAGCAGCGGATGTGGTGTATATGGATTTTAGCAAGGCATTTGATAAGGTTCCACATGGTAAGCTCATTCAGAAAGTAAGGAGGCATGGGATTCAGGGAAATTTGGCTGTCTGGGTACAAAACTGGCTGTCCAATAGAAGCCAGAGGGTGGTAGTAGATGGAAAGTACTCAGCCTGGAGCTCGGTGACCAGTGGTGTTCCGCAGGGATCTTTTCTGGGACCTCTACTCTTTGTGATCTTTATAAATGACTTGGATGAGGAAGTGGAAGGGTGGGTTAGTAAGTTTGCCGATGACACAAAGATTGGTGGAGTTGTGGACAGCGTGGAGGGCTGTTGTAGGTTGCAATGGGACATTGACAGGATGCAGAGCTGGGCAAAGAAGTGGCAGATGGAATTCAACCAGGAAAAGTGTGAAGTGATTAATTTTGGAAGGTCGAATTTGAATGCAGAATACAGGGTTAATGGCTGGATTCTTGGCAGTGTGGAGGAACAGAGGGATCTTGGGGTCCACTTATGAATGAAACACAACAAGGTAGCAGACAGGTACAGCTGGTAATCAGGAAGGCTAATGGAGTGTTGGCTTTTATTTGAAGGGGCTGGAGTGTAAGAGTAGGGAAGTCTTACTGCAACTGTACAAGGTGCTGGTGAGACCACATCTGGAATACTATGAGCAGTTTTGGTCCCCTTATTTAAGAAAAGATATTATTTCATTGGAGGAAGTTCAGAGAAGGTTCAGTCAGATAATCCCTCATATGGAGAGATTGTCTTAGGACCAAAGTTTAAACAGGTTGGGAATCTACTTGCTGGAGTTTAGAAGAATGAGAGGTGATGTCATTGAGACTTATTAAGATTCTTAAGAGGTTTGACAGCGTAAATGCTGAGGGGATGTGACCCCTCATGGTAGACCCTAGGACCAGAGGGCATAGTCTTAAAATAAATTAAAGAATGAGATGAAGAGTAATTTCTTCTTTTAGAAAGTTGAAAGTCTTTGGAACTCCTTGCCACAGAGAGCTCTGGGGACAGAATCCTTGTGCATATTTAATGCTGAAATAGATAGATTCTTAATCTGTAGGGGAAATAAAGGGTTGTGGGGAAGGGGCAGGAAAGTGGATATGAGGAGCATTGGGTCAGCCATGATCCTATTGAATAGTAGAACAAGCTCAAGGGGCTGAATGGCCTACTCTTATTCTATTTCTTATGGTCTTATAGGTAATACAGAAGTTTCAGGAAAGGAGAAACAATCACCATCACAAGGGAAGAAGTACAGGACAAACTATTGTGTTCAAAGGCAGATAATTCCCCAGGGCTGATGGCCTACATCCTAGTGTTGTAAATGGATAAATGTATCATGATTAAACTTAACCAGTTTGTAGTAACCCTTGTAATTCAGGCATGTTGTGTGGTGAGATAGACAAAGGAAACTAGAGTCAGGGAAAGGTCCAACAAAATTTTATTGAACACTTTATCAAGGTAAACAACATTTATTGGATTCTACTATTGTATTTTAATTAAACTCTGTCAACTCTTCATAGGATCCTTCAGTAACAGTCTTAAATCTCTAAACAAGTGGTCTCAAATCTACACTGGCTATCGAATTCTGGCATGTGTTTCTGAGCATTCACTATGACTTACCTGCATTTTACTACGGCTGTATTTGTCTGAAGGGACTGGTAACACCCATTCAATAAGGCTGGGACAGGGTGTTCCCTTGTCTTTGAGGGTTTGCTTATGTTTCAGGATCTGCAGTCATTGATTTGGGCTTCCCCTCTGTCTAGGACTGGTCTGGTCTTCGGGCTGTCTCACTGCGGTGGTCTCTCTGAGTCAGGTCAGTTTGATGTTGCTAACCACAAGGCACAGGAGCTGGAGATGCAGTGCAGTTCAGCTGCCAGTTGAAGGTGCTCTTTGGAAATGCCACTGAAGGAAGTGCAAAAGCAGAGAGAGCTGGTGGTCCAGTTTGCCTCTTTTATTCCCCGTTTCCTGCCCTTCTTGAAGATTCTGTGGCCTCTGTTCAGTACTAGCATCAAGCATAGCAGGAAAATCCGGTGAGGTGAGTACTTTCTATATTTGGAGGTTACAGAGTATGGTTTTGAACCCTGAACTGCCAGTTGCTGTCCTTGTCACACTATGCCTCTGGTCTCCCTCTGAGCTGGGTGCCACTAAGTCTGCATGAACAAAGTATGTTCACTGGAGGTATAAACAATGACTGCTCTGAAACAATGTGACTGTTAGAAGCTGACCAGGCAGTTCGAGGCCTGTCTGGTTCCGACAGGAAGTTGACTGACCAAGGCCTGGCTGCATGAATACTGTCTGTTACAGTTCTGAAGTTTGCAAATTGCAGAGTCTGGCTAGGTTTAAACTCAGCTTCTACATTTTGAGTTTTTATGCATGTTCATGAGAAAATGTCAATATTTCTGTAACAATCCTGGAGGTCATGGGTCACTTGACCACACTAACATCTTCAAGGAAGTGGCAGCAGAGATAGAGGATACATTGGTTGCAATATTGAAAATTCCTTGGATTTGGTAAAGGTTCCATTGAAATGGAAAAATACTAATCTAACTACCTTACTCAAAAAGAGAGGAAGGCAGTAAGCAGGAAACTATCAATCAGTTAGTTTAACATTTGTTGTTGAGAAATTGTTGGAATCCATTACTGAGGAAATCATAACAGGATATTTGGAAAGTCAAAGCGCAATCCATCAGAGTTAGCATGGTTTTATGAAGGACAAGTAACGTTTGAGTAATTTGATAGAGTTTTTTGAAGAAGTAACAAGCAATGTAGATTATGGGACTACTACATATGTTGTATATTTGGACTTCCAGAAGGTGTTTCTTAAGATGCCATACAAAAGGTTAATACACAAGGCATAATCACATGGGGCTAGGGATAAAATGTTAGCTTGAATAGAACAACAGAAAGCAGGGAGTCAGGATAAATGGATCTTTTTCTGATTGGCAAGCTGTAACTAGTGGGGTGTCACAGAGTTGAATCTTCAGGCCTCAACTATTTATAATCCATATTAATGACTTGGATACATTGATGGAATGCACAATAGGCAAATTTACAGATTACACTAGGTGGGAAAACAATTTGCACTGAAGAAATAAGAAATTTACAAATGGATATGGATAAGGTAGGTGAATGGGCCAAAAATTGGCAAATAGATTTTAATATAGACACGTGTGAGGCTATCCATTTTGTTTGGAAGAATAAAAAGGCGACTCATTATTTAAATGAAGATAAATTTTGAAATGCTTTGGTGCAGAGCATTCTGGGTGTCTTCATGCATGGGTCATGGAAAGATAGTATGCAGGTACAACAGGTAAAATGGAGGTCAAATGGAACTTTGGCATATATTGCTAAAGGAACAAAGTATAAAAGTAGATAAGTGTTGTTGCAACTGCACAAGTCAGTGATGAGAATGCAACTGGAACACTGCATTTAATTTTGGTTCCCTACTTGAGAAAGTATGTAATTGCATTGGAGGCAGTTCAAAGAAAATTCATTAGATTAATTCTAGGAATGAAATATTTGCTTTATGAAGAGGAATTGAGCAATTTAGGCCTACACTGGCTGAAATTTAGAGAAATAAGAGGAGAACTAATTGAGCTATATAATGCTAAATGCTATAATGCTAAATGAGATTGGCAAAGTAAAAGTAGAGTGAATATTTCCAGTTGTGGGGTAATCTAGAATGAGACGTCATAGTTTTAGGGTAAGGGGTAGCAGATTTAATACTGAGATGAGGAAGAATTACTAAAATAAAACTGTGGATCAGGAGATCTAAACAGACAAGAACAGAAACTGCTGGAGAATCTCCAGAACTGAAGAAGGGTCACTGGACTCAAAACATTAATTCTGTTTTCTCATAACAGATGCTGCTACACCTGTTGAGTTTCTCCAACAATTCCTGTTTCTGTTTGTAGTGGAATTCACTACCTGGTGTGTGGTGGATGCAGGACCCTGAATAAATTTAACAGGGAGAGTGCCAGACTTGTATCAGATTAAGGGGTTGGGGGAACAAGCAGCAAAGTAGACTTGAGGCTGAGATGAGATCAGCCATTATCGTATTAAATGGCGGAGCAGTCTTGACGCATGAATTCGAGTGCAATTTTGAAATGGCTAATTGAGATAGCTTAATTCCTTTTTGAATAAAAACAAAACACAGAGGAAATGTCTATTTGTGGAAGGGAGAGCAGGAAAACAGATTCGAGTAGAAACCTCAAATATAATGAACAATACTTTCTGCATTTCTGGGTGGAAATCTCCATTGAGGGGATGTATATATTTGCTATATTAATGCAATACTTGTTTCAGTGTAAGGGTGCTACTAAAAGTCAGTAAAGGTTACCTTCTATTAATACCAGGTCAAATGCATTGGAATGAAACAGCACGAAAAATTCAAGGATAGAAATGGTTTATTTTGGTATGGAAGCAATTTTGTTTTGACAATTAAAATGGCTTGTAATATGTAGATATCACTTATGCAGCAGTGAAGATAAATTACTCACCATGTCCATGATTATTTTCTAATTGAACATCAGCATTGACTGAAATTGGACTTCACCAGTTTGTGAAAACAAGATTTGCCAAAACAAAAATACCTGAAGGTCTAACAAAACAGGCTATGTTTATCATTTGATGCAAACACACTGCTGGAAAGCATTTGTCTTTCCAAACAACTATAAAAATTATCTTTCATTTGTGTATTTTAAATGAATACATAATGGTATGTGTTTTGAAGTGGTAATCCTGAGGGTTACCATTGACCAGAACCTGAACATGAGCAGCTATATAAAAGCTGTGATTGCAAGACCAGGTCAGAAACTTGAATTTCTGTAATAAGTGACTCACCTTCTGTCTTCTCAAAGCCTGTCCACAATCCAGAAGTTCTAAACATGTGTTATGCTTCACAGTCAGTATGTCAAAATGTCTTTAGGAGACATGTTCATGATATCATGTTACTTGAGGGTATAATGGTCTCCTATTTCATCTTATCTCAGACCACTTGAAGCATGACACCATGCAGGAAGCTTGCTTCACTGTTGTAACCCAATAGATTAATATTAGCCCACACTCCTTTGCTCCTGAGCACTGAAATATTTGAATTTAATTATTATTTGTAATATATAAAATATATATGAATTCTTCAATAGGTAAAGTTACCATAGTCCTGCTCTCTCAGCAGAGTGAGACAAATAGTGATTTAACCTGAGACTCGTTACACCTCAGGTGAAGGTTGAGATTGAAAAGGAGAGCCCTTCATGGTAACTTCAGCTCATACAGGAATTGAATCTGCACTGTTGGCATCACTCTGCATTGTAAACCAACCAAACAGCCAACTGAGCTAACGACTCCCAATTCCTCAATTCTCCAATATCACAATATCATCACTCAATTTCTAACATTACAGAGATAACATCAACATTGCCACATCAGGTAAAACATCCTGTTATGGGTAAACTCAGGCTAATTACCCCCAGTTTGATTGTAAAGAAGATGAAGGCTGAGGCATTCCTTCAATAATACTTTGAACTTTCTCTAATTTTCCTCACAGATCACCTCCTAATGGAACTGAAATGTCAGAAGCCACGTTTACCTTTCATATAGCCTTATTCCTACTGTAAATTATCAGGAGAAGGGACAGCAGGCAGACAAGAGGCTCAGCAAACCCAGCAAAATGAGTAACCTCTAGTAGTGCTGCAGAACCTGTAGTGGGAGAAGTACCTAGACCGATCCATCAAGGAAGCACAGGTGAATGCTGTGAATCAGAGTTTAATGACTTTGCTCCTGGTATGTGCAAATTTCAGAAGTGCAGTACCACAGAAGATTAAAAATGTCTTGATCCGGGATGTCACTGATGCCTCTTTGTTACAGCCAACCTCTTTATTACCTAGAACCTAATGAAGAGGGCCAGACAGCTAACCCATTATGTCTCTCTACCATTGCTGTCTTCCCCAGATACAGTGGCTATCAATTGAACCTTGTTGCTTTGAGACGACCATGTCGCCAACTAGCTTTTGAGATGGGAACAGGACAGGATTCCACCCTGCTAACATTCAGCTAATTTCTTATCATTAAAGCCAATTTTGGAGGTTTAACCTGGGAGATGCCATGATTTGTGAATATTATTGCACTCATAGTTCCAGAATGTTTGTTTCTAAAGTCCTGTGACTATATTGGGGAGACAAATGGTGCACTTGCAAACCTGGCTCAGGACTCCTGCAGGAAATACATAGACAGACATAGAATAAAGGTGCAGTGCTGCTCACACTTCCATTAAGATGACAGTGAAACAGACAATAACCTTCTGAAGATGAACTTTCAATGCCTGGGCTATTCTAGGAGGGTCCAGGTAGAGTGTGCCCCATCATTGTGGTGTGCTGTGCCTTTCAAAATTTGCACAAATTAATGTGGCTTTTGAGTGGGGGGGGGAGGGGAATGTCCTGATTGCAGATGGAATGAGAAGAAAAATCAATCCTTTGAAGGTGAAGATAAGGTTGAGGATGCGTCATTAGCCAGGAGGGCTGTCCATGAAATGAGGACAGAACAATGTATTGGAGAAGCTGTACGGTCAGAAGCAACATTATTGTCAGCCAGTTTAAGGATTTAGACTTCATTTGATTGCTTTTGCATCTCAGTTGCCTCCTGTTTAGAGAATATGTTTAACTTGTTGGTTTGCTTAATCAGAGATAGTACAGTCAAGGGAATAGACACAATTCTCTGTTGTCAGGATTGAAAGTATTGAGGGCTCTGGGAGGGAAACGATCCAGTTGTTGTGACCTACATTGGCACCAATGATGAAAGTAGAAAGAGGAAAGAGTATTATAATTGACTAAAGGTAACTACAAAGACACGATGGAGGAGCTGGCCAGAGTTGATTGGAAGGGGAGCCTAGCAAGGAAGACAGTGAAGCAGCAATGGCAGGAGTTTCTGGGGGCAATTTTGAAGGCAAAGTAGAAGTTCATCCCAAGGGAGAAGAAACATGCTGAGGGGAGGATGAGGCAACCATGGCTGACAAGGGAACTAAGGGACAGCATGAAAGCAATCGAAAAAACATACAATTTGGTGAATTTGCCACTCCTCAGCCCATTGGCCCAACTGATCGAGATCCCCTCGTAATCTTAGATAACCTTCTTCACTGTTGATTATACCACCAATTTTGGTATCATCTGCAAACTTACTAGCCATGCTTCCTAAATTATCAACCAAATCATTTATATAAATGACAGACAACAGTGGGCCAGCACTGATCCCTGCAGAACACTGCTGGTCACAGACCTCAATCAAACAAACAGCCCTCAACCACCAATGGGAACCACCAAGCAGTCTGCTGAATCTTCAGTCTTCAAGGTGACTCTTTCCATGGAGACATCTTAGTGTTCATATGCCAGAGCCACCATGGATTCCTTCATTTTTTTGTTACCAAGTGTGTTATGTTCCAGTGCCTGTCGCTTGTGGCTGACAGAATGAGTTGAGCAGCTCCACACAGTGTGGAGCTAGAGGAACACAACAGGCCAGGCAGCATCAGAGGAGCAGGAATGTTGATGTTTCAGGTTGGGACCCTTCTTTCCCACCCGAAACATCAGCTTTCCTGCTCCTCTGATGCTGCCTGGCCTACTGTGTTCCTCCAGCTCCACACTTTGTTATCTCTGACTCCAGAATCTGCAATTCTTGCTATCTCAATGAGTTGAGCAGGTATCTGGTTTCTCAGAGATTTTGTCCATTTCTATCTCGACTCGCAGCTGTGACATGTCGGCGAGTTGCTTATCAGATTGTGCCCCTGAGTCTAAACCCTGTCCAACAATCAGTCCCCAGGCAAAGTTTCCCCATTTATGGGATACCCCAAATTGTCAAGCTCCCAGCAGAGGAAGAACGAACTGGCTCCCCTTCTTTCATCTCCTCCCTTGGCTGGTTGCAATAAAATTAATTCAAATGGGATCCCTTCCCTTGTGGATACTTTCATCTGGATCAAATTTGTTTCAAATGTTTTACGAAATTGTTAGTTGCTAAACACGAGAATGAATAAAAACACAACGCATTTACACACAAGAGTAAAAATAAGAGATGACTCCCAAAAAGGTAGAAATTAAAAAAAGACAAATCCGTCTGAGTTTGGTGAAGGATAGCTGAAAGAACGTTATGGCCATTAAGTTGGGTGATGCCATTCGCATTGCTAGTAGGTGAGCAGTTGATTTCAAGATGCTTGACTTGCAGGTCTTATTTCCTTTTGACCATGATTTCACTAGCTTTCTGGCTTCCAGCAAAGAGAGGAAGAAACTTCATTTCCTTTTTTACTTGCAGTGCGACAACAAAAGAGGTTATAGCACAGTTTAGAGTACATTTCTCCTTTTTGAATTCCTTCTCTTTGAAGCTTCCTTGATAACTGAGTGACATAGCAGGGTCTCCCTTGAGGCTGGGGATAATCCAAAAAGGCTGTCCCCACAGTTACTGAACTACATAGCTCAGAATTTCAGTCATTTAATGGCTGTATGTCCCTTCTTGAAAGAATATGTTAAAACGCAGGGCTCAACGTGTCCGGAACTGATCTGGAATTACCATCATTCATCTTGACACTTGATAAAGTACCAACTGATATAAAAAGCTCCTGTGCTGGTATAGGATATGGACAAACGTCTTGCTGAGGTGGTATGGTGGTTCAGTGGTTAGCATGGTTGCTTCACAGCGCCAGGGACCCAGGTTCAATTCCAACATCATGTGACTGTCTGTGGAGTTTGCATGTTCTCCCCTTGTCTGCATGGGTTTCCTCCAGGTGCTCCCATTTCCTCCCAGAGTCCAAAGATTTGGTTAGGTTAGATGGATTGGCGATGCTAAATTGCCCATTGTGTCCAGGGCAGTGTAGACTGGGTTGATTGGCTATGGGAAATGAGGGGTTGAGGAAGTGGGTCTGGGTGGGATGCTTTTCACAGGGTCAGCGTGGACTTAATGGGCTGAATAGCTTGCTTCCATACTGTAGGGTTTCTATTATTGTATTCTACGATAGGGTGGATCCACTGACAATTCACGTGGCCTCTTCCTGGGGGAGGTTACTTGGGTGTCAACAGTGCCTGAAAAAGAGAAGAGAGGGAATTATTGGATAAAAGCTCATACAGAACAAGAACGAGTTGGCCTTGATGGTAATCAGAGAGGAGTATCGCACAATGGAGCTTGCTGGGTCAGTAGCCAACTGCCTGCCTCTTTGTCAGTACATGAGTGATCTTGGTATTCCCTACCTAAATGAATGATCTTCTCCTCACAGGGAAGGAGCTGCCTAATGTCTAAACCTGTAGTTGGACAGATATCTAACACTAATGAGACAAAATACAAAGGAGATAGAATGCTTGGTGACATGGTGCAATGAAAACAACTTCTTTCTCAACGTTGGCAAAACTAATGAACTGACCATTGACTTCGGAAAGAAAGGAGGGGAACACGCCCCCATCTACATCATGGAACTGAGTTTGAGAGAGTGAAGAGCGTCAAGTTCCTCGGAACGATGATAAGTGACAACCTGTTCTGGACTTCCCACGTAGATGTGACAGTCAAGAAGGCACAATGATGCCTCTTCTTCCTCAGGCAGCTCAGGAAATTTGGCATGTCCATAAGGGCTCTCACCAACCTCTACAGATACACCATTGAAAGCATACTGTCTGGGTGCATAACAGCCTGGTACGACAACTGCTCTGCCTTGGACTGTAAGAAACTACAGAAGGTGGTGTGCACAGCCCAGACCATCACGGAAGCCAACCTTCCATCCATGGACTCCATCTACATGACTCACTGCCACAGAAAGGCTGCCAATGTCATCAAAGACCCATCACACCCTGGTAATGATCTTTTACAACCTCTTCCATCAGGCAGAAGATACAGAAGCTTGAACACACACACCAGCAGGTTCAGGATCAGCTTCTTCCCAGCTGATACCAGACTGATAAATGGACTCTCTAGGCTCAAATAATGCTGATTTTGTTAAAGTTGATCTCACTTAGTGCATGCCCTGTGCAATGTAACCTGTATACCTCTGTATAAGTCTTTTTGATCTGTATATCCTTGCTCACTATGATCTGCCTGTACTGCTTGTAAACAAAACTTTTCACTGTACTTCAGTGCACGTGGCAATCAATCAATCAATCACTGCACCTAACCTTCACTCGCCCCATCCCTCACCCCATGAACTGCACTTGTGTCTTGGCCTGGTTATGGGCCAGTGTATTCTGCAGTGTGGCAAACTGAAGGATAATGATGGATATGGATACAAAAGCAGTTACATCTAGCATGGGCAGGATAGGTATTGATGTGCCCCCACTGAATGAGTAGGAAGCACAGAAAAAGTTGGTAGTTGTTAAGGGTGAGATGGGTGTGACCCCTCGAGTGGATATGATGCCTATGATGCTGAGGCTTGTGGTCCATCACCCTTACTGAGACGTATGTGCTGCAACAGAGTGTATGACAGTCCTGTCCATGTGAGACAGCAACAAGAAGATTGTACCACTGACCCTTGTTGACTGTAGGGGACTGTCAACCTTCTTGTGGCACTGCTAGCCTTTTGAAGGTGGTGACAGCAGTCACGTGTGCCACAGCCCGTGTCCCTGCCCAGGCTGGCAAATATGGTAGTGTGGATCACCTGGTTGTGGTCAGCCAGGAAGGGGACTTTTTGTCATCACCTTGTCCACTAATGCCTTGACATCTTTCTCCATGAAGTGAGCAGCTAGCGAATTTTCCTTCTGTGCCATGTGCTGAGAATTTAGAATGTAAGGGACAGTTCGTAGTTGCAGCATTTCAAGTGAATTTCAGTTAACCTTTAAATATGGCACCGAAAACTTGGAAACTAGAACAAAGAACAAAGAAAGAACAACGAAAATTACAGCACAGGAACAGGCCCTCTGGCCCTCCAAGCCTGTGCCAATCCAGATCCTCTACCTAAACCTGTTGCCTATTTTCCAAGGATCTGTATCCCTCTGCTCCCTGCCCATTCGTGTATCTGTAAATGATGCTATCATGCCCGCCTCTACCACCTCCGCTGGCAACGCGTTCCAGGCCCCCACCACCCTCTGCGTAAAGAACTTTCCATGCATATCTCCTTTAAACTTCTCCCCTCTCACCTTGAAATCGTGACCCCGAGGAATTGAGTCCCTGACTCTGGGAAAAAGCTTCTTGCTATCCACCCTGTCTATACCTCTCATGATTTTGTATCCCCTCTCATGATTTTGTGATGTTGAGGTCCCCCCTCAACCTCCGTCTTTCTAATGTAAATAATCCTAATCTGCTCAACCTCTCTTCATAGCTAGCGCCCTCCATACCAGGCAACATCCTGGTGAACCTCCTCTGCACCCTCTCCAAAGCATCCACATCCTTTTGGTAATGTGGCGACCAGAACTGTACACAGTATTCCAAATGTGGTCGAACCAAAGTCCTATACACGTCCTGGTAGTGCTGAGAACTGACATTGCACCCCCCACAAAATCTGCTGAGTAATATGCCCAATATCTCACTAACACAGACAATGACATGTGAGATAACTAGCCCCAAACTGTAGTGGAAACTGATTCAGAGTTAAAGTTAAATTCTGAGGAAGGGTCACCGGACCCGAAACGTTAACTCTGTCTTTTCCTTCACTGATGCTGCCAGACCTGCTGAGCTTTACCAGCAACTTTGTTTTTTGTACTTTGAACAGGTGTTTAAATTTTCTTAGCTAAGGATAATATTTCCCATTCTCACCCAACAAAAAATTATAAAACTAGCAGCATTTGAAAACTCATCAGGAAAAATAATGTGGAACATGTCACTAAAAATGACTGACTTCAAATGCTTTTTGGATCAGTTGAGGGTGGGAATTTTAATAATCATTTTCCATTTAAATTTCTAGACCACAATCTTTGCCCCTTGTTTTACAGTGCATATTGTTGGTTTTTACATTATACTTACGTAAGATCACAGCAGTCACATTGATACTTGGTGAATACTGAGAGACCAATATTTAAACCATTAATAATTGCCATTGTTGGGAAATTGGAAGTTTGGATTGAGGCTGCAAAAAGGGTACTGTTTCTTGGGACCATAACTGAAATGACACTTCTACCTTAAAGCAAACTTCTATTCTCACTGATTAAAAAGCAAATAGCTAATATAATAGTGCATTCTTTTAAACTAAATGTGACTTGTGGTTCTTACAATGCTATAGTGTAATGTATTCTCAATATACCATAAGAACATATCACAGTAACAGAAAATAAATGTATACTTGCTACGCACTTATTAGCATAAAGTGAAAGAAACCATTTTTGGTACAAATTAGATTTTTTTTAACACATTGACAGTGCGAAAGTTGAGCAGTGAATTGACTGCTTTAATTGCTACCATTATTTATTACGGTACTAGTAAAGCACAAGTCCGAGATGAGAAGTGAACCTAAAGCGAGTTAGCAAAGCTTTTGTCAGCGAGCCCAATTTTACAAAGTTTTATCATGAATTTTAGTCATCTTTTTCAAAGGCTGGCAGAAGGCAGCAAGTGTAAGGAGTTGGAGGGGCTGATACAGTTAGAGGATAAGTATATACAGACTCGTTGTCCAACATATCTCTCTTTTTATCATTACATAAAGTGGGAGGGTCAACTGTGATTCATTGAGGATCTTAGAGGACCTGCCAGGTGCAACAGACGCTGTACGAATAAATGAGATGCTGAGCAGGTTATTACTGAGTAAGTGCCGCTAAAAACAGCTAATATTGCTCACAACAGCTTCCATTACTTTCCTCAGAATTTAAAGTAGACTCATGGGGCTAATTGACTGAATTGGATTTTTCCTACATTTTGTGTACACAATAAGAAGATAAAACAATCTTTTGTTTTATTCCAGGTGTTCATGTTGACATTCAGCTCAGTATCACTACTAATTACACAGTACTACATACTAAATGCTGTTTGGGTCCAAAATGTTTCTCAACTTTATGCAGGTTCCTTTCTATTCCTAAGGATTGAATACAATGTTGTGCCAGTCACTTCTGCTATAAGCTGTTCTCCCTGTCTCCTAATCGCTCAAGTTTGATCATTCCTTGATACTTCTTGAACAAGAAACTCTTGGTCTTCCCTGGTTCCTTTTAACATTGATGCGGCCTTCAAGCAGTGTGCTGCATACGTTGTCATGGCTTATCAATTGGTCAAAAAATCTGAAGTTTTGGCTTTTGATGATATCTATCATTAGCTCTTTGGGATTTTATTCTCCCTAACTCATTCTCACTCTTCGAATGTATAGAAAATTGGCTGTCTAACGAACAAAAATGTTTGCATAAAGAGATCATTTTCAGATTGGCAGGCTGTGATGAGTGGGGTCCCGCAGGGTTCAGTGCTGGGGTCTCAACATTTTAGAGATCAGGGGAGCAAAGCCACGGTGGCTACATTCGCTGATGTCACAAAGATAAGTAGAAAGATGACAGTACAAGGTATAGCAAGTAATAAAAAAGGCTGGTGGAGTGCTATTCTTTATTACGAGAGGAATTAAATATAAAAGTAAGGATGGTGTGCTTCAATTATACAGGACATTAGTGACACCATAGACATATCATGACTACTATATGCAGTTTTGATCCCCTTATTTAAGGAAAGATGCAGCTCAGACTGGTTTAATATATTGATACCTGGAATGAACAGGTTGTCTTTTGAGAAAAGATTGAACATGCTGAGCTCATTTACAGAGAAATGAGAAGAGTGAGGTGTAACTTAATTGAAGCATATAAGATTCCGAATAGTCTAGATATGGTAAATGTGGAAAGGGAATTCCCCTTACAGGTGAGTCCAAATCCAAGGTGCACTGTTTTAAGATTAAAAAGGACATCCTATCAGGACAGTAATGAAGAAAATCTTTCATCTCAGAGGTTTGTGTAACTTTGGAGCATTGTCTCAGAAGGTAGTTGATGTGTTTTTAGAGCAAAAGAATCAAAAGTTCAGGATGTGAAATTTAAAACAGTAAGAGATAAACATGACCTTGTTCAATGACGAAGCAGGCTCCAGGAGGAAAATGGTCACCTTCTGCTCTTAATTCATACTTTTGTAAATAACATCAATGTGGAAATCTAGGTTTGTACAATTTGAGAGTTACAGACCTGAGGTACACAAAGAGATGAGTATACTGTGATGAAAACATTGAAATAGAACAGATGGAAACAAATTCTTTAGATTTAGAAAAGCTATTCAGTCAGCCATTTTCATCATATATTCTTTGTGCAGTTTATTATTCTTAAGGATAATTTAAAAGTGCAATAACATAAAGAGAACAGATCACAGATAATGTTGGAATGACAACGAAGATTTAAAAGACAAATCTGAAAGCTGATATCAACTACTTTAATTTCACAAAGTCCGAATGAAAATTTACATTGCCCTGAATGCACAATTAATGTTAAGTAAAGTCACTTGGCCTATGGAAGAGTGTGCGTCCTAGCGAGTTGAGGTAACAGGAACGGATGATAAATTATATATGTTTTTGTTATATAGTTGCACCTAAAGTAGTAATTTTCTGCTTCTGCAGGTGCTGTGTCAAGACAAATACATACTGTACCACCTGTCACGGTGATATTTTTTCACAATAACAATTACTAGGTAACCACTGACAGCAAACAGCATTAGATCAACATAATTTATGCGCCTTCCATTAAAAACATTGACCCATGCAATGTTGGAGCTAAGACAGCTTGCTTCAGCAAAATCATCTACCTATCATCCATGGGGGAAACTTACTCTCAGCTACAGCAGAAGTGTCAACATCACTGGGACACATCTAATCCAATCAAAGCAAACTTCAGAAAAGTTACCATACATTGGCTGAACGATATGCTACAAGGTTAGGACTTTAGCCAGTTAATATATTTTATATGCTTTTTAATATGGACAGTCAGTTGATAGATGAACAATAGATATTCTCAGTACATTTAAAATAGAGACAGATAAAGATTAACAGACAGGAGAAAGTGACTATACTGATAACAATTCAAAACCTTTTAAAGAATGTTTAATTGTGTTGTGACACTGGAATAATGTATGTACACTGCATTGTATTAATATTACAGTAGTAAGTTTAAACTTGGCCTTCAGAAGAATAATTACTCCGTATAAGTAATTTTAGTTTTTCACTTATCTGATAAGTTTAAAACAAGATACATCCCGAGTTCTGAGAAAAGTAATGGATCCTTCTTCAGTGACAAAATTTAACAATCAATAAATTAAATAGAAATTGTATCTAGCCTGTTACAGTATGTGTAAAATCTTGTATGAATGTTTTGTATGGAAATAATTATCAGGAAAATCAACGAAGGAGAAGTTGTGATGTGCTGCACTCGATTTTGGGCTGTTAAATGGGTGTACTAGGAATGGACTTTAGTGACTAGTGTCCAACCTCAATCTTTTACCAAGAGCTTGGCAGCCATGTTATAGTTTTTTGATTTATTTGTTGTCATGTGTATTTTATTACAAAATACAGTGAAAAGTGTTTTATAGTGTCGCCACTCTTTGGCGCCATCTTAAAACACAGAAAAATAAACCAAAACAAACAATATATAGGCAGAAAAATAAAGAAATAAAGAAAGTGTTCAACATGACGGTCTTTCTTGATAAGTGCTCTGCCATGGATGTGGTGGCCAGGCATGATACCCCTTCACAATGCAGCTGCCACTGGAATGAAAGTGCCATTCTTTGGCGCCACCCATGCCCTCGCCACTGTGAGTCCTCACTGGGCCTTCAGGCCCACTGGGTACTACACTGGCCCAAACTCAGTTGCCACCATGAGTCTACTTTGAGCCCACCTCGCTGATGAAGCCGCTGCTGATGCCACAGTGTCTCGTTAAAACAAAGAACAAAGAAAATTACAGCACAGGAACAGGTCCTTCGGCCCACCAACCCTGCGCCGATCCAGATCCTCTTTCTAAACCGGTAGCCTATTTTCCAAGGATCTGTATCCCTCTGCTCCCTGCCCATTCATGTATCTGTCTAGATACATCTTAAATGACGCTATCGTGCCCGTCTCTATCAACTACGCTGGCAATGCGTTCCAGGCACCCACCACCCTCTGCGTAAAGAACTTTCCACACGTATCTCCCTTAAACTTCTCCCCTCTCACCTTGAAATCGTGACCCCTAGTAATTGAGTCCCTGACTCTGGGAAAAAGCTTCTTGCTATCCACCCTGTCTATACCTCTCATGATTTTGTAGACCTTAATCAGGTCCCCCCTCAATCACTGTCTTTCTAATGAAAATAATCCTAGTCTACTCAACCTTTCTTCATAGCTAGTGCTCTCCATACCAGGCAACACCCTGGTGAACCTCCTCTGCACTCTCTCCAAAGCATCCACATCCTTTTGGTAATGTGGCGACCAGAACTGTACGCAGTATTCCAAATGTGTTCAAACCAAAGTCCTATACAACTGTAACATGACCTGCCAACTCTTGTACTCAATACCCTGTCTGATGAATGAAAGCATGCCGTATGCCTTCTTGACCATGCTATCGACCTGCGTTGCCACCTTCAGGTTACTTCAGAGCATTTTCAAAATGCTCACCCAAGTGGATAGCTGAGCCAATTGAAATTTATAAGGGTCTTGTATTCATAGAATGACCACATTGGAAAATTTATTGGTTCTTAGATCACTAACTTGTGGTGACAAGCAGGCAGGATGTATGGGTCATTTAAAACAATTCTCCGCTGCATATAGCTGGATCTCAAAAGGCTGAAAGAGGATAGGAATTAGAAATCCCCGCAGTGCTCAGATCTTCCACAGCAAGATCTCCCACCTCATCAATATGTTTGTCACCTCCGTTTCAGCTCTGTCATTTGTTGACACTGCTTATTACTGCTAAAGTGACTGTTGTCTTCAGTTTCAAAGTTGCAGATCATTTCAGGCCACAACTAGCAATAGCAGAAACATCAATTAATATGCAGTGCATTACAGCATTAAAAAGGTAATAGCTGCACTCTTCAAAAATTTGAACAACTTCAACATCTTTCCCATTGAGGTTGCTGAGCAACAGGAGGGAAATGCCTGAATTACTGTCCTCTCAACAGTCAACAGAATAATTGATTGTCCCAAGTGGATTACTGTTTACTGGCAACCGTCCTGCTGTAGTCCTTCCCAGTTGCTTCATCCCAGGCAAATGGCTCAAATGCTGGCTACCTAGGACAGTGGTTGCTCCTGAACATCTAGCTCATGGCATTATCAGAAACCAAGAACAGATGCTGAACAATGCTGCAATCAAAGATAAATAACTAACAGATCTCTCATGAAACAAAGCAATGTTGTTTTGAAACAGAGGTTTAGCTGTTAGGACAAGTCTTGAAGGATCCTCTAGTACTACCCAACACAGTATCGAGAGTCATTTTGGTCTATTGAATTCTTCCAAACTTCACCCAAATGACGGGGCAGTGCTTGAAGTTACCTTGTGAAGAAGACGATTTCCCCCTTATTTGTTGACAGGATGTGGCTGTCACAGTCTCTGGCAGCATTGATTACCCAACCATAATTGTCCAGAGGGCAATTTCTGTGGGTCTAGAGTCACATGTAGACCCCACAGATCAGGATGGTAGTTTCCTTCACCAAAGGACATTAGGGAACCAGGTGGGATTTTCCTTGACAATTTACAATTGACAATGGCTTCATTGTCATCACTAGACTATTAATTCTCTTTATTGAGTTCAAATTCCAAAACCATGGCAGGATTCAAATCCAGGTCTTTATTTCAATACATGTAAGCAAAAATCCCTTTCTCACAAATGATTGAAAGATTTCTGCTGGTACAATGTTTAAGCAGTCAATATATACTTTTATAAATAGTTCACTTGACCAGCTGCTTTTGGTTTTGTTAGACTTTTTCCCTAGATCGTCTGTATCCTCTCTGCTCATCTCCTCTTAATTAGGTCTTCTCATACGATTCTGTGCCTCATTTACATTGTGCAAAGACAAGCTCTTCTCAAGTTTCAGCAGCTTTAGTTTGAAGCCAAGTATCTCATATCGCAAGATTTCTATTTGCATGTTCTCCCCAGCCTAACAATAATCTTGAACTTGAACATCAGTGCAAAGGAAGTGTAATACAGCAGCAAACTGGTTCCTTTCAAGTTGGTTCACAGTGATACTTGCGGACTAAAATATCACCATTATGTAAATCTCTTTTGCCTGTCCTCTGCGGTTGATTGCCATTAGCATCCATTTGTAGTGGCAACAGCATAGGACTTCGAAAGGTTCTGAACATCCACTGACTGTATACCTGAGTTGAGCATAGATGTTGACCTTGTTGAGGAGCTCTGCCTGATGGTGCCAATGCTTTGTGGCAGATTTCATAGCACACTTACAGTTGATATCATTGTTTTCATATTTTTAATGGCTGCTGACAATAAATAGTTTTTAGGTCTAATGGGACCAAAGAGGAGAGGGCATGAAAAATGGGAACAGGGTACTGAGTTGGACGATCAGCCATGATCATACTGAATGGTGCACAATGCTCAAGGGGTCCAATGGTCTACTTCTCTTAATTTCTATGTCTCTGTATAGTTTTTTAAGGCTAATTAGACAAATTTATAGGCTAATAACTTTCTTACAAAGGGATCACTTCTTTGTATTGCACATAATTAGGAAGTAAATTTACACTGCAATTGGGTAACTAGGGTGAACAATATTTTCTGAATTTTCTGATTTTCTGAAGCAGGGCCTAGGCCTGAAACATCAGCTTTCCTGCTCCTCTGATGCTGCTTGGCCTGCTGTGTTCATCCAGCTCCACACCTTGTTATCCCTTAACAATACATATTATTTGCTTATACTTGCTCAATTCAAATTATTTGAATTATGTTTTGATTTCCATTTTTGTCCAAAAATTGACTTAATTATCAAGTGCATTCCCTGTCATGGGATCAAAATCTTTGACTTACTTTTCTAAAAATATTACCCCTGCACTAGACGGATTACGACAATTGAAGAACATGGCTCACGTAGGGATTCCATGATCTATGATAACCGCTTCAAGACCAATTAGGGTTATGCAACAAATGTTGGCTAAAAAGCAATACGTATATCCCATTAAGAATTGTAAAAAATACCCTGTACTCCTGGTTCAGCTCATCTGCTGGTGAAAATTTCACAATGTTGTTTTCTCTGGACTTGATCATTCTAAAATGCTCTTGGATGGCCTCTCAGGTTCTACCCTCCATACACTTGAGGTTGTTGATCACTCTTGTGCTTGCTGACCTACCTGGTGCCTGGATAAGCGCAACTTGGTTTTAAAATTCTCCCTTATTTTCAAATTCCTCCTTGTCCCTTCTTATCTCTATAATTTCCTCCAGCTCCAGAACTATGGAAAATATCTGTGCTCCTTTAATTTTGATCTTTTGAATATTTCTGATTTTAATTACTTCTCCACAATAGGCCCTGGATTCAGCTGTATGTGCTTTAAACTTTGGAATTTTCTCCCTTATCTCTCCGCCCTCTCTACCATGCCTTCCTCCTTTAAGACACTCCTGAAAATCTACCTCTTTGTCCAAGCTTTTGGTAGTTTGCTCTAATATTTCCTTATGTAGCTCAATGTCATATCTTGTTTTATAATAGTTTGGTGAAGACCCTTGGGCTTTTGATTATGTTAAATGTGTTAAATACAGGTCACTATTGTAAAACAATGGAACTGATTTTTATGTATAAATCTGACGATCATTTGCACAAAACAAACTAATAAGCAGCAATCATGCTGGAATATATGAAGGAAAGAACAATGATAATTTTTTATAATGTTCTTGTCAGATTGCACTTTAAATATTGTGCCTAGTACGACCGCCAAGAAATAAGAAATAGAGCTTTCAAGACACACAGTCAAAGAGTCGTAGAGCACAGATACGGGCCCTTCTAGCCAACTCATCCATGCTGACCAGGCTTCTTAAACTGAACTAGTCCCATTTGCCTGTGTTTAGCCCACATCCACCTAAACCTTTCCAATCCATGTGCCTGTCTAAATATCTTTTAAATGTTGTTATTGTACCCGCCTATACCAATGCCTCTGGCAGCATGTTCCAGGTACGCACCACAGTCATTTGAAAAAGTTACCCCTCAGGTCCCTTTTAAATCTTTCCCCTCTCACTTAAAACCTATGCCCTCTAGTTTTGGACTCTATCCTCAGGAAAAGACCTTGGTTAATCACCTTATCTATGTCCCTCATAAACCTCCCTAAGGTCACCCTCAGCCTCCTACACTACAGGGAAGAAAAAAGTCCCAGCCTATACAACCTCTCCTTATAACCTAAACCTTCCAGTCTTGGTAACATCCTGGTAAATCTTGTTCACACCGTTTTCAGTGTAATAACATCCTTTCCCATAGTAGGTCAACCAGACTTGTATGCAGTACTCCAAATGCAGCCTCACCAACGTCCTGTAGAGCTGTAACATGACGCCCCAATTCCTGTACTCAATGCTCTGACCAATGAAGGGAAGGGTGCCTCTTCACCAACCTGTTTACTTGTGATATCATTTTCATGGAAATATGTATCTGCACTCCTTGATCTTCCACGCACAACACCATGCAAACTATCTTTTAATTAGTCCTTGCCTTTCCAAATGCATGTAGATCCTGTCTCTCAGAATCACCTCCAACAACTTTTCCACCACTGATATTAAGCTCACTGAACTGTAGTTCCCTGGCTTGTCTTTGCAGCCTTTCCTAAATAATGGTACAACATTAGCCACCCTCCAGTCTTTTGGCACCTTAGCTATGGCTGTCAATGATTCAAATAGTTCCACTAGGCCCCCTATAATTTCTTCCCTAGCTTCCCACAATGCCCTGGGATACACATGATCAGGTCCCTGTGATTTATCTACCTTTATGCTTTTTAAGACCTCCAGCACCTCCTACTCCATAATACTCAAGACATAATGATTTATTTCCCTGAGTTCCTAGCTTCTATACCTTTCTCCACAATAAATACTGATGAGATATGCTTGTTTAGTATCTCATCCATCTCCGATGGCTCCACACAGAGATGACCTCGCTGATTTTTAATGGGCCCTATTGTCTTTCTAATTGGAAGCCTCCCACTTGCCAGATGTCCCTTTACCTGCAAACAGCCCCTCCCAATCAACTTCTGACAGTTCCCGTTTAATACCATCAAAATTAGGCTAGCCCCAGTTTGGAACTTTAACTTGTGGACCAGGCCTATCCTTTTCCATAACTATTCTGAAACTAATAGAATTATGGTCACTGGTCCCGAAGTACTCCCCCACTAACATGTCACTCACTTGCCCTGCCCAAGTGAAGGATGAATTTTGCCCTTTCTCTAGTAGGACGACCAACATATATAAAAGCATTCCAAGATGAGCAACACAGTTAATTCCATCTGCTAAATACACAGACTTTGAGATCTATCAAGAGACATATGGGCGGGAACAGATGCAGCAGAGGTCTGCAAAAATGCTATCCCATACTCCCAACTCCTCTGCCTCTGCTGCATCTGCTCCCAGGTTGAAGTGTTCTACTCCAGGACATCCCACATATCCTTGTATTTTAGGGACCATAATTTCTCCTCCTCTGTAATTAAGGATACCCTCAACCACATCTCCTCCATTTCCTGCACTTCACCCTCAAACCCCCTCCTCCCAACAGCAATAGAGTCCCCTTAATCCTCAAGTACCACCCCACCAATCTCCGAACCCAATACATCATCTCTGACATTTCTGCCACCTACAATCAGACCCCACCACCATAAAGGTATTTCCCTCCTCACCCCTGTCCACTTTCCGCAGGGACCGTTCATTACGCGACTCCCTCATCAGCTCGACACTTCCCACCAATTTCTCCATCACACCTGGTACCTTTCCCTGCAACTGTAAGAGGTGCAACACCTGCCCCTAACACCGCACAACCCCCCCCACCTCCGTCCAAGGCCCTAAACAATCCTTCCAGATCCGACAGAGATTCACCTGCACTTCATCCAGCCTGATCTAATGCATTTGTTGCTCCCACTGTGATCTCCTCTATATTTGGGAGAATAAACGCAGACTCGGGGTTTGGTTCACAGAGTATATGTGCTCTGCATGCATCAACCAACCCCACCCTCCGATTGCCATCTATTTTAATTCCTGCTCCCAACTCCCCTGATGACTTGTCCATCCTTGGCCTCCACCACTGTAAGAGTGAGGCCAAATTTAAACTGGAGGAACAACACCTGATATTTCAGAGATAAAAGGATGCTGCTTGACCTGCTGTGTTCATCCAGCCCCATGCTTGTTATCTCGGATTCTCCAGCATCTGCAGTACCTTTTATCTCTGATACAATTTTAACCCCACTGCGAAGCCTCTTCTAAGGATTCCTACCCTGAAGAAGTTACCCTCCTCCCTCAGGAAAACTCCTCCCTACCCCCCTACCTGCACTCACCTTTACTGGCTCCATCCCCGCCTCTTCGACTTGTCTGCCTCCTCTCCACCTATCCTCTCCTCTATCCATCCTCTATCCGCCTCCCCCTCTCTCCCTATTTATTTCAGAACCCTCTTCCCCTCCCCCATTTCTGATGAAGGGTTTAGGCCCGAAACGTCAAGTTTTCCTGCTCCTATGATGCTGCTTGACCCGCTGTGTTCATCCAGCCCCATGCTTGTTACCTGATATTTCACCTTGGCAGTTTACAGTCTAATGGCCTCAACATTGACTTCACTAATTTCAAAATCCCTTCACCCCCAGCCTTATCCCACATCCACCCCATCTCTCTCTTCCTCACCTCCCTGACCTGACCTAACCTTACCTATCCGCTCCACCCTTCCCACAGGTCAATCACAATAACCTCCTACCTGCATCCTGCTATCACCGTCTCTCCTACCCTTTCACCACCAGCCCCACACCCCTTCCTTCTATTTATTTCTAGGCTCCCTTCCCTGTCCCAGCAAAGGGTTTTGGCCTGAAACGTTGACTTTCCTGCTCCTTAGATGCTGTCTGACCTGCTGTGCTTTTGCAGCCTTACACCTATGGACTCTGGCTTCCAGCATCTGCAGTCCTTATTGTGTCCAGTAAATTGGGAGTGCCCTGGAGGATGGGTTCAGAAGTGAATAACCAGGGGGGTTTTCCCAATTATGTGGGATGGGGTGGATATGTTGGTTGCAGTGCTCTTTTTTAAGCAGGGGGGATGGTGGTGGAGTGGAAGGTAGAGAGGCTGGAGTGCTGTAGGGGTGTGTGGGGCTGTGGGATATGAACATCACTGTTCTGGGTAAGAGATAATAGCAACTGCCGATGCTGGAGAATCTGAGATAACAAGGTGTGGAGCTGGATGAACACAGCAGGCCAAGCAGCATCAGAGGAACAGGAAAGCTTGACGTTTCGGGCCTAGACCCTTCATCAGAAAAGTTTTCATCTTTTTCTGATGAATTTTTCATCTTTTTCTGATGAAGGGTCTAGGCCCGAAACGTCAAGCTTTCCTGCTCCTATGATGCTGCTTGGCCTGCTGTGTTCATCCAGCTCCACACCTTGTTATCACCGTTCTGGGTAAGGTTGGTTTTCAGCAGTAGGGGCAAGGTTGTGATGGTGATTTGCATTGCTTGGGGTTGGGAGGAAGAAGACTGGTAGGTTAAGTTGCATTGCTCTAGGACTTGGGGGTGGATGTGCTGAAGTGCTGCAGAAGTACGTGGGTATGCAGTTTACAGTGCTGGGAATGGTGGGGCAAGTTCTAGACCTGCAGGGATTAAGGTACTTTGCAGTGCTCCAGTGTTCAGGGTAGTTTGCATGACTTCAGGAGTTATTTGCAGTGCTACAGGGGTGCTGTGTATGGTATGCACTGCCTCTGCCGACGTGCAGCGCTGCGGGGAAGCAGTCGCCCGTGCTCGCGCTGCACTGTGGAAGGTTGTGCGGGCGGGCCAGCGGCGCGCGCTGTGACGGTTGGTTGCCCGGTAACGGGGCTGGCGGCGGAAGATGGAGCCGGATTCGGTGCAGCGGCAGCTCTCGGTCACCATCGCTCACATCGTGCAACGCCTCCGGGGCTCGAAACTACACTCGGAGCTGGAACGGGAGGCCAGGGTGAGTCCCGAAGAGAGCCCAGGGCCGGCTAGAGACCCGGAGGGGAGTGGCGGCGACATTGAACAGCCTGATCCCAGGCCGAGCCCCCTCTCCCGTCTGTCCTGATGAGGAGAGAGAGAGAAAGAAAGTGAAATAAATGGCCTGAAATTAAACCTGATGGCTTGGAACTGGATCAGAATTCATTGCGGGCAGAGAAGAAGCTGCACTCCTGTCCCCAGAGGCTCAGGTTTGGGTGCCTTCTGAGGACAGGGGATCACCTTCACCCTCATTGCGCTTTTTTCTAACATCCAAATACACCTTGCTGTGCATTTCCAACATAACCTGAAATACTCTAGGTTTTCTGACCCGACACCGGTCCGGGCTTTGAGGAAACACCATGTTTGCTTCTGATAAAGACATTTGGCGACTGTTTTCATTATTAAGAAAATCATCTGAAAGCTTTACCCCCGTGGCCATCCCTTTTTCTAAACTGCTTTTATTTTGGCAGTAAGCGATTACCTCCATTCTCGTCAATTTTATCGTGGAAACCAACATCCAGATTTATGCGAGTGATTAGTTTTTATTGTTTGGGTGTTGTGATTCCGCAGGTTTGGAAAGGGTGGTTCACAACGCTGCTGCCTTATTGCCACATTATTAATATTATTGGACAAACATGTGATCACTAAGTTCTGTTGATTTTCTTGTAAGATCAAATGGCACACTTTAAATTCTATATATGCTGCCCCACCAAAATCATCGTTCACCAAAATATTTTGGACATCCCTGCTTCGGGGTGCGTTAATGTCACCTGCTTTTGAATTGCACAGTTGACTAATTTCAAAGTGAACTTGTTGCTTTAACGAAAAAGGGTTACATGAATGACTTCTGTTTTAAACTTGAGTCTTTGTGACACATGGCATTTGCAAAATCACTTTGTGTTGATGTCTGTTATGGCTTAGTAGGCGGCAACATCAGGACTGATAACTGAATATTTTAGGAGAGCTGTAGAATGAAATACAGGTCAAGAAGTTTATGTTAAGAGTAAAAGCCCTTTATTGCCGTTAGCATCAGAGGAGCAAGAAAGACCCGACCCGAAACGTCACCTTTACCGCTCCTCTGATGTTGCATGGCCTGCTGTTTTCCTCCAGCTCCACACTATGTGATCTCCAGCGTCTGCAGTTCTTGCTATCTCTTATTGCCATTAGTGATTGTTTCTGAAAACTATATGATTATCTTTGTTTTTGATAGTGTAAATACTTATAATTTATTTACATTTTCTCAAGTTTTGCACTAAATTTTAATTGAATTACGATTTTGGAGATTTTGCTACTTGTTTGTTTTCTGTAAAACCGAAGAACTGCAAATGTTGCAAATCTGAAACAAACAGAAAGTGCTGGAGGAACTCAGCAGATCTGGAGCATCTGTAGAGAGAAACAGACTTAACGTTTCACATCCAGTGACCCTCCAAAAGAAATGAAAATGGTTGGGAAAGGCAAGTCTTTATGCTGAAATTGGGTTGGAGGAGTGAATACAATATGTGGAGGTGGGTCCCAGAGAGAGAGAGAGAAAAAAAAAATCAGCAAACAAAAAGATTGCTGATGATGAAGCTGGGTGCACGGTGGCACAGTGGTTAGCACTGCTGCCTCACAGCACCAGGGACCCGGCTTTGAATCCAACCTTTGGTGACTGTGGAGTTTGCATGCTCTGCCCATGTCTATGTGGCTTTTCTCTGGTGCTCAGGTTTCTTCTCACAGTCCAATCATGTGTTGGTTAGGTGGATTGGCCTTGCTAAATTTGCCTCATAGTATTCAGAGATGTGCATGTTAGGTTGGTGAGCCATGGGCTAAAACCCCATGTGGGGTTACAGGCATAGGGTGGGGGAATAATGGAGCTCCTTTGAACATCAATGCAGACTTAATGGGCCTAAATGGCCTCTATCCTCACTGCAGGGATTCTGTGATCCTATGTTAAGCTGAGGGAGAGAGAGGTGCATGCTAAGTAGGGTGTTAAAGAGAAGTGTAAGTGGTTGAAAATTGCTTCACTGTTCTGGTAGCAACCCGTAGGAACAAACAATGTGGGGGAAGGGTAATGAACATAAAGGAGGGTGTTAATGTTGCGAAATTGTTAAACTCCATGATGAGTCCTGAAGGTTGTAAGGAACATAGGCGGACGATGTGCTGTTCCTCGGTGGATTTATAATGGATATGGGTGGCACTGGAGCTCCACAGCAGACCTGAGACAGAAATGTTGGCATGGAACACTGTGGTGTGTTGAATTGGCGGCAGCTGGAAGCACGTGGTCATTTACGGTCCGAGCATAGATGTTTGGCAAAGCTAATGTACAGGAGATCACATTTTGAGCAGCAAATTCACTAGGCTAGAATGAATGAGGTGCAGGTCAACCACTGCTTCACTCGGAAGTTATGTTTGGTGTCTTGGATAGATGCTGGGGGTGGGGCTTAAGGAGGTAAACAGGCATGCGTTACACCTACGATTGCATGGGAAGCTGCAATGAAGATGTAGGGAGGAGTGAACAAAGGTGTCACAGAGAACAGTCACTGTGGAATGCTGAGAAGAGAGGGGAGGGGAATATGTGTCTGGTAGTGGCATCCCATTGGAGGTGGTGGAAATGGAATACAGAAATGGATACAGAAGCTAGAGAGGTGGAAAGAAAACTGGGATATCTGTTATTGTTGAAGAAGGGAAGGGAAATGGTGAGAACAGAAATTCAGAAAATGGGCTGGAAATGGCTGATAGCACTGTCAGCCACAGTAGCAGGTAATACTTGGTTGACGATTAAGGTGGCCATTTCTGAGGCTGTCTTGTGGAAGGTACAAAGTCTGGGAACAGATACAACGATGAAGGAGAAACTGGGAGAATGGAATTACATTCTTACAGGAAGCAGGGTATGTGGATGTTCAGTCAAGGCAACTGTGGGAGTCAGCAGGTTTGTAATGGAAATCGGTTGCCAGCTTATCCCCAGTAATTTAGAGAGAGATGTCAAGGAACGGAGGGAGGAATCGGAGATAGACTAGGTGAAGATTAGAGCAGGGTGGAAATTGGAAGCAAAATTTATAATTTTTTAAAGTTCTGAACGAGTTAGGGAAGACAGCACCAATTATACCGTCAATGTACCAGTGGAAGAGTAGTAGGTAGGGATCTGAGAAGGATGGGAACAAAGAATATTTCATGTTCTATGTAATGTCTTAATGTATTCTATTCACTCCCCCCATCTTGTCATCATCCTTTCCCAGCCATTTTCAGCTCTAGGCGAAGGGTCGCTGGACTCAAAATGTTAGCTCTGCTTTCCTCTGTACAGATACTCCCAGACTTGTTGAGTTTCTGTGGCACTGTCTGTTTTTGTTCTGTTACCAATCTTACCTCTCCATGAAAGAAACCTAATATTTCAAATTTGCAGAAAAATTTGCGCGCTCATCTAGACAATTGCTCCTTTTCAAATGCTGGACTTTCTGGTGCCAGAATATTGCACCATTGAGGAAAGGGCGTTGGTGTTATTATACTGCAGCACATATAGGAATTCAGAAACCCTCTAGGGAAAACAAGACAGCATAGTGGCAGCAGGAAGAACTGAATAAATGTAGGCAAGAAATTTCCATAAGCACTTACATATTGCAGCTATTTCATTGTTGAAGTAATGCACTTCTTAAATTAAAAAAAAGTATTGTTCGTAGGATATGTTAATGATATTGCTGTCTAGGCTAGTATTTATTGCCCATTTGCAGTTGCACTCAAGAATGTAGTATGCACTGCCTTATTTAATCCTGCAATCCGTAGAGATTTGGTACATGATTAATGCTACTAGAAAGGGAATTCTAAGATTTTGATCCAGTGACAATAAAGGAGCAATGATATGATGTTATGCAGGATGGTATGTGGCTTGGAGTGGAACTTGCGGGTCCTGGTGATCCTAGGAATCTGATGCCATTGTTCTTTTAGGTGGGAGAGGTTGCAGGTTTGCAAGGTGCTGTTGAAGGGACTTTGGTCAGTTGCTGCACTTCATTTTGTGCATACTGCTGCTGCTGTGGTCGGTGGTGAAGAGAATGAATGTTGAAAATGGTGGATAGGGTATGTAATGAATGGAACCAGGGCCAGGTAGATCTTATTGACTATGAGATCCTTGTTTGGGGATGTTAACCTGGGCTAATCAGGGAGCCCTGGCTGACAGATATAAACAAGAGATTCAGAAGGTCTCCTCAGTCTAGGGACTGGCTTGGAACTGGCTGGTCAGAGCCAATGTACCGTGCACATGTAAATAAAGGGTGATTTGGTGATGGGGTCCCAGCTTCTATGTAGCTATTTCAGAGTACCAGTCAAACAGGCTACTTTGTCCTGGATGGCATTGAACTTTTTGAGTGAAAATGTAAGATATCTCAGAAGTTCAAGCAACAGGCAAAACTAACTGTTTCATGTTGTTACCCTGCAAAATCAACATGAATGGTGTTCGCCACTAACAGGATCCAACTGTCAAGCCAAAAAGATACCTCTGTCTGTCACACAAGTGTGTAATGTGTTTTATGAATCCTAGTGCCAGTGTGATGCCAGGTATGTAGGCTTTATGTCCTACTTCATCTGTTCGCAACAAGCAAGATATTAACTTTATCCGACCAGCATGCAGTGGCAAAGCTTTCAAAACAGTGTCCAACTGATCAACCCTAATCAACCCTCCTACATTCAAGTCTAAATCATTTATATATACCGCAACCAGTCTGACTTAAAATTTAAGTGAAGCCTTGCAATTAGTTGTCATTTAGCATTAATGATACATTCCCAATAGCAATGCCTCTACCAATCTAAGTCCACTTGCCTTTGAGCCAGCACTCTCCTCCTTGGTTTTTCCCTTTGAATTAGCATTCCTGAACATTGTCCTGAAGAATGCAAAATGAAAAGCTTTACAAAATTATTTTTCAGCAATACTCAACTGTTAATGATCAAATATAAGGATGATGATTTGAATAGTTATTTTGCATTGGTTGTCACTATAGAGGAACACGTGTGACACACACAAGCATCTACAAATGAAGAAGTAGAAGGGAGGGAGGGAATCATGAAAATTGCAATCTCCAGAAAAGTCATACTAAATAAGTTGTTGGAGCTGCAGTCTGACAATTGCCTGATGGATTTCATGGTAAAGCCTTAAATGAGTTTTCCAAAAATAATTTGATTTCAAAAGGCCCCATTAGATTGAAAGATGGGAAATGCAACTCCTTTATTCAAATAGGTAGGGAGACAGAAAGCTGGAAACTTAAAGCCTTATTAGATTAACATCTGACATAAGGAAAATGTTTGAAGCTATTATGGAAGTTACAGCCAGGTAATAAGTTCAAGGTAATAGGCAGTGTCAGCATAGTTTTATGAAAGGGAAATCATATCAAATCATGTCTATTAGAGTTCCTTGAGGACACAACATGTACTGTGGATAAAGGGGAACTATTGAATGTGCTGTACTTAGATTTCCAGAAGGCTTTTGAGAAAGTACCACATCAAAAGCTATTGTGGTAAGTAAAAGCTCAAGATGTACAGCGTCCTTTTCAAAGGCAAGATGCAATGAATGATGTGCCACAGGAATCAGTGCTTGGACCTCAATAATTTACAATTTTTATAAATGACTTAGATGATGGTATGGTTGCCAAATTTGCTGATGAGACAATGGTAGGCAGGAGAGTAAGTTTTGTAGCAGATATAAGGAAGCTACAGAAGATGCAGATGGATTGTTTGATCAAAGACCTGGGAAATCCCATTTTGGCAGGAGGAATAGAAAACAGCATATTATCTTAATGGTGAGCAATTGTTCTGAGATGCAGAGGGATCCAGGTGTGTTTGTGCATGAATCACAAAAGGTTAGTATTGAGGTACAGCAGGTAATCGGGAAAACTAATAGATTGTTATCATTTATTGAATGCTAAAGTAGAGAGGTTATACTTACCGGGCAATGGTAAGATCATGTCTGAAGTATCGCGTACAGTGTTGGTCACCTTATTTACAAAAGTTTATGAATATGTTGAAAGCAGTTCAGGTAAGGTTTCCCAGGCTAATAGCTGGAATGAGTGGGTTGATTCATGAGAAAGGATTGGATAGGCTAGGATTGTATATCATGGAATTTAGAAGAAGAATGGGTCACTTGTTTGAAACATAAAATATCCTAAGGGCTTTTGACGGGTTCAATGTGAAGAAGATGTTACCTCTTATATGGATGCCAAGAGCTAGGCGTCAGTGTTTAAAAAAGAGGTGCGGTGATTTTCTTTCCCCTGAGGCCTGAGTCTTTCAAACACTTTGAAAAAGTTGTGAAAGCGGTTGTTGAATATTTTTGAGGTGGAGGTGGATAGATTCTTGCTAAGCAAGAGGGTGCAAGGAATGGACAGGAATGTGGATTTAAAATTACAGTCAAATCAAACATCATTGATGATGGAGTACGCTCAAGGGAGAGATATAAATCAAAAGATACTAAGAGATTAGTCAATTAACAACAACTTAGGTACAAAACAACTGAGAAACCAGTTTATTTATGTCTTACCTTTAAGACAGAGTAAGTAGTCTGCAGTACTTTTGTGGCACCAGTTGAATTGGCATGTGCAGTTCAGGATTCTTAGAAACTTTGTTCTCTTTGAAAATCTTTCAAAGGTCTTCTGAGGAATGCTGCTGAAATCTAACTTCTGCTTAGTTGTTTTGATAAAATAAAGTTCATTATCTGTACAAAGCAAAATTACAAGTTTTTTGCTGCATTTTCCAGTCTGGAAGCTTATCCTTTGTGGCTGGAATTAGGTGTTTTGATAATGGATGTTATGTGTAGCAGTGTTGACCTCCTAATGAACTGCTTTTTTGAAATTGTATCATTGAAGCAATTGAGTTCAGCATTGTGTGAGTCAAACTTTCTGTGAACGGGGAAACTGTTACTATCAAGACAAAGGCATCTATTGCAGATAAACAACTGTCTGTCACCCATCTAGGTGGCAAAGTGGAAAGCCATAAACACATCATTTTACAGGATAGGGCAAACTTGCAATACTTTTATGTTGGGGTTTTCCTTGGAGACATAATTAACATAAGAGTTAACATTCCAGTCTCACTAGGAGGTACTTGAGGTATTGATTGTCTGGATGACTTTGACTTCTGAGAAAGTTTCTGGAAGGTTATTGTTAAATATTGTCATGTGATAAACAGAGTCCTGTTTGTTGGGCTGTTTAATATATTTTAGCAGCCACTAAATATGCATATAGGTATGTATTAAAGTTGGCTTTTTTATGGTGACCAGATCAATTAGAATGGGTGGACATTTGCATGTGGCTTCAGTTGGCTTGTCACAGGTGAAGGATATGATTGACTGCACATGTGGCTATTATGAAATCACCCATTGTTCGTGTGCTATAAGAACATATTAAGAACATAAGAACTAGGAGCAGGAGTAGGCCGTCCGGCCCTTCGAGCCTGCTCTGCCATTCAATAAGATCATGGCTGATCTTTTTGTGGACTCAGATCCACTTACCTGCGCTCTGACCATATCCCTTAATTCCTTTACTGTTCAAAAAAAATCTACCTTAGCTTTAAAAACGTTTACTGAAGTAGCGTCAACTACTTCACTGGGCAAGGAATTCCATAGGTTAACAACCCTCTGGGTGAAGAAGTTCCTTCTCCATTCAGTCCTAAATCTGCTCCCTCTAATCTTGATGCTGTGCCCTCTTGTCCTAGCTTCACCTGCCAGTGGAAACATCCTCTCTACTTCTATCTTATCTATTTCCTTCATAATTTTATATGTTTCTATAAGATCCCCCCTCAATCTTCTGAATTCCAATTAATATAATCCCAATCTACTCAGTCATTCCTCATAAGCCAACCCCCTCAACTCCGGAATCACCCTAGTAAACCTCCTCTGCACCCCCTCCAGTGCCAGTACACCCTTTCTCAAGTAAGGAGACCAAAATTGCACACAGTACTCCAGGTGTGGCTCACCAGCACCTTGTACAGCTGCAACATAACCTCTCTGCTTTTAAACTCAATCCCTTTAGCAATGAAGGACAAAATTCCATTTGCCTTCCTAATTACTTGTTGTATCTGCAGACCAACCTTCTGTGATTCATGCACAAGAACACCCAGGTCCCTCTGCATAGCAGCATGCTGCAACTTTCTACCATTCAAGTAATAAGCCTTTTTACCATTACTCCTACCAAAATGTAGGACCTCACATTTATTTACATTGTATTCCATCTGCCAGACCTTTGCCCACTCACTCAATGTATCTATGTTCCTCTGCAAAGTTTCACAGTCCTCTGCACACTACGCTCTGCCACTCATCTTAGTGTCATCTGCAAACTTTGACACCCTACACATGGTCCCCAACTCCAAATCATCAATATAAATTGTAAATAATTGCGGTCCCAACACTGATCCCTGAGGCACACCACTAGTCACTGATTGCCAGCCAGAATAGCACTCATTTATCCCCACTCTTTGCTTCCTGTTAGTCAACCAATCCTCTATCTATGCTAATACTTTACCCCTAACTCCATGCATCCTTATCTTATGCAGCAGCCTCTTGTGCGGCACCTTGTCGAAGGTCTTTTGGAAATCCAGGTATACCACATCCACTGGGTCCTCATTGTCCACCTTGCTCGTAATGTCTTCATAGCATTCCAAAAGATTTGTCAAGCATGACCTGCCCTTCATGAACCCATGCTGCGTCTGCCCAACGGGACAATTTCTATTGAGATGCCTTGCTATTTCTTTCTTGATAATAGACTGAAGCATCTCCCCCACTACAGAGGTTAAGCTAACCGGTCTATAATTCCCCATCTTTTGTCTACCTCCCTTTTTAAACAGTGGCGTCACATTTGCTGTTTTCCATCTGCTGGGACTGCCCCAGAGTCCAGCGAATTTTGGAAAATTACCGCCAGTGCACCTGCTATTAGCACCCTGGGATGCATTCCATCAGGGCCAGGAGACTTATCAATCCTTAGCTCCATTAGCTTGCCTAACACTATCTCTTCTGTAATAATGATTGTTTCCAGGTCCTCACCTACCTTCTTCTCTTTGTCAATTACTGGCATGTTATTAGTGTCCTCCACTGTGAAGACCGATACAAAATACCTGTTCAATGCCTCGGCCATTTCATCATATCCCATAACTAAATTCCCCTTCTCATCCTGTAAAGGGCCAACGTTTACTTTAGCCACTCTTTTTTGTTTTACATATTTATAGAAACTTTTGCTATCTGTCTTTATATTCAGTGCTAGTTTATTGTCATGTTCCATCTTATTTTTCTTTATAGCTCTTTTTGTGGCTTTCTGTTGACCTTTAAAGTTTTCCCAATCTTCTAGTTTCATGATGTTTTGGCCACTTTGTATGCCTTCTCTTTCAATTTGATAGCCTCCCTTATTTCCTTACACACCCATGGCAGATTACCCCTTTTCTTACAGTCCTTCCTTTTCACTGGAATATACTTTTGCTGAGCACTTTGAAAAATTGCTTTGAAAGTCCTCCACTGCTCGTCAACTGTGCCACCATAAAATCTTTGTTTCCAGTCTACTTTAGCCAAGTCCTCCCTCAATCTATTGTAGTCCCCCTTGTTCAAGCACAGGACCCTGGTATTGGATTTTATCTTCACACTCCCCCATCTGTATTCTAAATTCAACCATACTGTGATCACTCCTTCCAAGAGGATCCCTAACTATGAGATCATTAATTATTCCTGTCTCATTACACAGGACCAGATCTAGGATAGCTTGCTCCCTCGACGGTTCCATTACATACTGTTCAAGAAAACTATCACGGATACACTCAACGAACTCCTCCTCAAGGCTACGCTGACCGAGCTGGTTCGACCAATCTACATGTAGATTAAAATCCCCCATGATAATTGCCGTACCATTTTTACAGGCATTAGTTATTTCTTTGTTTATTGCTGGCCCCAATGTGATGTTATTATTTGGTGGCCTATAGACTACGCCTATCAGTGACTTTTTCCTCTTAGAGTTTCTAGTTTCCACCCAAATCGATTCAACCTCATTCTCCATTGAACCTATATCATCTCTCAGCACCGCCCTGATGTCGTCCTTGAATATCAGAGCTACACCACCTCCCTTACCTTCCTGTCTGTCCTTCCGAATAGTCTGGTACCCCTGGATATTTAACTCCCAGTCGTGACCATCCTGTAACCATGTCTCCGTAATGGCTACCAAATCATATTCTTTCACGATGATTTGTGCCGTTAACTCATCAACCTTGTTACGAATGCTATGAGCATTCAGGTAAAGTGCCTTTAATGCTAGCTTTCTTACCCTCATGATTTCCAGCATCTCTAATAATATCTCCTGAGTTATCCTTCCTTTTTGCTTCTTTCATATCTGCCTTGAACTTAAACCCTTCTGCACACATGCCAACCTGCTGCTTACCTTTTTATTGACCATCATACTCCCTGTTGTTTTCCCTTTCCCTTCCCTGCCGACTCACTAGTTTAAAGTCCTAGTGACCACTCTAGTTATCCTTTTCACTAGAACACTGGTTCCAGATCGGATCAGGTGGAGACCGTCCCATCAGTACAGATCCCCCCGGTTCCAGAACTGATGCCAATGCCCCATGAAATGGAACCCCTCTTTCCCACACTATTCCCTTAGCCACGTGTTTACTTCCCTAATTTCCTTATCCCTAAGCCAACTTGCACGTGGCTCGGGCAGTAATCCGGAGATTATGACCCTCGAGGACCTGTTCCTTAATTTCATTCCTAATGCTTGATAATCCCCAAACAGGTCCTCCATCCTGGCCTTGCCTATGTTGTTAGTCCCAACGTGGACCACAACAACTGGATCCTCCCCCTCCTGCTCCAATATCCTTCCAAGCCGGTCAGAGATGTCCTGCACCCTGGCACCGGGCAGGCAACACACCATGCGGGACTCCCGATCCGGCTTGCAAAGGATACTATTTATCCCCCTAACTATAGAATCGCCTATAACTACCACTTGTCTATTTGCTCCCCCCTCTTGAATGGCCTTCTGCACCACGGTGCTGTGGTGAGCTGGATCATCTGCCCCGCAGCCCTTTTTCTCATCCACACAGGGAGCAAGAATCTCGTACCTGTTGGATAAGTTCAAAAGCTGAAGATCCTCCACTCCTGACCTCAGGAACTCCCTACCTGCCTCACTTGCAGTCACACACTGTTGTCCCTGATCACTAACTGAATGTGAATTACTTAATCTACCAGGTGTGACTGCCTCTTGAAACAAAGCGTCTAGGTAACTCTCCCCCTCCCGGATGTGCCACAGAGTTTGAAGCTCAGATTCCAGATCTTCAACTCTGAGCCGGAGTTCTTCCAGCAACCACCATTTGCTGCAGATGTGGTCACTGCCGTTCACAACGGGATCAGCCAGCTCCCACATCATACAGCTACAACACATCACCTGCCCAGCCATCTCGACTTAGTTAATTACTTTATTACTTTATATAAATTTATGAGTTAAATACTTTCTAATACTTCTCTGCTATGGTCTTTTTCAAATAACCAATTAATAGATAAATAAAAAAGAAAGTAAATTTTTAACCAATTATACGATACAGAGGAAATAGAAAAAATAGAAAAACCTTACCAACACACCACAGAGTCCTTTTTTTTTGGTTAGAGGAGGAGGGCAGGTGGGAGACACTACACGTGTAGTGTCTCGGGTTCAGCCGCTGCCCAGATATATTCCCGGCAGCCTCCTGGTCCTCGCTGTCGCCTCTCCCTCTGCTGTCAGTAAAATGAAGGCCCCAAGGACCTCCAGTTCATAAAAAGTACAGCACATGTGCAACCACAGAAAAAGAATTATACAAGTGGTATGCTTGAAATAATTTTATAATGACATGAGTGACCAGGCTTACACCACCTGCCAGTCACATGCTGAACTCACTATCCCATGCTTCCCAGAATCATCCTGGAATCAACAAGATATCCCGAAGACAGACACCAGTTTCTAAAATACCAGTCTTAAAATTCATTACAAATGAGAAGCCAATTGTCCTGCAGCAGGCAAAAATGGACAAGAAAGTGTCACTGTCACAAACGTGTAATTTTAATATTACAGATTTTGTAGATTTATAGATTTTGATCTTTTAAAAAGGGATATGCAACATGTATCCAAAAAAATCAGAACTTTCTTGAGAATACAACTGCAATCAACCAGTTGGAAGAACCAGACTATACTTATCTTGAGATGATTCTCGAAATACATTTGAAATTCAGTGAACATTGGACAACACAATTGATTTACTTTAATTATGGATATTATGGATATTATTAATTATGGATATTAACTTTAATTGCTGCACAGATGACAGCTGCCTAGGCCCTAAACTTTGAAATTCCCTCGCTGAATCTCCCTGTCTCCGTATATATCTCACTGTCAAATTTTATTTGTGTAGTATCTCGGAATGTTTTATTAGGTTATAGGCACTATTTAATCAAACGTTGTTAGCTACGAGACTGAGTAGCTCCACCCGACCTGTTTCTTTATGTTTCCAATATCCCTTTTATGTGAATAAAAAACAGTGAAAATGTACAAATAATAAAATTACTCATCATCGTTTGAAACCAAAAACTGTTCAAGATGGTGCAAATGAGAGAATGTTTCATGCAGCATATTTAAAAAGAGAAGTTGATTGATGTTAGAAAGGGATAAATGTCACTGGCCATAATGGCAACAGCATGGGACTAAGTGGATTGGTCTTTTGCAGTAGACCAAACTACCTCCTTGTTTGTGGTATGGAATTCTTTATCTGTTTGGTGAATTTTTAAATTTTAAGGTATATTTTCCAGCATATTTTACCAAGTACTGTTTCGTTGTACACAATGGTGGAGCTGGAACTTTGCATTGCATTTACCATGTTGGATGTTCTGATTGTCATTTGTAACCAATGGAAGAGTCAAAATGATAAGTGTCGTATACTGCGTGTTAGGAGCAGGTGCACATTCTTAACCCTGTTGCACTTTCTTAACCCTGTGCCACAAGTTGAAGAGTTGTCTGATTTGTTCTGTTATTTTATAAGTAACACGGAAAGTTTTCACACACTGTACATCTATTTTGCAGACTTGCCTTCATAAATCTGAGGTTCGAATTGAATCTTTGAAGGAGGATCTGAAGGACTTCTTACGGAAATCAGGTTAAAAAAATCCACTTTAGATTTTTGCTTTTTAAATTAAAACTCTTTTAGTGAAATCCAAAGTGCTATCTAACAAAAGAAGAACTGAAAAAATAATGTTACAATGAAATCTGTGTAAACAGCACTGCAACAACCTGCATCTTAGATTCTCTCCACTCTATTAAAATGTATTTCATAATTTTGTAAGTACTTTATGTAAAATTGATTTCCTTCCAATAATTTAAATGCATCAGAGCAAATTATTTCCTCATTAATTTATTTTTATTTGACTTTTGTGAAAATATTGTCTGAAAGAGGAATATGGAAGTGAAGAACCAGCTAGGGTAAATTGTGGTCATAGTTGTGTTCAATTACGTTGTACAGAGATAACCTGGTTATTGAAACCCCACAATGAACGAAGCTCAAAGGTTTTACATTTACAACATAATAATTTTACTTCTTATATTTCTGTTGCCATTACTTGACCTTCTGCTGATTAAATGTATGACCTTCCTATAGGAATTATTGCCTTAACCATCCTGGAAACCTTGTGAATAATTTATTTGCTCAATGTGAAGAGATTAAAATAATATGTTATTTCTTAGGAAAATTAAATTGCTTGCTAACCTACAATTTTGAGTTATCAGTACCATCAGCTCCTATTCTGTAACACAAATTTTATTGTATAAAAGGCTATACTTAATGATATTGCTCAGGATAATGTGCAGCAGGAAGTTTGTAGTGCTTACCTGTGTGAGTTTGGGTAGGGTTCATTCAAGTGATAGTTTCTTTCCACACCTGATGATTTTAAAGTTGTATGTAGAATTTAACTGCTGTTTGTTATAATAATAAGAAACCACATTGTTATAGTTTGTGATTAGCTATGGTGCTGGTACAGTACTGCCATTTTATTTGAAGTCTCAGTAAGCCGAGATAGTCTGAATGATGTTTCAAAATTTACTTAAATGTATCCTCCCGTCTTAATTACAGTAGTTGTCAGTCTCCTGGTACTGCTGCAATGTTGTATTTGTAGAGTTAAAAATATTTTTTCTGTGTCATTTTCTGGTCCTATTCAAGCATTTAGATTTATGAGACAATTTTTCAGAATTTGTCAAGCATTTGTAAAGTGTTTTCGGGTAATATAAAAAATAAATCATTCGCTTGGGCCTGATTTCGTTTTGGTCTCTTAAGACATGAATCGTATCACAGATGCAAGTGGGGAGAGGTTGGGTTTGCATATAATATGGTGTGGAAGGAGTTTGGGTGTTGAGGCACATGGTACATAAGATCCGTCTTATTCTCTGAGATGGCAGCCCATAACTCAACATGACTCATATGTAATTCCTTACCCCAATGCTTCTCTACCCATTCCACTGCCCCCTTATATATCTACTATGGATAGACCTCAGGATGTTTTTGAAATAGACCATTTAGAAAAAAACTTGCATTGGTGAGAATTTTCCACCGCTTGGTAGAATCCTGACTTTTGGAAAATGAATTGAACCATTTAAATTTTTTTCATTCTTCGCATAGACCACTCCTCCCTTTTGAATCTGCTGGCTTCTATAAAAAATTCCGAAGTGTGATAAATTGTAATTGATAAAAAATGAGCATTGAACCAAATAAAGGAATACAATGTGGTGGAGTATGGTTGGATAGAGAAATGGAAAAAGGAGACTAAAAGCTTGATCAGAGATACAACTTAAGGATGGTCTTAAAGATCAAAAGGGTTCAGGAAAGAAAATCCAGTGTGCTAGGCTTTGACTGAGGTAACATCCATAAATAATAGGACAAAAAAAGTTGATGTAAAGTCACCGTAGTTCTATTAGACCATAGGACTGCTCTCTCATTAGGGAGACAGATGACTGGTGATAGTTTAACCCGAGTGTGACCACATCTCAGGTGAGGGAAGAGGTGGTGAAGGCAAATCTTTCATGGGTCTCTCAGCTGACATGGGAAGTGAACCCATACTGTTGGTGTCGCTCTACATTGTAAGTCAGCCATTTAGCTAACTGAGGTAAACCAACCCGTTCCCCCTGCAATACAGAGGTTGAGTCAGAGTAATGAAGATTTGGTTTTCAGTGTTGAATACGATACGGAAAGGAATGGGTGGGGCTTATAAAGGATTTAAACATGAAGATGGGAGTTTTAAATTTGAAGCATGGAAGCTAAGAGCCAAGATAAGCAAAGGTTAATTTCGCAGGTATGATGCTTTCTCTTGTCCAGAGATCCTTCCTAATTTATTTAGAGGTGATTACTAATTTGATGAACTTCTCTGAGAGTTCTTGTTTTGAAAAGACACACTCAGATAAGTAAGCTGCTAATGGGAGGAAAGATCTTGTAGCAGTCTCAATCGCAGGGGGCATAATATTTGGCAAGCTAATGGAACTTAAGAAAGAGAAGTGATAGAACCTGATGCCTGCACCCAAGAGCTTTAAAGGAAATGGCTGCAGAAATAGTGGAGGCATTGGTCAAAATGTTGCCAGAACGCATTGTTACTGTGGATTGGAAAATCACTCATGCCATTGCCCACTTCAAAAAGGAAGGGAAACAGAAAGCAGGAAACTACAGGCCAGTTTTACTAGCATCTGTCCCTGGGAAAATGCTAGACTATTAAGGAAGAAATATCAGTATATTTAGAAAAGTTCAACACAGTCAAACAGAGTGAATATTGTTTTGGGATCAGGAAATCATGTTTGATAAATTTGCTAGTGTTCTTTGAGGATGTAGCAAGCAGAGCTGCTAAAGTGGAACCAGAAGATATAGTGTATTTGAGTTTCTAGAAGGCATTTGATAAAGTGGCACGTGAAAGATTATAAGACCATAAGAAACAGGAATAGGAGTAGGTTGTTCGGTGGCTCGAGCCGATCCTATTGCACAAGATAGGAGCTCATGGTATTGAGAGTAGTGTATTAGCGTGCATTGAGGATTGACTGAGAAGACAGTCAGGATTAATGGGTCTTTTGCAGGCTGAAAATATGTAACTAGTGGAGTGCTACAAAGCCTAAATTATTTACTATCTGTATTAATGACTCGGAGACGGGGACAGAGTGTGATGCATCGAAACTTACTGTTGATATGAAAATAGGTGGGAGAGCATGTTGTGATGAGGACATAAGGAATCTGCAATGGGATATAGGTAGGTTGAGTGAGTGAGCGAAATCTTGGAAGATGGTGTTTAACGTAGGAAAGTATAAAGTCATGCACTTTGGTCAGAAGAATGAAAAAGACTGCTATTTAAATGGAAAGTGACTTTAAAGAAATGTAACGCGGAGGGATCCGGGTGTTCTTATGCACAAAACACAAAATGTTAGCTTGTAGCAGCAGCAAATAATTAAAATGCCAGTTGAATTTTTGCCATTATTGTTGGGGGTTTGAGTTTAAGAATCGGGACGACTTGTTACAATTGTACAGGATGTTGGTGAGGCTTCACTTGGAGTACTGTGTACTGATTTGCTCCCTGTATTTAAGGGAGGATATGCTGGAATTGAAGGTAGTTCAAAAGAGATTCATTAGGCTGATTTCTGGGGTGAAGATGTTGTCTAATCAAGAATGGCTAAACAGAATAGGCCTTTATTTGTCAGAATTTAGAAGAATGAGGGATGATCTTATTCGAAACACAAAAGGATTTTGAGAGGGCTTGCCTTGGTTGATATTGAGAAGATGTTTCTACTAGTGAGGGAATCTCGAATTAGGGAACATATTTTTAAATGAGTGTCCCCTTATTCTGTAACTTCTTCTCTCAGAGTGTGGTGAATGCCTGATATTCTGTACAGTAGAGACTTGTGGAGGCTAGATCACTGGAAGTATGTTAACAGGAAGTTGGCAGATTTTTGAAATATCGAGGAATTGAGGGTTATGAGGAGCTAGCACGAAAGAGTAGTTGAGGTCTGGGGCAGATCAGCCATGATCTTATTGAATGGTGAGCAGGCTTGAGAAGACAAATCTCCTCCTCATTGTCCTATTTCTTGCATTCATATGTTTGTTCCATTTGCTATTACACCTTCCAAAAAAATACTTAATAGTCTTCGGGATTCCTGCTTGTATCACCTAAATTGGGAGACTGTTAATCCCGAATTTAATTCTTGCTTTGATCTGGTCTTCGAGTACTTTCCAAATCTTTTCTGGGTCTTTATAAATGCCCACGGAAAAGGCAGGCGCATTAGTTCTGTGAAGTCCTTCCTTACTGAAGGCAAGGAGGATTTTCAGTATTCTTTTATTGGGATCATTTATTGCTTGACCTTTAAAATAAAACTGCATATCATGGTTAAAAGTTGTAATTTAAAGTTATCATTGCTTTCCAAGTCAATAATTAAGTATTTTTCTTCCACTTTTCATTGAAGATCTTTACTATTTATAAGGTGTGGAATGCAGTGCCATGTTGCATTGTCGCTGAACTCATGATTACTGGAATAGATATTTAGGAGGCCTGACATTCCAACCCTGAACTCCACCCCCTTTCAAAAAAAGTAACAACTCCTCTCATTTTGCTTGCTGCTTAATCATTATTGAAACCTTGTGTCGTTGAATTTAAGTTTAATACGGTGAACTTCAGACTTGTGTTTGTTGCAATCCTTTCACCCTCTTCCTATTTAAGTCGAGCCCATTTGCTGACCATTAATGTCCTGTTTTACCACTGGATAATTGAGGTGCCAATGCTTCACTGGCCCTGCACTTACCTCCCCATCAAAACTAAACTGACAGTGACTTGCCATGACCCTTCACTTTGAGACAGTCCAATTCCCTCTCGTATCCTGCCAGTTCCCACCCTGCTATCTATAGTTGCACCCTGTGGCTGTGACAATTCCTTCAGCCACTGGCTGCAATCAGAATAATCCCTCAACTTGAGCTGCTGGAAGCTATGACAATGCCATGCATGACCCTGAATTCCACTCCTGGATCACGTCTGACCTAAACCTGTGACTGAACATGTTGCACTCCCTGAATAGACATTGCAGGATTACCTGACTGACCCCGGTCCACTCCCTCCCAGATGAATTTACAAGATGACAGTGACTGAGGGATCAGCAAGGCCTAGACTAATTTTGAATGAAAATAAAACATGTTGGAAATCACAGCAGGTCGGGCAGCATCCACGGAGAGAAAGCAAACTAACATTTCGAATCTAGATGACACTTCATCAGACCTGAAGAGTAGACTCGAAACATTAGTTTGCTTTCTCTCCATGGATGCTGCTTGATCCGCTGTGATCTCCAGCATTTTTGTTTTCAGTTAAGATTCCAGCATTTGCTGTAATTACCTCCTGGACTAATATTGTTTGACTTTGTGGCCGGGTCAGTATGGGAGATTTTAAACTATTCCTTTCTCTACTCTAACCCGTTTTCTAATATCTTGGAAGTGTTGTCTGGAAATCTTCCTTGCCAAACTATAAAATATATTTACCTCAGAAAAATGAATGCGCTATGGGCTCTTTGGTCTTGCAAGTTCCAGACCACAGAGGTTGCTGGACCAGAGAATGCTGGATTAGAGAGGTATAATCTGTATGTGCTTTAAAGTTCTCAAATGTCCTCTTTAAGAAAGTTGATTTCTTTCAGTTCCTCTTTATAATTATAGCCTTATATCTTAGAAACATTCTAATAAATCTTACCTAGATCTTCTGTGTGTTAACATCTTTTTGATGATGGGGAAAACTTGTTATTTTATGGAATGACTTATATGTAGTTTATCACCACTCTATACTTGCTTTGCAGGTTGGGAAAAGAAGTTGCAGAATGCTGTCTACCGTGAGCTCAATGTGTAGGTGTTACACAGACTTACATTTCTGTAATAATTGTGGTAAAGCTTCGTTTATATCAACTTTCCTCCTTTTCTTATTAAATGCTTTCAGTATTTTACAAAGAAATTTTGAATAAAATGACACTTCCAAATTTCTAATTTGTAGGTTTCATTTTCAATTTGCAAGTCTCATTATCCAGTTTCAAAAGGACTAATGCAAGTTGGCTCTAAAGCTTTCAAAAATACTACCTTTGAGTGAAATACTGAAAAATATATGAAACTCACCTGATCATGAAATATTGAAATTTCATCTTCCCCCCTTGATCCGACACTGCACCTCAGTAAAGCGTTTGAGAACTGAAACTCATGGGAAATCCAACCTTTTATTAGGCACGAGGTTGAATTGTTCTACAGGGCTATCAAACTGAAAAAAGACTTGTGATTCAAAAATTATAGAAATGTTTGTAATTTTTAAAAACACTAATGTTACATAATATAGTAATGAAATTAATTGTGTTTTGTCATTTAAAAACAGAAGCAATTCCAGATTAAGTATCTTTTGTACACTACAGTAGAGCCTAATACCGATTTGCACAAACGGCAAGTTATATGGACAAAACAATGTTGGTAGCAAAATGCAACACAAGGTTTCAGACTCGTTTGTGATATAAAATCATATAAACTCATAATTAATGGTGCCATAATGCTAGTGATTTTCCCCAAGAAGTTGATGCATTTGCACAATTGGTCAGTTAATCTAAGTTGCAAATGACACAGTACTTGGAATCATTCTGAATTGAGAGAAGGATAGTGGTGACTAAGAGGGCATAGACCTATCTGAGGAAGGGTCACCGGACCCGAAACGTTAACTCTCATTTTTTTCTTCACAGACGCTGCCAGACCTGCTGAGCTTCCATCAACTTATGTTTTTGTTCCTGATTAACAGCATCCACAATTCTTTTGGTTTTTTTTTTAGAACTATCAATGTTGGTCAGCACATGACAGATGGAGTTTAATACAGTGAAGTGTGAAGTGTGACACTTTGGTAGGAAGAACCAGGAAAGGCAATACAAAGTAAAAGGTGAAATTCTAAAGTGATATGAAAAGCAGAGTTCCTGGGGGTATAGGTGCAGAAATCATTGAATGTGGCATGGCAAGATGATGATTTGATCAAAAAGGTACATAGCATCCTAAGCTTTATGAGTAGAGGCATAGAGAGTATAAGGGCAAGGCAGTTATGACAAACCTTAATGGGAATATGTCTTTTGGCCTCAACTGGAATACTGTGTCCAATTCTGGGCACTGCTCATTAGGCAGATGTTCAGGCTTTAGACAGGATGAAGAAAAGATATATGAAAATGCTTGCAGGCATGAGGACCTTTAGTTATCTGGATCAATCGGTGAAGCTATTGTTTCTTTATTTACAAAGAAGATGGCAAAATAATCATTTTCATGAAGGAAAGACTGCAACATTGAGTTATGGCAAGATCATGATGTATGTACTCAGCATTACTCTTTAGAATGGACTACTGCAAGAGATATTGACTTTGGCACATCTGTTCTGGTGACTGGTGTTACAGATTGTCTGAAATTGCCTCCAGCACACAAATTTTATTATTGTAGGTTCTGCTGCTATAGTGTGGGAAAGATGCTTAATGAAAAAGAAAGATTACTTATTTTAGAGAATCCCCATTTTTCGTGCAACTTCACACATAATCCGACTCAATCATGCCACTAGACTATGTAGCTGCATAAAGTTGGTATTAGAGGATTGATACAACCTTCAGTTAAAACAAGCTGGTGTAATGGTGCAGCTTATTAGGACTTTGAAATATAGGTACAGAAAAAATGTATTCAACATCACCCATCTGCAATATCATGGTTACAGTTTGATGTGCATGCTAAGAATGTTGTTTCCCAGAGTCAGTACAGACATTACTTGTATGGTGTATGGAGGATACAGACCATTTGAAGAACAAAATGTATGAGATAGGCAAGCTTCAGTTGTTTACTTTGCATTTTTTGGTCTTTTTTCACTTGTACCACTTTTTTCGATATGAAATATTTTGCCACTGACTTTTTTTGCAAATTTTCTTAACTTGCGTCCTAATGCTGAAAAATTTTGAGGGATAATTTACAGTAATATAATTTGAATTTCTTTTTTTCATTAATTAATAAATTAAGTTATTTTCTTTGTGAAGCTTGGGCATAGTGTAATTTCAATGCAGCTGACAAAACAATTGTTGAATGACTCACATGAATCAAGATCAGAACAGCATTTCTGGTTTTATTCGTTGCTACTTTCTTCATCTTGGATCTTTGGAGACACCTTTCCCTTTACTGATTGATAGAGATGGGAATTTTGGAGCATGTAGACTAATGGGGTTAAATATGGTGTAGCATAGGGTGACATTATAATAATACATGGACTTGTTCAAAAATCACACGACATCAGATTATAGTCCAACAGGTTTATTTGAGAACACTTGCTTTTGGAGCTCTGCTGTTTCCTCGGGTGTTGTGTTGAAGAGGAGGTATACCAACACAGAATTTATAAGCAGTAAGGTAACAACCCTAAAAATGGCTCACTAACCGCCTCCTGTTGAATCTTTAATCATTTAGAAAGGACTTGTAGCAGTGTTCTCCAGAGTTGTCTCCATTTAGCATTTTTAAATTTTAATTTTGTTAATAATTCCTGAGGCTGTCAGGAGTTGTTCTGTTGTACTGCTTTAATTAATGATACTGAATCTGGTTCTAATTATAAATGTTTTCCATGTACAGCCTTCCCCATCCTGGTCATCCAGCTGCTCCACCTGAGCACACCAAGGAGAGTTTGATGTACTTAAGACGTGCACAGGTTGGTAGAGATTAGCTGGTTGAGTACAACTGATGTCATATTACAGCTATCTTTTAGGTTTTGCTGTACTGCTGAAATTAATTGAGTTCGGGTTGTTGAAATTGTGAGAATTTTCTAAGCTACTCATTTAGATATTAGCATATTTTCTAGGAAGTATGCCTTCTATGCTGAGGGGCTACCTGAGCATCCTTTTCATCACAGTTCACCTAAGCATCTGTACCTCCACGTTGTTATGCAATATTGCAATGGATTGAAATTCAGCATATGAGAAAATATGTTTATTCTCATAAATTTAGTGAATTTTGTTATAAAGAAAGTTTTTTTCTTGTCACCTCCCCTCTAAGGTGATAATGTTTTAAAATTGAAATAGTTTATTACTCAAGAAGTCTTCAAGCTTGATTCTGCTGAAAGCAGAGAAGAAGTGAACTGGAAGCCCATGTTGAAAAATATATGAACCAAAAATAAGAATAACTCAGAAGTGGCTTAGAATCAAAAAATATTACTGCTTAGGGGTCGGCTTAGTGGTTAGCACTGCTGCCTCACAGCGCGAGGGACCCAGGTTTAATTCCAGCCTTGGGTGACTCTGTGTGGAGTTTGCATGTTCTCTTTTGTCTGTGTGGCAGCTATGGTTTCTATTCTAAGTCCACAGATGTGCAGGTTAGATGGATTGGCCATGTTAAATTGCCCTATAGTGTTCAGGAATGTGCAGGTTATGTGGGTTAACTATAACAAATGTGGGGTTACATGGATAGGGTGAGATACTGTTTGGAGGGTCAGTGCAGACTCAATGGGCTGAATGACCCCTATCTACACTGTAGGGATTCTGTGATTTTGATGGAGGTTGTTTGCCTGTTCTGCCACTGTCAGCTTTGTGGCAGCGTCACCCTACTAAATAAGATGGATTTTGAACAAATCTAAAAACTCAAAAGTAGACATCCACAATACACTGCAGGTCATCAGAAACAGAAGAAATATTCAACCACAATCTGTAATTTCTTGATGCAGAATATCTGTCGCTTCACTGTTGCAATCAAGCTGGGCAATCAACTCTGGTTCAATGAGCAGTGCAAGAAGGCATGCCAGGAGCAGCATTGGCATACCTAAAATTGAGGTATGAACTTGATGAAGCTACAGACAGGGCTACTTGAATGCCAAACAGCAAAAGCAACATGCAGTAGATGGAGAGAGATAGTACGAACTGCTGATGCTGGAGAATCTGAGATAACAAGGTGTAGAGCCGGATGAACACAGCAGGCCAAGCAGCATCAGAGGAGCAGGAAAGCTGATGTTTCGGGTCTGGACCCTTCTTCAGTAAA
>JAHRHZ010000050.1:17284677-17300700 GCA_024137785.1 Ginglymostoma cirratum
GCTCTACACCTTGTTATGCAGTAGATGGAGGTAGGCATCCCATAGTCAACGGATTAGATCTAAGTTCTGCAGTCCTGGAACATCGGTGAATGCTGGTGGATAACTAAACACTAAGTAGAGAAGGAGGCTCCACAAACATCCTCAATCCTCAATCTTATAATCAATGAAGGGATAGCCCAGCACATCAATCCAAACAGCAAAGGTAAAGCATATGCAGCCATCATCAGTCCGAAGTGTCAAGTCTTCAGTCATTCTAATTTGGTCCACATGATACCAAGAAACAGCAAAAGCACTGAATACTGCGAAAGCAATGGGCCCTGAGAATATTCCTGCAATAGTACTGAAAGCCTATGCTTCAGAGTTGGCTGCATCCATCACTAAGCTACGATTCAGTGCAGCTACAATGTGGAAGTATGTGGAAAGTTGTCTAGGTATGACTTGTCCACAAATTGCAGGACAAAATCCTGGAGCTTCCTTCCTAACAACAATGTAGGCTTAACTTCATTACAGTAAAAAAAGACCAAAAATACAAAATAAATAATTGAAGCTTGCGTATCTCGTATACTTTTCTCTATTCTTCAAATGGTCTGCATCCTCCACAGTCATCTGGACTCAACGTTAGCTTGCTTTCTCTCCATGGATGCTGCCTGATGTGCTGTGATCGGCAGCATTTTTGTTTTCAGTTCAGATTCCAGCATCTGCAGTAATTTGCTCCAACCTTATTACAGCGCTGGTCTAAATGATAAGAGAGCTGCACTTGAAGTGATGTGAGAATGATTGACCTGATTATGAGGCAGCATTTGACTTGAGTTAGGCATCAAGGAACCCTAGCATAAATGGATCAGTGGGAATCTGGGAAAAATTCCCCACTGACTGGCGTCATACCAATACAAAGAAAGATGGTTGTGGTTATTGAAAGTCAGTTATCTCAGTAGCTGGACATCACTGCAAGAGTTCCTCAGGGTGGTGCTCTAGGCACAACCAATTTAAACTGTCGCGCTTGTAACCCTCCTCTCCATTGTAAGGTCACGTTTAGGGATATTCACTGATGATTGCACAACGTTCACTAGTCTACGTGACTCTTCAAATACTGAAGCAGTCCATGTCCTCATGCAGCAAGATCCAGACAACTGTCAGGCTTGGACCAATAAGCAGCAAGTAACATCAATGACATCACCAGTCAATGGCCATGTCCAGCAAGAGAGATTTACACATCTACTGTCGACTTTCAGTGGAATTGCTGTCACTGAATTTCTCACTATCAACATCTTGATGGTGTACAGTTGACTATAAATCTAACTGGCCCAGCCATGTAGATACTGTAGCAACAAGTACAGTTTGGAGGCTGGGAATGTTTTAATGACAACTCATTTCTTGACTCCCCAAAGCCTGCACCATCTCAGGCACAGATCCAGTCACCAGATAAACTTTTCACCTCACTGCATGAGTTTGAGATTGATTTATTGTTGTCAAATGTACCGTCATACAGTGTAAAATATTGTTTTCCATACTACAGAGGCAGATCGTACCATACAAAGTGCATCAGAGTAGCAGAACAAAGTGCAGAATATAGTGTTACAGCCACAGAGAAGGTGCAGAGAGAGAGTTCAAAATTAACACGAGAGGCCCATTCAAAAGTCTGATAACACTAGGGATGAAGCTGTTCTTGAATCTGTTTGTGTGTGTATTCAAGCCTTTATATCTTCTGCCCAATGGAAGAGGGTGGAAGAGAATATAACTGGGGTAGGAGGAGTCTTTGATTATGTTGGATGCTTTCCCAAGGCAGCAGGAAGTATTGATAGAATCAACGGATGGAAGGCTGGTTTGCGCAGCTCCAATAATATTCAAGGATGTTGACACCATCAGGACTGATTGGCACCCCAAACACCACTTTCAGTATTCAACACTGATGCACAGCACCAACAGTATATGCCATCCACAATATGCACTATAGCAACTCACCACTCCTTCAACAATCCTTTCCAAACCTGTGATCTCAATCACCTCAAAGGAGAAGGGCAGCAGATGCATGGGAACACCATCACCTGGAAACTCCCATTCAAGTCACACACCACCCTAATTTGGAACTACTTCTTTGTTCCTTCATTTTTACTGGGTTAAAATCTAGGAACTTCTTTCCCAACACCAATGTAGGTGTACCTTCAATACATGGGCTGCAACAGTTGAAGAAAGTGGCTCATCATCACTTTGTCAAGAGCAGTTAGGGAATAGGAATAATGCCAGTCTAGCCAGCAATACTCACATCCCAGGACATAATTTTAAAATGATGTCCAATTTTGTCCAATGTCACAGCATTTTCCCCTTAAATGCGAAACAAGTGCTGTTCAAGTCCATATCCAATAAACTTATGAAGACTTTTGGAAAATACAATTATACCATAGTTTAAGATAGTGCCTTCAAGATCTCAACAACCCTCTGGGAGTTTATTTCTCCTCATGTACACCCTAGTTCTTCTGCCAATAGCTTGAATCTATGCCATCCAGTTACTGATTGCCTTGTCCAAGAAAGTAGTTTCTGTTTACTTGGTGTATAAAATCCCTTCATAACTTTTGTGTATCACTATTAGGTTTCACATCAGCTTTCCATGTTCTAAGGATAAAAATTCCAGTTTCTCAACAGAACTAAACTACTTCATCTCTGATAATGGCCTGGTAAATCTGCTGACTTTCTTCTTTTTTGTATTTGATGCTTTAATTTATGCAGCAACATAGTTTCAGGTGTAGGCCATTTAGTCCTTGAGTTTGTTCCATTATGCCGTGAGATCATGGCTAAACTGAAACTTAACTGCTCATATCTGCCTTTAACCCACATTATTTAATATCTGCTGTGGCAGGATTCAAACCTAGGTCCCCAGGACGTTATCTGGGTCTCTCGATTAATAGTCCAGCGATGATACCGCCAACACCTCCCCAGGTTAGCAGTTATTGATTCCCACAGGCTGACCTTTACCAATTCTTTTGCCCGACTACTGTTCTCTCCCGAAAAAACTGCGGATACTGTAAATCAGGAGCAAAAACAGAAGTTGCTGGAAAAGCTCAGCAGGTCTGGCAGCATCTATGAAGAAAAAATCAGAGTTAATGTTTCGGGTCTGGCGACCCTTTTTCAGAACTTTGAGTTCTGAGGAAGGGTCACCGGACCCGAAACGTTAACTCTGATTTTATCTTCACAGATGCTGCCAGACATGCTGAGCTTTTCCAGCAACTTCGGTTTTTGTTGCTGTGCTCTTCCTCTGGGCTTCATGTCCATCCATTATTTACTCCTCCTCATTCTCCTACCCCATCTTCAGCATGTATACCAACTTTTCCTAATTACAACCAGTTCTGAAGAAAGGTCACTGGACTTGAAACGTTAACTCTGCTTTCTCTCCACACATGCTGTCAGACCTGCTGAATTTTATCAGCAGTTTTTGTTTTTGATTCAGTTCAGCTACTATTCTTTATTAATAATAGGATCATACTATATTTATAGCTTTTAATTTTTTTCTTGAAGTTGCATGAAGTCAGAAATCATAGATTTGCTTTTAATACAAAAAATACTTTTGTGTTATCTGTAGTCAATTAAGACAAAATAAATGCATACAGATGGACAACACTGATGTTAACACATTTGAAAAATGATAAATATTCATAGGGCTTCATAAAACTCAATGTGGTGTCTTCATATGCAAGTTTTGTTCTATAATGTTCATGCACGTGTTTTCTGAAATCTTTATGCACTGTTTTGCAGGTGAACTGGGAAAAGCGTGTTCTGAAAAGTTTAAACAGCATGTGTGCAGAGCTGGGTATTCCTTTAGCAAAAAAGGTACAGAAGAACTAGATTGCTTTAGTTTACAATTTACTTAAACGCTGAAACGAAAGTTGAAGCCATTGAATAATAGTTTATTCATACTAGGTCCTTCCTCTTTACAGAGGTCAACAGATGAACAGAAGGAGCTTTTGAACAAGTGGAATGAGATGGGGACTGATGAACCAGGTATATAGCAATAAATATTTGGACGACCTGCAGTATTTAAGGACTTGTAATGTAGATACTGTTTCATCTGATGTTCTGCTATATTCCAAATTGACAAATGTGCCTCCAAGATGTTTTATTCACTTCTAGTGAGACTTCTGCTCAATGGATGCATTTTACATGATTTACTTTGGATTTTGATTTTCATTTTTTTAAATATTTAAATATGTTGCATTTTGGGGATGCACAGTGGAAAAATGAGTATTCATCTTCAAGTATACATTAAGAACCAGTCTAACATAACTAGCAGTGTAAAATTGTATCTAATGTGGTTCCAATGATTGGTATGAAAAGCATAATGATATAGATAAGGAATTTTTTTCAAAGGTTGAGTGTAAGGCACATTTTTTTATCAGAATGGATGGAGCTTCTTTCTGTATCTAACAATGCTGTATCTGTCCTGTCCTTGATGCCGACACTATGCTCCTGAAATGTAAAATCCTCCATTCAACCAGTATCAATACCTTTTGAGAATAAAAACTGACGAAAGTAAAGGAAAGGTGTTTCAGAATTGATTTCACTCAGTGATTAGGACAATATCATTGGAATTGGGACAAACTCAGTACATTTCAAGATGCCACAAGTGTATGTTAAGTTCTTTATGGGTGATACAAATGAAATTGGTTAGTTTTGTTAAGTGCTGCGTGTTGTATGCATATGCAAACAGTATCGAAGTTGCTTTTGGAGCAGAGCACACTGTCTTGCGATTCTAAAATGATGGCTATATCAGCAGGAAATATAACTTAAAAACTGCTGGCTAAGCGAATTACTCATACTGTATTCTTATTTAAAGGAATGTTCTGATATTTTAATTTTCCTCAATTAATTGATTTGCTGTGACCAGACGTTATAAGTGGCTGCTGTTTTCTTTGTCTGCTACATATTGAAATACCGGATCAAAATTCTCGGGCATCATATTTTTCTAGATTTGAGCCAGTTCCGACCAGTATATGCCCCGAAAGATTTTCTAGAGGTAAGCTTTCCTGTCTGATTTGACTGTTATCTTCAATTTAAAAAATCACAATTGTGGACTGGGTTGTTATTTTGAGTGTGATATCTTTAATTTCCACATCATAGCTTTTTTAATGTTTTATCTAAAATCTTAGCAAATATCATCGGCATGAAACGCCGAAAGTAAGCAAACCTTGTTATAAGGATTGCAATTTTGTTATTTGCTTTTCAATATATCACTGTTAAAATTGTTAGCCTACTGTCATGATGAATATGTAGAAGAAAAAGCGTGTAATACTCTTATGCTGAAAATCTGCAACACCCCTAACGCAGTCCAGAAAGAGTGCAATTAGAATGGTTGGAAATTTGCCAGTTTTCATGAGATTTGGTTTGATGGTACAACTGTACACTCTGCACATGCAGTGCTATTGCCTCTGACAACATGATCATGAGATCACAGGTGTGGACCAAACAATAAGTAAAGAACACACTTTGCTATTATCATGCCCGCTCGCTTGGTACTCCCTCATGCTGCTTTTGTCCACCCCTCATGCAACGTGAAGCCAAAGTGAGCAGTGGAGAAGCTGAGAGCAGGAGGTTTCGGAGAGTGGAAGGCGAATGTTGGATATACGTTAGTGATAAGCAGTGGGAGAAATTATGCCTGTGCTGGTGGAAGGACTGGCACATAAGTTCCTGATCCTGTTTTTGTTTGGCAACAGGGGCTGCAATGATCCAAATGTGTGTTGCCCATCTAATTGAGAATGACTGACTGTGGGGAGGAGGAGGTTCTAAGTGTGGAAGTTTCCCTATTCTCTGCCCTCCTGGATTGCTATCACTGAGTGACAGGAAGTTATCTGAAGAATTACAAGTGCATTACTCCACTCATCTGGGATTTGGCTCAGACAATGGCCTGGATGCTGATATAAATTTTTATCTAGCATTGGCTTCAATTTTGCAGTGCTTATCACTGATCTCAAAGAAATTTGCTGATAAAGTTCTAGTGATCTCTGTGATGCTCTCCATGCTTTGGATGCTTTGACCAGTTGATATATTAAAAGCACTTTATTCAAGTGCTCTTGTTATTGAGATGGACAAAGGGACGCAGAATTTGGGTTGTGCTTCAACTCAATTTTAGTAACAAAATATTCCTTCTTAAAAACACAATGTGAGCATTTTCCAAATTCCCACAATATTTACTTTCTATCTAGCTCTGTCCATCTCTGAGAAAGGCTATTACCCACAACAATCCCTGAATTTGAGCTAGGCCATTGGAATCTCCTTCCTCTCTGATGTAGAGCTGGCTTTCTTCCACAAATGTGGGTCTTGCAGGTTAGGGCGGATCTTCTGCTGGATTTTCTTGGGTAGCTGCATGGTTTTCTGTCATGGGTCTTGCTTTGAATCTTCCCTGCAAGTCTGCATTGTCGGGGTGATTCCCAGTTACGTGTTTTTATGGCCCCCTCAACCCAGATCTTCCAGAATGTTTTGTGACCTTTGGCTAACGGGTCATGAGCTGGGTTAAAATCATCCAATGGAGTCATGCTAGCACTCTTCAATGTTGCCATGCTGGGAGGTGTAAAGTGCACATGCTCAGGCACTCAAGATGTCAGACTGTCTGATTGACACTTCTCTAACATACAATCCTCGGGTTGGTTGTAACTGGTTCCTGCTGTACCTTTGTAACTTCCTTCTCTTACTTTTTGTTTTTCTCTGTAACCAATAGCTGCTGGCTGCTGTTCAATGTAATTTGGCCAAATTTCTGTCAGGCCTGCTTTCTCTGGCTATGAGTCAATTTAGAATGTCTAATGTTGGGCCTCTGATAGCTTGACCACAGTCCCTCTTGTTAGTCCTTTGAATCTTCTAGCAAAAATGCGATCACAGGCTCAGACCACATTCTTGTTTAAGTACGTACCAAGTCTCAGATGGACAACATAACTCTCTGAGTATCTGTGTTCCCCATTGTACATAGTTAGTAAGTAGGATATTATTATCTATCTTCCTTATGCACATCAATAAGCTTAACAGCACTATAATCAAATAAATTAACACATAAATTGAGAATTAGCTACTATTTGCATACATTGGCTTACCCTCAAGCCTCTGATGATAGCAGCAATCCGTTGAGTAAAAATTTTATTGCACAGCAATTCAAATAGTCCTTTCGTGATGTAATTCAGGTTCGTTAATTTCTTAGTTCCTGCTGTAGTTTCTGTATGAGTTCCTTTCTCCAGTGAATGAATTTGACTGTGAGTATGGTGAGGTAGATCAAAGTAAGCAGGATGAGCAACGTAGCCACATGTGATAGGAGGCATACCCATGGGTGTATCTGCTCATTTGAGCCTCAGTCCCAGAAGTCATCAAAATTAGTCATTTTGATTTCCTTGATACCCTTTTGAATTTGCTCTGTCTGCTGAATGACAGCGACAGAAGCTTTATGTGCATTTGCCAATTTGTGTCTGGATCTGCTGTAATTTTTTAGTGGAATTTAAGTGCCAGTGTTGTACATCTCCCAATAACCCCTAAAGTTTATCTAAACTTGTCACTGACATTGACAAAGATCTCACTGCTCCTGCGGATGTCTTTGATCTCGATTAGGCCTACCGTGGCTGGTATGTGTAGGCTAATACAAAAGGTGGTGTTTTGCGTGTTACATGCGAAGGTCCCATACTGGTAATGCTTTAGCGATGTTGTGATACAGTGTTCTCCATTCCCCCTGTAAGCTACAAAAACAGAAGTTGCTAGAAAAGCTTAGCAAGTCTGGCAGTGTCTGTGAAGTAAATATCAGAGTTAATATTTTGGGTCTGGTGACCCTTCCTCAGTCTGGGGCATGGATAGTATCTCCCATACAATATTTAAGTTGTTGCTGTGAGCGTGTACCAGATCCTCGATCTTGGTTTGGCTCACACAGTGATGACATCTGTTTGATCGGGAATGGGGGTTGCCGCGGTTCTCCTCTGTGGACACCCTTATGTGAATTCATCTGTTCTTGTGTTCTCAGTTGGGGAAGTTTGGTGGTGGGCTCTAACCTTAATGATGCCTTATTTGTGATGTTAGGCAGTTTGGAGAATAAATTTCAGCAAGGGTACAGATTGTAATGGTTTTCTGTCTGCTGAGATGAATCCACTGGCTTCCCACAGTGGCAGGAAGTCAGTTAAGCTGTTGCAGACATACATGCTGTCTGAGTGTATGTCTGTTGATGAGGGAAATTTCTCAGTGGCTGACCATGTAGGCTACAGTTGCTAGCTTGTCAGCATGAGTGCTCATTCTATTGGGGAGCTTTAGTACTGACTGTTTTAGGGGTTCATCTCTGTGGTTCTCCACCATATCATGTCTTTTGGTGTCTATCGTCTACTGGAGAGGACCTGTCTACAAATATTCTTCTGGTGGGGGAGAGGTCTCTCTTCTGCACCCCAGGTTGCCTTGGGTTCTCCCCAGTTTTTGTTTTGAATGTTTTGAAATACTTCAATGTGGCATGGGAGTCTAAGCAATGGTACTATTGACATCAATTTATGGATTTCCTTAATGATGTGTTAATTCCTGAAGTCAGTTTCAGAGGATCAATAACAATGAGTGCTGACAGTTTCACAACCATTAGTACAACAAACTCCAGACCAATATATTTTCTGTTCTCCCCCCAGCCCTAAATTGAGGGGCACACCCACCAGTAGTATTAAAAGGAGTTGTACAATTCTGAACCATAGTGGAACCGTGATCTGTGATAACTGGAAAGTGCAACATGAGAGCCCTACACATTGGTACTACTATATTTGCATACAGTTCCAGGAGAATTTCTCGAAAATACAATGTGATATCTCTGTGTCTCCAGACAAACTTTGTTTCATTTAAATATGCCATTGTTCAATGACTCCACAGTCAAGCTTCAGGTGATAGAATGGTGTGAATTTGGGGTAAAATAATTCAAAAAATAGTTTGTTCAGGTTCTCTCGAGAAAGTAATGCAGTTAGTTGTTTTTGTGATTACTTTTGTGAAAAAGTTATTTCGCAATGTCCAGATAGATATGCATTCCTTTGTATTAGTAAATAATTTCCTGAATTTAATCAACTGAATCAACTTTTCTGTACTTACCTTGCATATGCTGAGCATGTTGATCAAACAATGTGAAAAAACATAAATTTTTACTTTTCTTTGAAACGCATTAAGGTAGATAAATCTCGGGACCAGAGTTGGTTGCAGCTGTACATGACGTTAGTTAGGCTACCTTTGGAAATCTGCATGCAATTCTGATCTCTCCTGCTATAGGAAGGATGCTGTCAAACTTGAAAGTGTTCAGAAAGGATTTACAAGGATATTGCCAGGATTGGTGGGGTTTGAGCTGTAGAGAGAGGCTGTATAGGCTGGGGCTATTTTCCCTGGAGTATCGGATGCTAAGGGGTGACCTTATAGAGATTATAAAATCATGAGGGACATGGATAGGGTAAATAGACATGGTCTTGTCCCTGGGGTTGGGGAGTCCAAAACTAGAGGATGTAAGTTACGTGTATGGAATGAGCTGCCAGAGGAAGTGGTGGAAGCTGGTACAATTACACTATTTAAGAGGCATCTGGATGGGTAAATGAATAGTAAGGGTTTAGAGGGAAATGGACCAAATGCTGGCAAATGGGTTTAGATTTATTTAGGATATCTGATTGCCATGGTTGAGTTGGACCAAAATGTCTGTTTCCATGCTGTACATCTCTATGACTTTATGATTCTAAGTGTATCCCAGGAATCTGAGGAAGGCTAGTGAGGAAATTGTTGGGCCCCTAGTGGAGATATTTGTATCGTTAACAGCCAGGGGTAAAGTGCCTGAAGATTGGAGGATGGCTAATGTTGTGCCAATCTTTAAGACAGGAAAATGCCTGGAAACTACAGACCAGTGAGCCTAACGTCAATGGTGGATAAGCTGTTAGAGGAGATTCTGAAAGCTAGGATCTACAGGCATTTGGAGAGGCAAGGACTCATTTGTGATAGTCAGCATGGCTTTATGCCTGAGAAATCGTGTCTTGTGAATTTGATTGAGTTTTTTGAAGGGGTGACTGATTGATTGATTGATTGATTTATGTGTTGTCATGTATACCAAAATACAGTGAAGAGCGTTGTTTATGAGCGGTACAGGTGGATCATGTAAGCAAAGGATTTACAGATCAAAAAGACTTAGACAGAGTCATGCAGGTTACATTGTACAGGGCATGCACTATGCAAGATCAATGTTTCCAAGATCAGCATTATTTGAGCCTAGAGAGTCCATTCATCAGTCTGATAATGGTTGGGAAGAAGTTGTTCCTAACCCTGCTCATGCGTGTGTTCAGGCTTCTGTATTTTCTGCCTGACGGAAGAGGTTGTAGGAGATCATTACCAGGGTGTGATGTGCCTTTGATGATGTTGGCAGCCTTTCCACAGCAGTGAGCCATGTAAATGGAGTCCATAAATGGAAGGTTGCCTTCTGTGATGGCCTGAGCTGTGCACTCAACCTTCTGTAGTTTCTTACAGTCCTGGGCAGAGCAGTTGCCATACCAGGCCATATGCACCCAGACAGTATGCTTTCAATGGTGCATCTGTAGAAGTTGTTGAGGGACCTTATAGACATGCCAAATGTCCTGAGCTGCCTAAGGAAGAAGAGGCATTGTTGTACCTTCTTGACTGTTGCATCTATGTGGGAAGTCCAGGACAGTTTGTCAGTTATTGTCACTCCAAGGAACTCCCTCTCAACCTCAGTTCAGTTGATGTAGATGGGGGTGTGTTTGCCTGCTTTCTTTCTGAACTCAATGATCAGTTCTTTAGTTTGCTGATGTTGAGAGACAGAATGTTTGTATTGCACCATGTCACCAAGCCTTCTATCTCCCTTCTGTAGTTTGACTTGTCATTGTTGGATATCCATCTGGTGATGTTGGCAGTGAACTTGTAGATGGCGTTCACTTGGAATTTGGCAACACAGTCATAGGTATAAAGGGAGTACAGTAAGGGGCGGGGGACGCATCTTTGGAAGGCTCCAGTATTGAGTGTTAGGAGGTGCAGTTACCTATCCTCACTGATTACAGCCTGTGGGTCAGAAAGCTGAGGATCCGGTTGCAGAGGGCTGAGCCGAGGCCAAGGTCATGCATTTTTGACATCTGTATGGAGGAGATAATGGCTTTGAAGGCAGAGCTGTAATCAACGACCAAGAGTCTGATGTAGGTGTCTTTGATGTCCAGGTGTTCCAGGATGAGTACAGGGCTAGGAATATAGCATCCTCTGTGGACCTGTTACATTGGTAGGCAAATTGTAGGAGATTGTGGGCAGGCAAGGAGACTGGAGTTGAGGTGGGCCATGACCAGCCTCGTGAAGTACTTCATTGATTATTGAGGTCAGAGCTACTGGGCGATAGTCATTAAGGCACATTGCATGTGCTTTCTTAGGTACGGGAATGATGGTGGGCCTTCTTGCAGCAGGTAGGGACTTCGGCTTGTAGAGGGAGAGGTTGAAGATATCGGTGAATACCTTGCCAGTTGGTCTGCACAGGATCTAAGTGCTTGGCTGGGGACACCGTCTGGGCCTGTCGCTTTCCTTGAGTTGATTCCCAGGAAGACCGATCTGACGTTTGAAGTGGTGATGGGGGGGATCAGGTGTGTCTAGGGTTATTGGGCCAGGCATGACAACGCCACTGGCATTCTGCTCAAACTGAGTGTAGAAAGCATTAAGCATGTCAAGGAAGGATGTGTCTTTGTCCACTATCTTGCACTGTACTCTGGGACTTCAATGCATTGAATATAGGGTCATGTCTCAGTCTCCTATGCTCCAGTGAAATAAGCCCAGCCTATCCAACCTCTCCTTATAATTCACACCCTCCAGTCCAGATAGCATCATAGTAAATCTTTTCTGCATTCTTTCTAGTTTAATAACATCCTTTCTATACTAGGGGAACCAGAACCAGAACCACACACAGTACTCCAAATGTAGCCTCCCCAACATCTTGTACAACTGCAATAAGAGAGATATGATGTGTAAAGCTGCGATTTTATCTGTAATTCATTTTTGTTCTTTCAGGTGCTAATTAATCTTCGTAATCCAAATTATGATGGTGGTGATCCAACAGGTCTGCGCAGTAGTTGGGGCTTAATCAGCATTCCTTTGCCAGTAAAAGACCTTCCTGAGCTGGTAGGTAAGATTTTACCTAGAAGGCGAGCATTCTGCTGAGCAAATCAACAACTTCTCTTTGTTCATATCAAGTTAAATTGAAAAATATTTTTGTGGCCAATTTCTTCCACCAAGCCACTGTGCAAACTGTTAGAAGCAGAAATTACCATTATGCTAAGAAATATTGCAATAAGTTTTCTTTTTTAATCTCAACCCTCCTTCACACCTTGCCCACAAATCTGCAGCATTTATGAAGACTATTTCTTCAGTTCAGTGTGTACTGTTCCAATAGCAATGTAAATTCTATTATCGTGTATTTAGAAGAAAAAACAATGAAACCAGAGGCAGTGTACCCTAATGTCACATATATGTTGTGGATGGTAAGATAGGAAATAACAGGCACTTTGTTCAATTTTATGAACATCGTTGATTTTGAAGTTTGCACATGAAGACTAGCAGGTTGCCAATGTAATGCTTCCTCAAAATGGGATAAACCAGCTAATTTTATCAAAATACTAACTTGAGTTATTTAAGTAGGAAGTAGTTTATTGACAAAGTAAATTCTGTGGATGTTTTGTATATGCATTTTCAAAAAGCATTTGACAATGTGCTCCACAGAAGGCTCATTGCTAATCTAAAATAACTGATAGTAAAGAGACTGACATAACATGAATAGGATCTGGTTAAAGGGCTACAAACGGAGTAGTGGTAAATAAATATTGTTTTGACATGATGCAATGTAAACAGTCGTTATTCCTGGGTCAGCGTTTGAGTCATTGCTCTTAATGAATTAAAAGAATACATGACATAATATTTGCTGTAGGAACACCATTATATTTTGCAGATAACACAAAGATGGGGAGAAAGATTAACTGTGACTTCAGGGAGACATAGGCTGGCAGTTTTGTAAATGGCCTTAAAACCAGTTTTACTTGCAGATTTTAAAAGCCAAATGTGAGACATTCTATTTCTTTCCGCTAATAAAATCGCAGCAATCTGGGCTGAATTAACAAAACCAAAAAAAGGTGGACTTTCAAACAGATTTGTGTTAAAGTGGAAACACTTCTAAGTTTTCTGTTGATCTTTCAACCTGAATGAAGATTTGGTTCACCTCACAAAACTGGTTATGGTCCTGCAGGCTGAAATTGCACGATTGTGAGAGAAGATGCTTTATATTGTGTACCTTTCTTAGGTTTAGAGGCTTTAGGTAAAATGTTGTAAAACTTTGTCATTAAAAAAATGTTGTCTTTATTAAGAAGTGTAAACTCTACAAATGTAAACCATGAAACTACTAAATGGTTCCTTTTTTTTGAAACGTTATTTTCAATGATTTTAAATCAGACTATTCACAGGTAGAAGATTAGTCAGTAAAATGCTAATTTCTCCCTGATTAAATCTATTTTCCATTGTATTTATGAAGTCGTACTAAATTTAGTATTTAATATTATAAAAAATGGAAAAAGGGCCAATTGTACTTGGAGAAGGTCTTGCATTTGATTTTATGGAAATGTATAATGCTGGAAACTTAAAAGTACAATTTTGAACACGGTTCCCACAATTTCCTGAAACGCTACCACTGGAATTTTTAAATTTGGTTTTCATTTATTCTTGCCATGAGCAAAATGAGCAAATTTTATGATCGTGAACTATTCTTAAGCTAGAAAATGTTTCCTGATTTTCCTCTTAAGCTTGAAATAGCAATTTTAGATCTTGCCATCGAGCAGTTTACTTTATTAACATGTATTTGTGTCTCATTATTAGTTCAATTCGCCTTATTTCTATACTACTTCCAGTCCTTCTCTGCTTCCCTGAAAAATAAGATGCAACAAATTCTTGACATGAAAGCCAAAGCACATACCTGGTAGCTGCAGCTCGCTGCTTGCTTTTCTTGGCCTTCATCCAACCCTGTCTTCAACACAGTGTCCCTGCATGCTCCATGGCCAACATCCTCCTCAGCCCTTTGTCAACACAAGTCAACAAAGGCAAACTACTTGCCTCACTACATCATTATGCTGAACTCAGTCCAACAGTTACACAACTTCAGTTCTTTAACACTTGACTTTGGAGCTCAGGGACATCTACGACCTGCATGCTTGCGCCAGGTAGCTTTGCGTGCAAGCATGTACATACATCTCATGCATTTAAACAGGATGCATGTTCAGGCCAGAATTTATTTTCTTAATGCTCATGCACTTTGTGCTTATTTGGGACTGCCAGTCTCTCTGGCTTGCATTGAATTTTAATGTATTAACTCTTCAATGCTCAGTTGCGGACATCCAGCTCTGTTGCTTGCATTGCTTTCACAGGCACTTGGGCGAAAAGTTCTGGGCTGCCAGCCTTTGTGGCTCGCATTGCTCTTTAGCACAAAGGGAGAAGCAGGCAGCTTGTGGGGAAAATTGATCAGTTAAAGGGCTGGTCATGTTACAGTATGCCATTGGGTTATGTTAATATAACACTGTGTCATGTGTCTGCAGCTTTAGCAGTAGACACACTGCATGTGCTTCAAGCAATGGCCATCTCTGAAAATCAAAGGGAAACAGTCCTTATTGCAAGGGATCCATGGTCAGTCGTGGAGTTTTGCACCCCCCTAAATTTTTTTCAGTTGTGCAATCCTCCAAGGTCTGGGCATGGCAGCACCTTCCGGAACCAGATGTAAATGCTTTGGCACGCTGACAATCACACAGCTCCACAGCTAAGGGAAACGCCATCAGGGAGTAAAGTCACACACAGTCAAGGGGTTGGTCCAGTTACAGTCCGGGGAGTTGGCCATGGTGAATCAACCTTGATGTCATAGTGGAACACAGGACCAACGGGACTTCCTAACAAAGGTACACAGGAAAGCCACACACACGGACCAAGTACTGAATTTCAACAGCAACCACTCTAACACCCACAAATGAAATTGTGTGAAAACTCTGTTTAAACAGGCAACAACACGTTGCAGCAACGCAGAACTACGCCAAAAAGAAGACTACCTCCTCCAAGGATTCAAGGACAACAGATACCCGAAAAACTGGGTCAGAAGATGCCTATTACATGAACAACACCAGGAAGATATGGCGTGCCCTGACACACTCATTACGCTACCTTACAACAGGAACACATCTGAACTGACCACAAGATTTCCAAGACCACTGGGCATCAGAGTAACACACAAACCCACATCAACCCTACACCAATCCCGAACCAAAGACCCATTACCCACTATAGACAGGACCAATGTAATATACAAGATCCCCTGCAAAGACTGCAACAAACATTGTATTCGATAGACAGGAAGAAAATTAGCCACAAGAGTACACAAACATCAACTAGCAACAAAAAGACTCGACCAATACTCACTCATCTCCATTCACTTGGATAAGGAAAACCACCAGTTTGATTGGGACAACACCAGCATTCTGGGACAGGCCAAGCAGAGACAAGCAAGGGAATTCCTAGAGGCATGGTTCTGCGCTAAGAAGTCCATCAACAAACACATAGAACTAGACCCTAAATATACTCCACTGCAAAGGAAAACCAGAAGTGAGGTGACCTAGCTCAACAGACACCAGAGTTTAAATAACAGGCAGGAAAACACAACAGCGCTTCATCGGAGGCTGCGCTGATGATATTACCTAGCAGGATAATGAAACGTCTGCAGAACAATGAACCAGCTCAGCGAGCCAACCAACCACAACATCCACAACCCGAGCTACAAATCTACTCAAAAACCTTAGAATCAGGAACAAAAACAAAGTTGCTGGAAAAGTTCAGCAGGTCTACCAGCATCTGTGAAGGAAAAAACAAGAGTTAACGTTTCGGGTCCGGTGACCCTTCCTCCGAACTCCAGTTGTGAGGAAGGGTCACTGGACCTGAAACGTTAACTCTGTTTTTTACTTCACAGATGCTGCTAGACTTGCTGAACTTTTCCAGCAACTTTGTTTTTGT
>JAHRHZ010000050.1:17300800-17358335 GCA_024137785.1 Ginglymostoma cirratum
CAGATGCTGCTAGACTTGCTGAACTTTTCCAGCAACTTTGTTTTTGTACCTTAGTATCAGGCACCTGGTCCTACTAGAGTCTGGAGATTTGGCCACAGTCAGTTTGTTGTTGCGAATCCAGTGCAACGAGTCTGAGGAGTACAGGTAGATCGTCAGGACGCCTTGCTGGTGCATCCTCAGAAGAAATACTGAGGGTCTTTGGCACAGCTATCTTCATGGCTAAAGTTTGCTGAGTGCCACGAGTACCTGCATAAAAGAAAAGGAATTAGTCGTCTAAGGAAAAAACAGCTTGTGCACATTTTTTTTTATTCATTCATAGGGTGAGGGCATCACTGGCTAGGCCAGTATTTATTGCCCATTCCTAATTGCCCAGAGGGCAGTTATGAGTCAACCACATTGCTGTGGGTCTGGAGTCACACATTGGCCAGACCAGGCAAAGATGGCAGTTTCCTTCCGTAAAGGACATTAGTGACCCAGATGGGTTTTCTCCCTAACAATCAGCAATGGATTCACGGTCATCATTAGGTTCTTAATTCCAGATATTTATTGAATTCAAATTCCACCATCTGCTGTGGTGGGATTCAAACCCAGATCCCTAGAGCATCAGCTGGGTTGCTGGATCAACAGTCAGCCATAATACCACTAGGCCATTGCCTCCCCTCCTACATTTAGGATGAGTTAGAGCTGGAGGTAGTGGGACAGCAGCGCTGATACAGTGAAGCTCACTGGGTTTGGGTGGCTGTTGATATTGAATCATCCTCACAGTCTTGCACTTCTTTGGCAAAATTCAGCAGTTTCTCCTTGACGAAAGGGAGAAGGCTTCTATTCATAACAACCTTTACCAGTCTTGACTCTCTTGGGCAGTTTTTGTGAAATGCAGCAAGTGAACGCAAGAAGCTTCAGTAGTTTCATAGCTTGAGGTGAGTGAGAGCTATTCAATGGACGTGATACATGCAATAGTGAGAATTGCAGATTTGGGCCATGTCTTCACTGACAGTGTTCAGGCACCTCATTGTGAGGGGCAGTTCCTGTCTTGCAGTGTCTGATGTGGTGTGCAGCTGGACTTTAAATACCAGAGGCATGAAGGCCACAAGTTCTCTAGTGAGCACCTTTGCCTCTCCTGTTGAAGGGCACTGAAGAGCCGATTACATAATTAATGAGGTGAAGAGTGGAAGATTGTGTGAGAAAAGTTGCCATAGTGTACTGAGCATCATGAATCTCTCTTGACAAAATACTCTAACTGTAAATGAGAACATTGCTTCCATGGTCCTTATATTCTGAAGTGCAAATTTATTTTACCAATTTGAAAAGTTATTGTAAAAATTTAAATTTCCCTTTAGGTATAAGAATGATTTTTTGAGATCATTGCATGTAGTGTCAGGTCTGTTTCTAGCATAGCTTTTGTAATTACAAAAACTCATCGACATGTATTTTGAAATGGATATAATCTCCATGCATGTCTTGATTTTATTTTGTTGAGAGAAAACAATGCTGTTTTTGGGGAATCATTTATTTTGCCAAATCACCACTCCAAAACCTTCTGGAATTTGCTATTGAAAATTGGAAGATACCAATTATAGCACTAATAATTTTGAGAATGACATAGGGAACATTGCTGCAGTGAATAATTTGCAGAATGACGTAGACTTAGAACTGGGCAGGCAGATGGCAAAATAATTTAATTTTAGCAAATGAAATTGAATACTGACTAATAAAGTATTTGTGTGAAAAAAAATTAGTGGCTTAACTATACAGTGAAGTGAGTAGAATTAGTAAAGGGGCATTTAAGAATGGACCTGATACTAAGCAAAAGTGAAGAAAAGTCTTGAAAGGAAGTCGCAGAGTAGAAGAGGGGAATTCCTCACAATAAATCCTATTTAATGAGAGTAAATTCACTTTGATTTTTGTTTTGTTGCTTCTAGATTTACATCAGAATTGAGTAATCGTATTTAATGCCTTTTCTTGCTTGTCAAGTACAAGTCTTTATTATTCAGCTTTTTTTAATTATGAACATTGAGTTTGTTTGAATCGGTTCAATAAGTGTTTCTGGGTTTTGCTTTGATAATGCCTTCCTTCACTCCGTCACTTGTATACATCCTGATTATCTTGGTATTGAGCGCGGCATTTCTTGGTAACCTGCTGTAAGAGCTTGCCCCCATGTTGAATTCGCTATAGAATGGCATGCAAGACCTCTATGAGCTAACTTAAATCCTAATCTTCCAATTATTTCTCTCTAAACTGGCTTTTATTTCTTGTTTTGGTATGCATGAGGTCAGGAATTGCTATTCAAGAATTCTGGAACAGATCTGTGTCCCAACATTTCATGGTGTAGTATGGAATGTAGAAACATTGCAGTGCCTTAAATTTGCTTCATATTAACTGGTTGGCTCGACAGCTGGTTTGTAATTTAGAAAAATGTCAATAACATGAGGCTAATAACTTCTATTTGGGGTTAGTTAGCTCAGTTGGCTGGATGGCTGGTTTGCAATACAGAATGACACTGACAGCACAGGTTCAATCCCTGGGCTGAATTTACCATGAAGGGCCCACCTTCTCAACCTCATTCCTCACCTGAGGCATTGCTGACCCTCAGTTTAAACCAACACAAGTCATCTCTCAAATGAGAAATAAGCTGTCTGGGACTATAATAATTAAATTTTTTTTAGTTTAGAGTGGCATCAAGGTTGGCGCAGACATGGTGGGCTGAAGGGCTTGTTCCTTTGAGCTCTTCTATGTTCTATGTTCTTTCTACTGAAAGAGCAGCCTATGGTCCTCCATCTACGGTGACGTACACAACAGTATTATTGTCATAGAGTTTTTTATAGTCACAAAATCTTCAGTGCATACAAATTTGTTGATTACATTTTCCCTTTTTATTCTGCAAAGAGGGATCTGTTTGCTGAGCTAGCTTTAAACTATGAACAACTTGGAATTGATGACTCGATGCAGATCCCTACAGGTAAGTTCTTTTAATTGTTTAATGTTTTTAGAGCATTAGGAATTCCTCATGTTGAATTTTTTTCCCAAAAGAAATTATAGATTGAATAACTAATCATTTAAACCACCGATTAGCCTTTATTTCATCCCTTTTAATACACATTCCATGGTTACAATCATTGAACATCTTTGTTTGCATTGTCAAGATTGGGAACTAATTTTGTGAGGTGGAAAGCCATGTCATAATAGTTTGAGAATTAGTATGTGTAGCACCAATTTATGACACTATTGCATAAACGGAAAACTACATTTTAATTAGTGTGGTATTTTACAGGGTTTTCACGTGTGTTGCCAAATAATTTCTTTCTCCTTCCCATTTATGTTAAGGGAGTAAATTTCTAGATTGAGGCCACTTGTTTAAAGTCTCACAAGATGATGCTACAACCCTGATTATATATTTTAGCACTCAATGCTGTGTGCAAAATTTAAGTGCTTTTAACTATTTAATTTATCATGTTAAAGTTTATAGTATTCTAGAGTTTTGCGTAGTGCAGAAGCAAGTTTTTTTTACCTAGACTAGGGCTAAAGACCTTGTCATTTTCTAAAAAATATATCTGTAATGTTTGCATCAGTGGAACATTATTTAGCGTAAATGCAACCTAATCTATCACAAAATTTAAAATAGAACTTTTATTTCAAAAATGCAAATGCTGCATTTTCCTCACAGTAATAATTCTTTTAGAAATGGAAGCATGAAGTAAATGATAAGTTTATATAAAACACTTGTTCGAGCACATTTAAAGTATTGTGCGCATTTTGTGATTCACCATTTCATAGAAAACAGAATAGCCATAACTATGGTGTTCACAGAATTGACTCATTAAGGTAATGACAGGAGTGGAAATCACTAGTTATGAGGATGATTCTCGAACTCTAGATTGGACATGGATGAGACGCTTTATTCTGCTCAGATCCACTGTCAGTGCATAGACTGATGAGCGTCTGGAAAAAAGTTGAAACTGGCCTCAGGAGCCAAGTTAGATTGAAGCAAGTGTGAAGCCATTTTCTTTGGGATCTAGGCTGACTGATCCTTTAAGTCCCTCACCGTCAGGCCAGCTTACTGGAAGGTGATAAAATTATGGAATGGAGGGGCTGGGATGTGCGCTATAAATTGGGAAGAGCGTGTTGTCAAAGTGAGGCACTAACTGGGCTTTGGGAGCACTGCTGCCTCTCCATTGAAGGTAAAAACCTGGTCATCAGGTGTGAGGTAATCACTGTGTAGCTGTGAGGTGCAGATCTGGCCCATTCCCTGAGCCCATGCCACTGCAGTCACCTGATCCATCTTCCACTTCATCCAGAGGTCTAAGATGGACCATGTCTGCAGCGACACCATATACAAAACTTTGGATAAGGGAGCGGAGGAAGACACACCCAACTCTGGTCTCATCCTGATGGCCATCTTTGTGTGTGGTTGTATCAAACTGTGCGAAGACCCTCAGTATGCAAACATCAAGTGTCAGTATGTGCTGAGGTTCTACCTGTACCCAACTTTGCAAAGGATGGGCCTTACTTTGTTGCTGTGGAATGATTCAAGTAGTTGGACCGTTCCGTATCACCTATCCCTTGTGGAAAAATTTGCGAAGCAAAACACCTTTGACCATAAGTGAATCAGGCAGTGGTCAGCACATAATGTCCTCAAGACCTTGTGGGAAAAGTAGAGGGTTGATTCTGTCGGATGGTTCCGGAGCAGACTGTCAAAGTCATTTGGCAGAATGCCCTTGTTGCCAAAACTTTCCAACAAGTACCAAGTCATAGCTTGGCTGTTGATGAGAAGGGCACTACCCATCAGATCCTTCATGTACACCCACACTTATCTGCCATTGCACACTACCTTTGAAGCAATTGTAGAGACAAGAGATTGTCACACATCTCTTTCTGGAATGTGCCTTTGCAAAGAAGGTCTGGAGAGGGATGCAGTGGTTTTTGTTGAAGATCATCCTGAATACCTTCATGGCTCAGGACTTGGTGCTCTATGGGCTGTTTCCCAGGGTGCACACTGAGACCAACATCGACTGTGCCTGGGCAACCATTAACTTGAGAAGGATGCTGTTTGATCTGCCTAGGTCATCCTGTGTAAAGAGTTGACTTCGACTGAGTGTTGGAGACTGGCACATTCCAAGGTCCAGGACTATCTGCTGAGGAATGCACTGAAGCTTGGGGTAGCTGCCGCCAAAGTGCAATGGGGAAAGATCACCATCTAAGGTCTTTCTGCCAAAGTATATTGAGGGTCCATTATGTCCTGAGACCCCCTCATTGCCTCAAAAGGAACAAATAGATTTCTTCACATGGGTAGAAAATGCCTTTGTTTTGCCACTACAGAGAAGCTCTGAGGAATGTCATTTTTTTTTTAGTTCGTTCACAGTATGAGGGCATCACTGGTTAGGCAGCATTTATTGCCCATCCCAAATTACCCAGGGGACAGTTAAGAGTCAACCGTATTTCTGTGGGTCTGGAGCCACATGTGGGTCAGACCAGGTAAGGATGGCAGTTTCCTTCCCTTAAGGACATCAGTGAACTAGATGGGTTTTTTCCCCAATGATTGACAATGGATTCATGGTCATCATTAGATTGTTAATTCCAGATATTTATTAAATTCAAATTCCACCATCTGCCATGGCAGGATTTGAACACAGGTCCCCAGAACATTATCTGGGTCTCTAAATTAACAGTCCAGCGATAATACCAATAGGCCATCGCCTCCCTGCTATTCAAGTATGTTGGTTTTTTTTTCCATCCGTGAAGACTGTACAGAACTGTTTTAGGACCTTTTTTATGTACTCACAGTTTTTTTTATGAATAAAGTGTATTTTTGCAGTTAAAAGAAACACATTCATGAGGCACAGCAACATAGTTTGCAGTCTCAGCATTTACCCCACTCTATCTGTACCATCAACCAGAGGATCAACCCTACTTCGATGAAGAGTGAAAGAGCGCATGCCAGCAGCAGCACAGGCATGACAAATAATAAACTGAAGTGCAACTCAAACAATGCTCAAGAAGATTGACACTATCCAGGACAAAGTATCCTGCTTGATATGGTATCACATCCACAAACATCTACTCTGTCCACCGATGCTCAGTGATAGTAGTGTGTAACATATACTAGATGCACTGCAGAATTTCACCAAAGTTCCTTAGACAGCACCTTTCAAACCCAGAGCCACTACCATCTAGAAGGACAAGGACAGCAGATATATGGGAACACCACCACCTTCAAGTTCCTCTCCAAGCCACTCATGATCCTACTTGGAAATATATCGCCATTCCTTCAGTTTTATTGGATTATAATCCGCTGTAATGGTATTGTGGGTCTGTCAACAGCAAATGGACTGCAGCTGTTCAAGAATGCAGCTCACCAACACATTCTCAAGGGCAACTGGAAATTGACATTAAATGCTTTCCTAGCTAGCATTGCCCATGTCCTGTGAATGAATAAAAGAAAACTCAAAGTACTTGAGCCATTCCCATTGGAGAATGCACATTTCATTGCAGAATGTTTTCAAATTTTTTATAAAAGGTGTTTTACTGGTATGGACTCATCAACAAGAACAGCATTCGGAGAATTTTCTTTGCATAGAGTGATTTTGGAGCATAGCATCTTTTAGAGAAAAGGGCAGTGGGATGAATTTTAGGTTGCACCAGCAAAGATATGATAAAGACAAGATGATCTTAATGTCCTTCTATGCTGTAAACTAAATGCAATCATTTCTGTGAGAATGGTTCCCGACCTGTGATGTTTTGTTAAATGGCCAGACGGGTTTATGGAATTCTGATTATTACAGAGTTACTTTCTGGTTCTGATTTATACTATAACTGCGCATTGTCTCTTACAGAGTTGTTTGAAAGTGAGTATATACGTCTTGGTCAAAGAGGTAAGAACCTGCTGGAAATGACTCAGAATTGCGCTGATTTCGTCCTTTGCTTGCCAATTTCTTAATGCTAATAGCCTTTCCAAGTGTGTGTTATCCTTGTTCATATTCAAACTGATTACAGGGCCATTGGCAAAAGACTGGAGGCAGATAATTTTTGTTCACTAATTTATGTAATTTATCTTGTCCTCTTGTGAGGAGAGAAATGGAGAGAAAGTAGTAAAATAATGCACACAAGAGAAGATTAATGTTGGGGAGCGTCAATGTTTGTTTTTCTATTCTTTCATGGGATCTTAGCATCACTGATAAGCCTAGCTTTTGTTGCCCATCTTTAATTAGCTTTGAACTAAGTGGCTTGGTGGGCCAATCCAGAGCGTAGTTAAGAGCCAATAACATTGCTGTAGATCTGGAGTCACATATAGATCAGGCTGGGTAATGATGGCAGATTTCCTTCTCTGGAGGATATTAATGGACTGATGGATTTTTAGAACAATCAATGATAGTTTTGTGATCCTACTGCTGAGACTAGTGCAAAGGAAGGTAGTTGTGGTTGTTGGTTGTTAGTCATTTCACCTCCAGACAATCTGTACAGGAGCTCCTCAAGGTAGTCTAATTTGCCACCATCTTCAGCTTCATCAATGACCTTTCCTGCATCATAAGTTCAGAAGTGGGGATGTTTGCTGATGCTGCACAATGTTCAACACAATGTTCCTGACACCTCATATACTGAAGCAGTTCATGCCCAAATGCAGCAGGACTTGTACAATAAACTGATTTGGGTTGACGAAGTGGCAACTGACAATTGTGCCAGGCAATGACTATCTCCAACAAAACAGAATCTAACAATTTCCCCTTGACATTCAATAATATCACCATCACTGAATCCCTCACCATCAACATTCTGGGAGTTACCATTGACTAGAAACTGAACAGGACTAGTGTTATAAGTACTGTGGTCCAACAGCATGTTAGAGCTTAGAATACTGCAGTGACTAACTCAACTCTTATCCCTAAAGTCTATCCACCATCTACATGGCACAAGTGAGGATTGTGATGGAATACTCCCACTTGCTTGGATGAGAGCTGCTTCAACAACAGCCAAGAGGCTTGACACAGTCCAGCTCAAAACATCCTGCTTGAGTGGCACCCCATCCACAAATGTTAACTCTGTCCACTACTCAAACTCAGTAGCAGCCGTGTGTATGATCTATGAAATGCACAGCAGTAATTCGCCAAAGATCCTTAGACAGCACCTTTCAAACCCATGGCCATTACCATTAGAAGGACAAGGACAGCAGATATGTGGTAACACCACCCCCTTCAAATTCTCCTTAAAACCATTCACCATACAGACTTGGAAGTATATTGCCATTCCTTCAGTGTCGCTGGCTCAAAATTCTGGAATCCTCTTCCTAATGGCATTATGGACGTACCCACACCAAATGAACTGCAGCAGTTCAAGAAAGCAGCTTGCCACCACCTTCTAGAGGGCAACTAAGGATGGGCTGTAAATGTTGGCCTAGCCAGTGACACTCACATCCTGTGACTGAATAAAAAAATTCCAGAACGATTAATTGAGTTTAAATTTCACCAGTTGCCATGATAGGATTTGAATCCATGTACCCAGCATATTAGCCTGGGCCTATGGATTACTAGTCCAGAGACATAACTACAACACCAGTTGCTCTTTTCTTAAAGCATTCAATACTTTCTTAAAACATTCAATATTACTTTCACTGAAGGACTTGTTTCAGGGATACTTTCTTGCCAGCGTGGTATATGAAACTCGGAAACATTTCCTTACTTCTGGTGTTTGAGGCCTTACACACATTTCCACAACACATTTTTATTTCATTCGTTGGTCTGGTTAATGTCAGCCAAATGTATTTGTATTCAGTAATTTATTTGCTTCGAGTCCTTTCCTTCTGCTGCTGCCTGTCTTGTGAAAACTATCTTTATTATCCATACCTTCCCAACAATGGCCTAGATTGTACTTTGTGGCCACCTACCTGTTCGTTGCTACCCGAGTTACTGGGAAATGTTCAAAGTATATGACACTCTACTTTTGCTACTTTCCTTGTTAACATTTATATTGCTGAATTTGTGGCTTAGTTGGTCGCAGTATTGGTTCCGATTCATAAGATTCCAGGTTTAGGTCCCATCTCAAGACTTGAGCAGAAGTAGCATGAGCTTTTCAACGTTGAAGGTGCCATCTTCCTCCTTACAGAGAATACAGCCCAAAATAGGGTGTTCGGAGCCCTGGAGGGCTGCCTGATATTATGCTCCTCGCTCTGTATGAGGGGAGAATCCTGGTCTTCACAGGATGACACTGGGACTGCTCCTTGGGGATGCAGAAATCTGCATGTCCTGCCAAACAAGTAAGTACTACTCCTCATTACACTGCACCTCTTAAATGAACCCAACTGTCAGTGTCATTAATTGTACACCACTGTTAACCCCAAGCTGCAAAGCCTTCTCTCTCTTGTCTCTTGCTGGTACTGCCAGCATGTCAATTACCTTTGTGGTGAAATGGTCAACACTACTGGAAGCTACCTACTTGATTTCTGAGGATGAGAGGACTGAGTACTGTCCGGTTCTTGGTCAGTATGTAATGTTCTAATATCATTGTTCCCTGCAAGCCTTCCTTCATAGGTCATGTCTTTTACCCCAGCCACTCGAGTGTGGTTGCAGCCATTTTCTTCCCCATTGTGCACTTTCGATTTCCAACATTCAGCAATGGAAGTACTTCCAGAGCACACTGCCAGTGTGTCTAAGAGATGCCATAATGATCGTAGGGGATTGGCAAATGCTGGAAGTCAATGTTCAGGTGCATGAAGGCTGGTGCATAGTGCCCTGAGGTGCTGTTTGATTGTACATAACATGGAAGTTGTTTGAGTAAGCACTAAGCTGAATTTACCAAATGTCTGCTGTGATTTCAATGTTGAGTTTTCTTGATGTCTAACTTGACATTTAATGAGCAGTAATCCCCCTTAATTGGCAGCTTGTTGTTGCTTAGTGAGAAATTTGCTATGCTGTTTGTCAAAAGCGTAAAAGATAGAAAGTTGTGCCCAGCATTGAGAGTGGCCTTGCATGATTCTCGTCCAATTGTGCCTTAAATCTTGCCGTAGCCTATGCCACTTGTGTCTCTTTAAGAATCCACCATATAGTATTGCTTCTGATATCAATTTCAGCCTCACCAGATTCTTATCCAGTTCTGCCACAAATCTTGCCATAACCTACATTGCTCAGATATAAGAGTCCACTTGATATAATTGTAGGACTGGAACTCTCTTCCTGAAAAGGTGGTGGAAGCAGAGTCCTTAAATATTTTTAAGGCAGAGGTGGATAGATTCTTGTTAAACAAAGAGCAAAAATGTTATCAGGGATAAGTGGGAATGCAGATTTGAGGTTACAATCAGATCAAGCATGATCTTACTGAATGGTGGAGCAGGCTTGAAGGGCTGATTGGCCTACTCCTGTTCTTGATTTATATGTTCGCATGTATGTCTTTCATTTGTTTGTTGATTTTAATGTCTTATTATTTATATATGTTGAATTCAGAATACTTAATGTGAATCTGTCATGAAATAATGTTGATAATGCCCTCTTCAGTGCAGTACCCTCAGAATGTTACAAATATTAAGCCTTTTGTTACATACACAATATTTAACTTTTGGGAGATGGAGACAAGAAAAAACCTCAATTTTCCTCAAATTACATGCACTAAAATGCCAAAAGGCAGAACTAAACCTGTCCTTAGTAACTTCTTATGACTTCTGGACCATCCATTCATTACTATGTAATGTGGAATCAACTATTTTTTAAACTCAGGTGCCTCATTTCTGCATCTTGCATGTTTTGGATGGAGCAAGTTGACTGTGACACATTAGATTATCATCTATATTTCTGATTGTTGGAATAATATTAAATATGACTATAGCTTATTATGTGTCTGTGTACATAACCGATGTCGTTAATTTTTGACAAAACCTAAGCCTGAATTTTCATCTGCAAGTTGGGTATGCCAAATCAGGAGAATTCCTGGTTCTGTGAACCCATGTTTAAAAATGTCTGCCCGAATATCAGATTTTAGGCAGCCTATATTAGAAGTCTGGACGGATGACCTTGGAGAGAATGAGGAGGATGCCAAATGCGGAGATGGGATGGGCAGAAGTCCCTCCTCAGGACTCTGTCACTGTGTGTAAAATTTAAGAAGAAAGAACAAAACGTAAAACACACTTCCTACCTTCAACCAGCGCACACTCCCCTTACTCCATCCATGCTGAATCATGCCATCTCATTTATTCACTTATGGGACTTGAACATCGCTGGCTGGCCAACATTCATTGCCCTGTAATCACCCCACCCCTTAACCTCTCATTATCAACTCCACTAACCCATCACCTTCCATTTCAACCTGTGCCCGTGTTCTAGCTCTGTGGTCCTTCGCAGTCCCAATTCCAACTTAGTGTGAACCTTCACCCACCAATCATTGCACACACCTACCATGTCAACTCACCCATAATAGACCGACCTCAGGGCCAATGCAGAGATGAGAGAAAGTTAAGTTATATTAAATAAAGTCCTAAATGTCAATCGTGGGCTTCATCATATTGAAAAAAAAAGACATTTACGTTACTTCAACTACAAAAAGCCTTATAATGGCAAACATTTAATTCATGTGCTTAATCCTTTATAACACAAATGTTGGAACTCGTAGATCCATTTTAAAGAGTCTACGATCACATGTATCTGTTATTCAGACTGTGAAATCACACGCATCCTGCTGTTATAATAGTTGTGAATCAGACATTGAGCACTAATCCAGCAATAGAAATCCACAAGATTACAAAAACAGAAAGACTGAAGTTCACCTGGACCATCTCTAATACCTCTGTCCCCTTCCTGGACCTCTCTGTCTCCGTCTCCAGCAACCACGTAGAAACCGATATCCATTTCAAGCTCACCGACTCCCACAGCTACCTAGAATACACCTCCTCCCACCCACCTTCCTGTAAAAATGCCATCCCCTATTCCCAATTCCTTCGCCTCCACCGCATCTGCTCCCAGGATGAGGCATTCCACTCCCGTACATCTCAGATGTCCTCGTTTTTCAAGGACCTCAACTTCCCCCCCCGCAGTGGTCGAGAACGCCCTCAACCGTATCTCCCGCATTTCCCACAACTCATCCCTCACACCCCCTCCCCGCAATAACAACCAAAAGAGAATCCCCCTTGTCCTCACGCACCACCCCACCAACCTCCGGATCCAACGCATCATCCTCTGACACTTCCATCATCTGCAATCCGACCCCAGCAGCAAAGACATTTTTCCCTCCCCACCCTTAACTGCTTTCCGGAGGGACCACTCTCTCCGTGACTCCTTTGTCCGCTCCACCCTCCCCTCCAGCCCCACCTCACCTGGCACTTTTCCCTGCAACCGCAGGAAGTGCTACACCTGCCCCTACACCTCCCCCCCTCACCCCCATCCCAGGCCCCAAAAAGACTTTCCACATCAAGCAGATGTTCACCTGCACATCTGCTAATGTGGTATACTGCATCCGCTGTACCCGTTGTGGCCTCCTCTACATCGGGGAAACCAAGCGGAGACTTAGGGACCGCTTTGTAGAACACCTGCGCTCGGTTCGCACTAAACAACTGTACCTCCTAGTCGCAAACCATTTCAACTCCCCCTCCCATTTCACAGACGACATGTCCATCCTGGGCCTCCTGCAGTGCCACAACGATGCTACCCGAAGGTTGCAGGAACAGCAACTCATATTCCGCTTAGGACCCCTGCAGCCCAATGGCATCAATGTGGATTTCACAAGCTTCAAAATCTCCCCTCCCCCTACCGCATCCCAAAACCAGCCCAGCTCGTCCCCACCTCCCTAACCTGTCCTTCCTCCCACCAATCCCTTCCTCCCACCTCAAGCCCCAACCCCATCTCCTACCTACTAATCTTATCCCGCCCCCTTGACCTGTCCGTCCTCCCTGGACTGACCTATCTCCTCCCTAACTCCCCATCTACACTCACCTTTACTGGCTCCATTCCCACCTCTTTGACTTGTCTGTCTCCCCTCCACCTATCTTCTCCTCTATCCACCTTCTATCCGCCTTCCCCCTCTCTCCCTATTTATTTCAGAACCCTATTCCCCTCCCCCATTTCTGAAGAAGGGTCGAGGCCTGAAACGTCAGCCTTCCTGCTCCTCTGATGCTGCTTGGCCTGCTGTGTTCATCCAGCTCTACACCTTGTTATCTCGGATTCTCCAGCATCTGCAGTTCCTACTATCTCTGTAGCAAGCAATAATTGACTTGGCCCTTGAGAGTAGCTTTTGACAGGTTCTCTTAACAGTTTTGCTAAGTCTTGACATGTTTGACATATCTTCTTTACTGTTTCTTCTGACAGTTTTGGCAGTTAATTTTGACTGTTCAGTTAATAGTTCCAATTATTTTGACAGTTAATGAATTTGTGCACTTTTGTGCACATTCATGCTCGCTTTAAACATCTCCGAAGAGGACCTTACCTCCCAAAAGGAACTGTACCTACCTTACAGGTGTCTCAAGACCATATCCAAAACATTATCTTGACTATCCAAAGAAATGCACAAAGTTCAGACTTGTTCTTACCAGGTTGGTATGCATATTTTGGGTTTCACTCTTTTTGATTACAGAAAATTGACTTCAGTTGACAATTTAAATGGACAGCTTGCTCTTGAAACTCGCATTTGAGATCCTGATGTACCTGCATTTCCACGCTGCAAAAATGGAAGTGTCGTTTTCAGGAAAGGTCTTGCAGTTTTCAGCCATTCCTGCCATTTTTGTCGGATACAGAAGCTCTCCACTGTCATGATGAAAATCGAGACTCTAATGTTGAAATGTTCTAAATCATATGACATGGTATAAAACTTTCTTCTTCTTGGACAGTATCAAACCCGACAATATGATGGTGAGGTCAACCTCCCACCAGGTCATATTTGCAGCCTCCTACAAAACGTTGCTTCCATGGAAGCCAGAACTTTACATTTATACCAAAAGCATTCTTTGTGTTGCAATTTCACTTTGAGGTTTTTCTATCAAAGCATAATCAAAGTCTCATTTCACATATCACTACTCTAGTTTCTCATTGCCCTTGCCTTAAACTACATCTTTTATCAACATGAATGCAAAATTAAGTTGCTGAATTGTGTCTCTGGAATGTGAATTTGACACTAGGAAATATGATACACATGTTTGAATGAGGCCATTATATATAAGCTCCCAACAACTTTTAAGGTCAAATGAAGATACAACCATCATTGATGCAGTTCCTTCTGGCTGCTTTCGATGTTTTGAGAGATGTGAAAAATAAACAATCTGTATGATATAGGGCACATTAAAGCTACATCAGTTCTCACTGGTATAAAAATTATGAGTAGAATAGAAATATTCTTCTGGGATTTGTTTCAAAAATTATATGCAACTCTTAAACATTTTTAAGTAGTTTACTTACTTGAAACCAATTTGGTAATTATTACAAAAAACCTGTGTATATTACCTTCAAGTGTTGTATAAAGGTGCAAATATCCGTCTAAACTAATAGAAAAATACAATATGAATGTTTATAGATATAATTTAAAGGGTAATACACATGTAACGACTAGTATGTATTTCATTCTAACTATAATGTGAGTATGGAATTGTATTTCAAACAAATGTGGTCATAGTCAGCCATTGTCCAGTTCCTTCCTGTGGCTTTCCTTTGCTTTTCCTCCACTGGAAAATATTTTCACAGCCTAGGCCTAGCTTTTGATGTTTATTTAGTCATATAAAACTAATCTTTTGTTTACCTCTAGTTTTGTCTGAACAAGACAGTGCTGCAGCTCAGCAGTACATTCGACAGGGTTGTCCTACAGGACTACGAGCAGATATGTGGGCACTCATTCTGAATATTGATAATCAACTGGAGGTAATGAACTTCTCATTATGCTACCTTTTGTGAATCTGTGAATCTAGTTTTTGCATTACCATTTGCACTGCAAATTTCTATTCCAGTGTGAATTTGGCATTTGCATAACATTACTTGATTTCACTGCATTTTAAAATCAGGTCTTTAGAGGTTCATTTCGGGATGAACTGGAAAATTTTGCTGTAGTGTTGACACTTTATAATATCCTAATATAGATTGTAATTTAGATTAAACCAGGGCTTTCATCCCATGAACAGGTATTTTGTACTACTTACACTAATTGCCCTTCACCTGGTAATTTGTTGTGCTTTTCAAATTTTTTCAGACAACTAATTTCCTTTAGAATGAATTTAGACAGTGGTTTGTGATAAAACATTCCATGTTCTAAACATACTGTTAATGTGTTTGTTTAGCCATCCCTTTTATTATTTCTATGATCTATCTTAAATTTCATCCGTCTTGTTACTAGTCAGTGGAAACAACCGTTCACTATTTAATCAAAGCCTTTGTCAATCTTGAAGATGTCAGATTATTCCACAATTTCTGACAGTGAACAAAAAGTGTAACTCCAATACCTCTTCAAAACAATTTTTTTTTCCCTTGGTAAAATCTTACTGTATTTACCCAGTATCTTTTCTATTGGTTTTGTATTCTTCGTTCAATGGAGTCCCCAAAACTGCATGCAGTATTTCAACTCAATGGCAAGTAGAACTTAGGTAGGTTCTAAGTGTCTATCAATATTTGGAGAGTCATCCCAAGGTCAGTACCCCAAGATTCTAGAAACAGTACAAAACAAAATCACTGGAATGCAAGCATAGTCCTAGACTTTAGAATCAATGGAAGAGAATCTGGGAGAAATTTAAAGTATTGTTTGAGGGCTTGGGCATCTTTGGCAGTTCTAGGATCAGAAAAAAAACTGCCCAGCGATTTGAGAGCACTGGTAAAGGGGTTTTGGGAATGGAATGGAAATCATAATGGAGAGTTATCGTGCTGTAGTCATATTGGGATGAGAATAAGGGCTCAGTAACCTGTGGAAACGGAAGGCTGGAGATAATAGGTTCTGAATTGTCATTTACTTATTTTGTAACGTCTTGTTCCATTACCATGATTAGCTCCCCCATTGACTTATTCCTCCCCCAAGACTTCCTTTTGCTTCTTTTACACTTGCAGATTATGATCCCTACTGCTTTCCTCATTGTCAACAGATTTCTGATTTTTTTAACGTAGTTGCTTTAAAGCACTTCAGAATAAAATTACTGCTTCTCATAATGCATAGGTTGATAATTAAAGGCCGAGTGTGTATCTTTATTTGATATATGCATTTCCCCTGCAAATAAATAGGCATTGGCATTGAGTATATCAACTTTTATATTTTTTATAATGAAGATACATTTCCAGAAACAAAGCTATTTCAGAAAATGCACAAACGTTTATCATTAACTCATATTTCACATTCTTTGGTTGGTATTTAGTATAATAATGGTAATTTCTCCCACCTGTTGAAAAACTTGTGGGAACCTCAGCACCGCTTTTGACTGAGATGCCTGATGCCTGTATGAGAAAATCAGGCACTTAACTGGGCAACACGGGTCTCCTGTCCAATTTAAGCCCCAAATAGGGAAGAAATCTTGCCTCCAAGAGATGCTGGCCAATCAGAGGCCAGTAGTTCTACAAAACGAGGAGTGAGTTTGAGAGTTATAGTATTTACCCAGTATTTAACTCCAGTTCAAGAATGATATGTCTACAGAGTCAGTTTGGGTTGAGGCCAGGAACAAGAAAGGAGCCGTCACTTTGTTGGGCGTTTTTTACAGACCCCCTAATAGTTGCAGAGAAGTGGAGGAGCGGTTTGGGAGGCAGATACTGGAAAGGTGCAGAAGGCACAGGGTTGTAGTCATGGGTGACTTGAACTTTCCAAATATTGATTGGAAACTTTTTAGTTGTGATAGTTTAGATGGAGCGGATTTTTTCCAGTGCGTTCAGAAAGGATTCCTGACACAGTATGTAGATAGACCAACACGAGGAGAGGCCACTTTGGATTTGGTGCTTGGCAATGAGCCGGGCCAAGTGTTAAACCTGTTGGTAGGAGAGCATTTTGACGGTAGCGATCATAACTCTGTTACTTCTACAATAGTCATGGAAAAGGATAGGTACTTACAGCAGGGTAAGGTTTATAATTGGGGGAAGAGTAATTATAATTCTGTTAAGCAGGAACTGGGTAACATAAAATGGGAACAGATGCTGTCAGGGAAGAGCACTACAGAAATGTGGAGATTGTTTAAGGAATGCATACTGCGTGTGCTTGATATGTTTGTCCCTAGCAGGCAGGGAAGATGCGGTTGAGTGAAGGAGCCTTGGTTCTCAAGAGAGGTCGAATGACTGGTTAAGAGGAAGAAGGATACTTATATAAGGTTTTGGAAACAAAGATCGGAAAAGGCGCTAGAGGGATACAAGTTAGCCAGGAACGAGCTGAAGAACGGGCTTAGGAGAGCTATCGGGGGGCATAAGAAAACCGTGGCAGATAGGATCAAGGAAAACTCCAAGGCTTTTTACACATACGTGAGGAATAAGAAAATGACCAGAGAAAGGGTAGGGCCGATCAAGGATTGTAAAGGGAATTTGTGCATGGAGCCTAAAGAGATAGGAGAGGTCCTTAATGAATACTTTTCTTCGGTATTCACAACTGAGAGGGACCTAGTTGTAGGGGAGGACAGTGTGAAACAGGCTGGTAGGCTAGAGGAGGTGGATGTTAGTAAGGAAGGTATACTCGGAATTTTGAGGAAGTTGAAGATAGATAAGTCCCCCGGGCCTGATGAGATTTATCCAAGGATTTTATGAGAAGCGAGGGAAGAGATCGCAGGGCCTTTGGCGATGATCTTTTCATACTCACTGTCCACTGGTATAGTGCCGGAAGGTTGGAGAGAGGCAAACATTATTCCCTTGTTCAAAAAAGGGAATAGGGATAACCCCAGAAATTACAGGCCAGTTAGTCTTACTTTATTGGTGGGCAAATTATTGGAAAGCGCTGAGAGATAGGATTTATGATCACTTGGATAGGCACAGTTTGATTCGTGATAGTCAGCATGGATTTGTGAGGGGTAGATCATGCCTCACAAACCTTATTGAACTCTTTGAAGAGGTGACCAAACACCTGGATGAAGGTAGAGCAGCAGATGTGGTATACATGGATTTAAGTAAGGCATTTGATAAGGTTCCCCATGGTGGCCTCATGCAGAAAGTAAGGAGGTTTGGGACAGGGAGAAATGTGGCAGATTGGATTCAGAATTGGCTGACCCTTGGAAGACCAGGGTGGTAATGGATGGAAAATATTCAACATTGTGCTCAGTTACGAGTGGTTTACCACAAGGATCTGTTCTGAGTCCCCTTCTATTTGTGCTTTTTGTAAATGATTTGGATGTAGGAGTGGAAGGGTGCATTAGTAAGTTGGTGGACGATACGAAGGTGGGTCGAGTTGTGGATAGTGCGGAGGGCTGTTCAAGGTTACAAAGGGACATTGATAGGATGTAGAGCTGGGTTGAGAAGTGGCAGGTGGAGTTTAACCCTGAAAAGTGTGAGGTGATTCATTTTGGAAGGACAAACTTGAAAGCAGAATACAGGGTTAACGGAAAGATTCTTGGCAGTGTGGAGGAGCAGAGGGACCTTGGGGTTCATGTCCACAGTTCTCTGAAAGCTGCCACCCAGGTGGATAGAGTTGTTAAGAAGTATGGCGTGTTAGCTTTCATTAATAGAGGGATTGAGTTCAAGAGCCGTGAAGTTATGCTCCAGCTATACAAAAGTCTGGTTCGGCCACATCTGGAGTATTGTGTCCAGTTCTGGTCACCTCATTACAGGAAAGATGTGGAAGCGTTGGAAAAGGTGCAGAGGAGATTTACCAGGATGTTGCCTGGAATGGAGGGAAGGTCTTACGAGGAAAGGTTGAGAGAGCTCGGGCTTTTCTCTTTAGAACGACGAAGTATGAGAGGTGACTTGATAGAAGTGTACAAAATGATCAGAAGTATAGATAGAGTGGACAGCCAGAGATTTTTTCCAAGGGTGGAGGTAGCTATTACGAGGGGCATAGTTTTAAAGTGAGTGGAGGTAGATATAGGGGAGATATCAGAGGTACGTTCTTTACTCAGAGAGTGGTAGAGGTGTGGAACACATTGCCGGAGAGGGTAGTGGAGTCGGCCTCATTAAGGGCATTTAAGTGGCTATTAGATAGGCATATGGATGATAGTATAAGGTAGGGGTGGAGGTTACATAGACCTTAGGTTTAGTGTGAAAGTTTGGCACAACATCGTGGGCCGAAGGGCCTGTACTGTTCTATGTTCCATGAATCTGGAGTAGTCACCATTCCCAGTTCCATGGTGGGACCTTCACCATGGTTGGCCAGTGGGAAGAGTTGAGCGTGGGTCAGATGAGGCCAGGGGAGGTTATACTGCAGAGTTCCCTATTTCTGATGCCAAATCCCTGGATCAGGAACATGGTGTCCTTGAGTGAGGCATACCCCACTTGGTAGGTCAGTAGTAAACCCAACAGGGTTTTCTGGACAGCTTCCCTATGTAGCAAGCTCATCATTTGCCACTGGTTGAAGTAGTGGGCTTGGTCCTTAGTGGTCCCAAAAGCAACAACTTCAGGCTCTCAATTTACCTCCCAGTGGGAAAACCGCCAGTTGTAAGCCTTTTGGAGGTCATAGAACTCCACCCTGCACAGTCACATAACTTCGACTCCCCAACCTCCAAACCTACACAGGGTACATTAAATTCCACTATTTATATTTGGAAATAAGTCTTTTGATCTTAAAAGAATGCATAAAATTTTGGGAGAAGTTGTTAAAAAGTACACAAAATTTGTATCATGTTAATCTAAATACTTAATTTTTGAATGTCACTCAGAAATTTAGAAGGTACTTAATCCTGTGTATGATAGTGTTCTGCCAAAATCTTTGGAACGGAATATGCAGATTATAAAAACTCTGCTATTTATAGTATTGTTAAAACTGGCAGCAGTTTCTGCTACCTGTACAAATGCATTTCAGTTCAGTTCAATTCAGCTGTCATCGTTCATTCAGAAATTCACTGTGGACCCACTATTCGTTTGTTAAAAATCATAAAAATGAACAACTAATAATGAAAAACACTTCATTGCAAACTGTGAACAATGTAAAATTCAATGTTGTCACGGTTCAGTGCTATCAATTCTCTAGGCACACAAACAAATTCATCATTTTGGCAAGAGGGCTAAGAAAGGGGATGGGTAGGAAGATGAAAAATTTTCAAAAAGATTTGACATGCAATAGTTGTTGAGTCTGTAGTAACATAGCAGCAGAGGGACCACCTAATTGAATTTCCTCCTTCTTCCATAACCTTTATCTATTTCAATGGGCCTGCCTTTATCACTGTAAGGGAGAAACTGCATCTTTATTAAGTGAGGCACCTAGTCCTTTTTATCTTAAGAGCATATAAATTCAGTTCACAAACTTAGTCTTTAGTAGGTCTAAGTGTTTGCAGTTGTTGGTTAATAAAGTTTCTTTTATTTTGTAAAAATCTAATTTTGATTGAAGTTGGCATTAAACTGAAATCTACTGTTTAAATGTTGTAGTTGCCTGTGTTGAACATATTTTTAACAAGGTATTGTTGGATTTAATTGAGAAGGACTTAATGAAAATGGATTCTCAGTAAATGGGGCAGTTGGCACGGTGGAACAGTGGTTAGCACTGCTGCCTCAGCACCAGGGACCCAGCCTTGGATTACCATGTGGAGTTTTCACATTCTCCCTGTGTTTGTGTGGGTTTCCTCTGGGTGCTCCAGTTTCCTCCCACAGTCCAAAGGTGTGCAGATTAGGTGGATTTGCCATGCTAAAAAAAATTGTGCTGTGGTATCCAGGGATGAGCAGGTTGGGTGAGTTATCCATAGCAAAAACCCCATGTAGGGCTACATGGATGGAGGAGTATTCTGGGTGGGGTGCTCTTCGGAGTGTTGGTGTAGACCTGATGGGCTGAATGGCCTCTTTCTGCACAGCTTCTATGATCTGAATGTACATAACAATGAAACAAAACAGACGAACTGAGAGTGCAAATAGAAATGAGTAAGTACGACCTGGTAGCCAATACAAAAGCATGACTGCAGATGACATGGATTGTGATCTTAATCTTGAATGTTACAGGGCATGTAGGAATGATAGGAAATTAGGAAAAACTGAAGATGGCAAGTGGAGATTGCTCTGTTATTAATGGTAGTATTAGCACAATAGAGAGATTTTTAAGTTAAGAAAACCAAGATGTGTAATTAGTTTGGGTAGAAATGAGAAATTATAAAGGCAAGAAGTTATTTGTGGGAGTGTTGTCCAGGTTCCCTCACAGTAACACATAAAGAATCATAAAGGAAGAAATAATGAGTGTTTGTCAGAAAGGATTGTTGATAATCATTGGAGATTTTAATCTGCATAGTGATTCAAAAAGTCATATGGGCAAAGGTAGCCAAATGAGCAGTTCATAGAATAATTCTGGGATAGTTTCTTAGAACACCATGTTCTGCAGCCAAGCAGAGAGCATGGTATTCTAGACCTGCTATTGTGTAACATGATAGGATTAATTAACAATTTCAGAGTGTAGGTGCCTCTAGCTAGCGCGAACCATAATATGATGATAAGTGCGTGGGTCCTGATGGACTTCATCCTGAGTCTTAGAAGAAGTGGTTAAGTGCGATAGTTCATGCATTGATTTTAATTTTCTGAAACTCCCTTAATTCAGGGACGGTCGCATTAGATTGGGAAATAGCTAATGCAACTCCTTTATTCCAAAAAGGTGCGAAAGAAAGAGAGAGGGAGAGAAAAGAGAAAACTGCAGCCCCTCAGCTTAATATTTGTCAAAAGGAAAATGTTAGAGGCATTTATTAAAGAAGTGATAGCAACTCATTTTGATAAGTTCAAGGTAATTACACAGTGTCATTGTGGACTTGTGAAAGGGAAGTCATGTAAGACCAAATTATTAGAATTATTTGATGAGGTAATGTGCTGGAGATAAATGGAAAACAATGCATGCACTGTGCTTGGATTTCCAGTAGGCATTTGATAAAATGCCACATCAAAGGTTATTGCAGGAAATAAAAGCTCGTAGAATAGGTGGTAATGCACCGAGCATGGATGGAAGATTGGCTGACTAACAGGAGCAGAGATAGGCCTTCTATGGGGTGGGAAGATGTAATGAGTATTGTGCCACATGGAAGAGTGCTTGGATCTCAAGTGATTACGATTTATGTGAGTTCAATGAAAGGCTCGGTGGTATTGTTACCAAATTTGCTGATGACGAAAGGTAGGAAGCAAAAAAAATTATGAAGAGGACACGAGGTTACAAAAAGATACAGAGGGTTACGAGAGTGGGAAAAGATGTGGCAAATAAAGTATAATATGGGAAAATGTGAAATTGTCCATTTCGGTAGGAGGAATAAAATTGAACTGTATTATCTAAACGGTGAGACATTGCTGAGAGAATATTAAAATTTATTGTTAGGGGAATTGAATAGAAAAGTACGGAGGTTATGCTTCACTTATTCCGGTCATTGGTGAGACTGTTCTGGAAGGAGCAGACATAAGACATTTACCCCCTTGACCTTGCTCTGTCATTCAAAAAAATCATGGCTGATCTGATTGTAACTTCAAATCCTCATTCTTGCCTACCCTGATGACTTCCCAACCCCTTGCTTAACAAGAATCTATCTTTCTCTGCCTTAAAAATACTCAAGGACTCTGATTCCACCACATTTTCAGAAGTATACTTCTCTGGTGTTCGTCACCTTATGTAAGGAAGAAAGTAAATTTGTTGGAAGCAGTTCAGATAAGGTCATGACCCCACCCCTGAGCTCCAAACCATCATCTCCCAAACCATCTACAACCTCATCACCTCAGGTGACCTCCCACCCGCAGCCTCCAACCTCATCGTTCCCCAACCCCGCACCGCCCACTTCTATCTCCTTTCCAAAATCCACAAACCTGACTGCCCTGGTCGACCCATTGTCTCCGCCTGCTCCTGCCCGCCAGAACTTATCTCCACCTATCTCGACTCCATTTTCTCCCCCTTGGTCTGGGAACTCCCGACCTACGTCATTGACACCACCCACGCCCTCCACCTCCTCCAGAACTTCCAATTCCCCGGTCCCCAACACCTCATTTTTCCTATGGACGTCCAGTCCCTATACACCTGCATTCCCCATGCAGATGGCCTAAAGGCCTTCCACTTCTTCCTGTCCCGCAGGCCTGACCAGTCTCCCTCCACTGACACCCTCATCGGCTTAGCTGAACTCGTCCTCACCCTCAACAACTTCTCTTTCAATTCCTCCCACTTCCGACAGACAAAGGGGGTGGCCATGGGTACCCACATGGGCCCAAGCTATGCCTGCCTCTTTGTAGGTTACATGGAACAATCCCTCTTCCGTACCTACACTGGCTCTAAACCCCACCCCTTCCTCTGTTACATTGATGACTGTATCGGCGCCGCCTCATGCTCCCACGAGGAGCTCGAACAGTTCATCCACTTCACCAACACCTTCCACCCCAACCTTAAGTTCACCTGGACCATCTCTAACACCTCTCTCACCTTCCTGGACCTCTCTGTCTCCATCTCGGGTAACCACCTCGAAACCGATATCCATTTCAAGCCCACCAACTCCCACAGCTACCTAGAATACACCTCCTCCCACCCACCTTCCTGCAAAAATGCCATCGCCTGTTCCCAATTCCTTCGCCTCCGCCACATCTGCTCCCAGGATGAGGCATTGCACTCGCGTACATCTTAGATGTCCTTGTTCTTCAAGGACCGCAACTACCCCCCTCAGTGGTCGAGAACGTCCTCAACCGTGTCTCCTGCATTTCCCGCAACTCATCCCTTGCACCCCGTCCCCGCAATAACAACCAAAACAGAATCTCCCTCGTCCTCACGTACCACCCCACCAACCCCTGGATCCAACGCATCATCCTCCGACACTTCCGCCATCTGCAATCCGACCCCACCACCAAAGACATTTTTCCCTCCCCACCCTTATCTGCCTTCCAGAGGGACCACTCCCTCCGCGACTCCCTTGTCTGCTCCACACTCCCCTCCAGCCCCAACACACCCAGCACTTTTCCCTGCAACCACAGGAAGTGCTACACCTGTCCCCACACCTTCTCCCTCACCCCCATCCCAGGCCCCAAAAAGACTTTCCACATCAAGCAGGTGTTCACCTGCACATCTGCTAATGTGGTATACTGCATCCGCTGTATCCATTGTGGCCTCCTCTACATTGGGGAAACCAAGCGGAGGCTTAGGGACCGCCTTGCAGAACACCTGCGCTCGGTTCGCACTAAACATCTGCATCTCCCAGTCGCGAACCATTTCAACTCCCCCTCCCATTTCACAGACGACATGTCCATCCTGGGCCTCCTGCAATGCCACAATGATGCCACCCAAAGGCTGCAGGAACAGCAACTCATATTCAGCTTGGGAACCCTGCAGCCCAATGGTACCAATGTGGATTTCACAAGCTTCAAAATCTCCCCTCCCCCAACCGCATCCCAAAACCAGCCCAGCTCGACCTCACCTCCCTAACCTGTTCTTCTCTCACCTATTCCCTCCTCCCACCTCAAGCCCCACCCCATCTCCTACCTACTAACCTCATCCCGCCCCCTTGACCTGTCTGTCCTGCCTGGACTGATCTATCTCCTCCCTACCCCCCCACCTACACTCACCTTTACTGGCTCCATCCCCGCCTCTTTGACTTGTCTGTCTCCTCTCCACCTATCTTCTCCTCTATCCATCTTCTATCCGCCTCCCCCTCTCTCCCTATTTATTTCAGAACCCCCTTCCCGTCCCCCATTTCTGAAGAAGGGTCTAGGCCCGAAACGTCAAGCTTTCCTGCTCCTCTGATGTGGCCTGCTGTGTTCATCCAGCTCTACACCTTGTTATCTCGGATTCTCCAGCATCTGCAGTTCCTATTGTCTCGGATAAGGTTTACTTGACTAATATCTGGAATGGGATGGTTGGATGGGCTTGTCTCCACCAGAGTTTAGACAGGTAAGACATGATGGGGCGGCATGGAGGCTCAGTGGTTAGCACTGCTGCCTCACAGCACCAGGGACCCAGGTTCGATTCCACCCTTGGGTGACTGTCTGTGTGGAGTTTGCACATTCTCCCTGTGTCTGCGTGTGTTTCCTCCCACAGTCCAAAGATGTACAGGCTCGGTGGATTGGCCATGCTAAATTGCCCATAGTGTTCAGGGATTTGTAGATTCGGGGGTTATAGGGAAATGGGTCTGGGTGGGATGCTCTGAGAGTCGGTGTGGTCTTGTTGGGCTGAAGTGCCCGTTTCCGCACTATAGGGATCCTATGACTCATAGAATCATACAGCACAGAAACAGACCCTTCAATCCAACTCATCCATGCCAACTAAGTTTAGTCCCATTTCCTTGTAAACCTTCTCTTTTCATGTACCTGTTCAACTGGTGTTTAAATGTTATTGCAGTACCTGCATCTACCACGTCCTCTGGCAGTTTGTTCACATACGAACCACTCACTGTGTGAAAAAGTTGCCCCTCAGGTCCCTTTTAAATCTTTCTCCTTTCACCTTAAAATTATGCTGCATTGTTTTGAACTCCCTGACCCTAGTGAAAAGATCTTTACTATTCACCTTGTCCCTGTGCCCCTCGTGATTTTATAAACCTCATATAAGGTCACCCCTCAACCTCTTACACTCTTGTGAAAACAAGTCCCAGCCTATCCAGCCTCTCCTTATAACTCAAACCCTCTGGTCCCAGTAACATCCTTGTAAACCTTGTTGATTGAAACTATAAGATCCCAATAGAAGTTTTGACAGAGTATATCTTTTTCCTGTTTGGGAGAATCTAGAGCTAGGGGGTCAATGTTCAAAAATCAGGGGTCACCCGCTTATAACAAAGATTGGATAAAGTTTTTTCTCTCAGATCTCTTTGGGACTCTTTTCCTGAAAAGGTGGTGAGAGTTCTTGAATATTTTTAAACCAGAGATAGATTCTCGTTAAGCAAAAAGTTTAAAAGTTATCAGGGGTAGGTGGGAATGTGGATTTGAAGTTACAGTCAGATTAGCCATGAAGCTCACAGCACGTATCTGGCATGGCTGAGGCATCCATGTTTATACAGCCACATTTTCTCACCCTAGTCGCTGTTTAACCGTCAGGCCACACAATTTACCAGTCGTTCGTTACATCCCTCTCTAATACACTGCTATTCTGTACCCAATTCCCCATGGTCCACCACGTCTTGTCGTTGTCCAGTCGGGAAACATCATGCTCAGGCAAGCGATCGGACAATTGCAAACAAGATATTTTATTTACAACCAGCAAAAAGGAACATATTCAAGATAGATAAAGCTGCAGTTCACCCCCAACCCCATAATGCAAACCATATGTTGCCATTAAGACCAATGACTAGTCTACAGTCTATAATGACTTGTTACACCCAACTCTCCTATAGGAACTGGCTATCAGTCAGGTCCTGTCTGATTTGCAGTGGCCAAAGCAGCTGAGCTTTGTCATAATGAGAGCTTCTTCTCATTTGCCTCTTTGGAAGACCACACCCATTCCATAGTATGCCGTCTCCACCTCCCCCCAAAAGGCCTGTCAAACATCTTGAACAGTCCTATCATCTGCTGTACTGCAGCCCTAGTCACAACGTGTGTACCAACTTTGTGATGGTGTCATGCTGGCTTTGTCTCTGATATATTGTATGACATTATTCTCTGGTCTTTTCCCATCCCAGACCCGCATCAATCATTCAAATATTCATTACGTTCAGTAGAGTTCATTGTCATATTTATACCGTTGGAAGCTTTACAACTGAGTGGGTGCTTTTGGCCAGCATTAGCCTCTTTTTAAATCATTGCCACTTACACTCACATCATTGAGATGCCAGTGTTAGATTTGCGAGCATCAATGGCAGTTGCCTTTGACCAGCATTTTAAGCATGTTTGTTGTGTGTGCATTACAGTTGCGTGAAGAAATTATTGCGAATGAAATGTAGCTGTATTTGCCCCTACAGTGTCCTAACAGCCAACACTTTGGCCCATCAAGCTTACACTGATGCTGCTCACCCTGGGTGTTGTCCCAGTTACTTTCCAGTTGTATCTCACATCTAAAAAACAGCAGGTGATTTGATTTAATTTATTATTGTCAAGTGTATCAAGATACAGTGAAAAGAATAGTTTTTGGTGCTAACCAGACAAAACATACCTTACATAAGTACATCAGGATAATAGAACAGAATGTAGAATATAATACTACAGCTACATAGAAGGTGCAAAGAAAGATCAGCTGTAACATATGAAAGGTCCATTCATAAGTCTGATAACAGCAGGGAAGAAGCTGTTCTTAAATCTGCTGGTATGTGTTTTCAAACTTTCATATCTTCTGCCCAATGGAAGAGGGTGGAAGAGAGTATGACTCGGGTGAGAAGGATCTTTGATTATTTTGGCTGCTTTCCTGAGGCAGCAGGAAGTGTAGATGGAGTCAATGGAAGGAGGGTTAGTTTTCGTGATGGACTGGCCTATGTTTACAACTCTGTAATTTTTTGCGATCTTGGGCAGAGCAGTTGCCATGCCATTCTGTAATGCATGCGAATAGGATCCTTTCTCTGGTGCATATGTAAAAATTGGAGAGAGTTGTTGTGGATGTGTTGCATTTGCTTAGCCTTCTGAGGAAGTAGACACGCATTGGTGTGCTTTCTTGACTGTAGCATTGATGTGGATGGACCAGGATGGATCGTTGGTAATATTTACTCCGAGGAACTTGAAGCTCTTGATTACTTCTGCCTCAGCGCTGTTGATACTGTCAGGGGCATTTGCTCCATTCTGCTTTATGGCGTAGATGACCTTTGTTTTGCTGACATATAGGGAGAGATTGTTATCTTTAGATCATGCCACAAAGTGATAAGTGAACATAGTTTGGGGCAGACACTGTCAGCACTGGGCTGTGCCTGATCATTCCCCAGAACCCCATGTCCCCTTTAACTCCACGCTACCTTGACAGTCATTTTTACCCATTGCTCACCCCCATGAGAATATGCACCAAATTGAACTGTCCTTCAACTGTCATTATTGCCTCCTGAATGCCACACCTTAATGCTCTGTCTGATCCTCCATACTCCTGTTGTGGATGTTACTGTAGTGGTCACTGCCAATAACCATACTGCTCAATTTGTATGCTGTTCAGTGGTCCATCTGCCTCCCATTCACTTTGGGTTTCCTCCGTCACCATCCTTCTCCTCACCTGTACACATGCCTTTGTTTTACCACCACCGCCACCACCACCCCCGCCACCCCCCCCCCCCCCCCCCCTCCAATCTTGACCCCCGCCAAGTCTGCCTTACAACCCCTGCAGTGTGGAACTTTCAAGCTTCCTTGAAACAGTATCTTGTCAAGAGATTCTGCTTTCAAACACAAGGAGCTTGGGCATGGCTAAGGGCTATTTATGAGATAGATGTGCATAAGACCTACCAGAAAAGGCTGAAGTTTGTCTGTCCAGAACAGGTACATTTTTAAACAGCGTCATAAGACTCAATATTTGCCACTCAGCTTCTCTGGCAGTGAAAATGAACTGTTACAAGTGCAATGAGTCATCCCTTCAGCCATTAATTATTGCTGGGAACTTAAAAAAAGTAACATTTAATTAGTTCCTTGTTAAACAATTTCTTTCTGCCACTTTTAAAAACATATCTTTCCTTCCCTCTTTCTTTTACTTTCTGTACATGATTTGGTATTGAGCTAACAATGCTACCTTACAGTTCCTGGTTCAGAATTTCTGTGGGTGATCAAGTTTCTTCAGTGTGGTTGTCTAAGGAGATACACAGATGGTTGCCCTTTTTACGGAAGTCCTAGTTCCCTGAAAATAGAGCTGTGTTGAAATAAATTTCTAATCACCACAAGTTTCAGTTCAAAAGCACATAGAAAGTCATTGAATGTGAAATCTGTAGGAAGTGACTGTGTTATCATCAAAAAGCATAACCCATCTGGTCCTGTTCCCAGGAGCACCTGCCTGCTTTATAATCGCCTGAAAAATTAATGTTTGACCTAATAGTGGAAAAAAATAAAAAAAGTTTAAACAAATTCAAGGTTACATTGGTGCCAGTTTGTCCAGAATAAAATATTGTTGACAAAATTCAGGCACATTTTTAAAGTGACTTTGTTGTTGCTTTTATCCTCTTTTGTTGGGTTTTCAGCCAATCCAGTTACAGATTTTCTCACCAGAAATCAGAATGATCAGAGCATCAAATGCCATGTCTTTTAATTGTGCTAATTGTTCAGAACAAGATTCAATTAGATTTGAACCTGTTTTACTTTGTATTCTTTGTTCATTTTAGTGTCTGGTTATTTCCACGTATGAACAACTCAAAGCAGTATTCATTAAATCACAATGTTTGTTTTTCAAGACAAAGTATACTTTTAGTTTGCTGCTCTCCACTGCTAAGTGACTACCCATTAAGAAACATTTAATGTTCTGTTAAATAGTGTGTGTGTGCAAAATGTACATTAGAGTGTGACTGCATAGGCTAGTAGCTTTCTCCAGAGCATAGGGACACAATTGAATGTGGCAACATATGTCAGGTAGCTTAGATGAAACAGGAAAATGATGTATAGAACAGTGCGATATTAAATAAATGAAATATAAAATCAAGTTAATTCAGCAAAATTGCTTGGAGAAACTCTAACATTGAGGCAGAATTTGCTGTCGCTGTCTTGTTAAATTTGACCTTGCCTGTTCACTTTTCATGAGCTTTTTGCACTGAAACTGTTAAAGATTCAAATGATACAGCTCCCTCTATAGGATGTCTGAGACCTGTGTGAACAGGAGGTGCAACTGTAACCAGATTGAAGAGTTGTTCATGGCATTTTAGTGCCAATTGTTAGTGACCGTCATTCGTAGCCAGAACCAGAAAGGTTCAAACCTAACCCTGTCACAAGTTCAAATAGTGAATTAAATGTCACATCAGGTATAGAAAGTGAAATAAACATGAGAAAAGATTTATTTTGGAAATAGAAGGAGACAAAGAAATAGTAACTTTTTGTTCCAAATTGCAAAAACAGTTAAAAGATGAAAGAATAAGATTCCACATGTATAAAAATATTTTTTAGTGCAGGAGATTAGAAATGTTTACTACAAATAACATCCATAAGTGGGTGTTTGGACTTGAATTGGTAACTTGTAACTATTTACAACAAGCTTAATCTCTCTGTGCAGCCGCAACATTTATGTGGTTGGTGCAGTTAAATATTTGGTCAGTGGCGATTATAAGATAGTGATAGTGAGAATGGTCATAGTGAGGAATATGACTGTTAATGCTGTTGAATGGCAAGGGGAGTAATTTAAAAGTTCTCTTATTGGGAATTGCCATTGCTTGGCACATGTAGCATGAATGTTACTTGCCACTTTTCAGGCCAAGTCAAAGTGCTGGTTAGGTTTTGCTGCATGCAGATACTGACTGTTTCATTACCTGCGCTGTTGAGAGTGGAACTAAATGCTGTGAAATCGACAGTAAACATTTCCACACCTTACTTTGATAGTGGGAATATTAATATCCCCCTGACATGGAACTGTATGGAGGTGGTAGTGCTGTGCTAAAGAGATGTTGTGAAGAAGTGGTAATGTCACTGGACTAGTAATCTAGAGATCCAGGCTAATACTATGGGCCATGAGTTTAAATCTCATCACGACAGATGATGAAATTTGAATTCAATAAGAAAATCTGAGATTAAAAGCTGTTCTAATGGTGACCATGAAACCATTCTTTGATTGTTGTTTAAAACACCCATTGGTGTTTCACTAATATAATTTAGGAAATGAAAATGTGCCATCTTTGGCCTGCACATGACTCCAGACCCTAGCAATTTGATTGATTCTAACTGCCCTAGCATCATAGCAACATCTGGGAGCTCCTGCAAAAATTGGAAGAGCTGTCCCACAATGCGTCAAGCAACAGCCAGACATTGTCATTCTCACAGAATCACACTTATTGACAATGCTCAATACACCACCATCACTATCCTGTGCATCTCCTGACCCACCAACAGAACATACACAGTAAGATGTTTTTTATTGGGAGTCCCTTATATTGACTCCAAACCCCATGTCAGGTCATTGCATCAGTTAAACCATAGGCAGGGAGGCATCTTACTGATTAAGACCTACTACAAAAATCCCAGCTGAAAAGCTGTTCAGCACCAAGTTCCTTGGTGTGATGATAACTGACAACCTGTCCTGGACTTCCCACATAAATGTGACAGTCTCGAAGGCACAGGAACGCCTCTTCTTCCTCAGGCGGCTCAGGACATTTGGCATTTCCATAGGGCTCTCACCAACTTCTGCAGATGTACTATTGAAAGCATACTGTCTGGGTGCATAACAGCCTGGTTTGGCAACTGCTCTGCCCAGGACCGTACAAAACTACAGAAGGAATAGTGTGCACAGCCCAGACCATCATGGAAGCCAACCTTCCATCCTTGGACTTTATTTACACGGCCTGCTGCCATGGAAAGGTGGCCAACATCATAGAAGACCCATTGCACCCTGGTAATGACCTCCTACAACCTCTTCCATCAGGCAGAAGATACAGAAGCGTGAACACATGCACAAGCAGGGACAGGACCAGCTTCTTTCCGGCCGATATCAGACTGATGAATGGACTCTAGTCTCAAATAATGTAACCTGCAATGTAACCTGTATGCCTGTAAGTCTTTTTAATCAGTACATCCTTTGCTTGCTGTGATCTGCCTGTACCACTAGTAAACAAAGCTTTTCATTGTATTTCGGTACACGTGTCCGTAAAATCAAAATCAAAATCAAAAATCCATCTGGAATACCACTTTGAGGAAGCACTGAGGGTGAGTAGGGCACTGAGTATGGTCAGGTAAGGATTTGAATATTCACCATCGAGGGTGTCTCAGTAGCACCACATTCCACCAGAAAGAAATGATGTCATTACCAGTAATGGTTTCACTATCTCATAATCTTATCCAGGGCAATTTTTAAGGTGAGAGGAGAAAGATTTAAAAAGACATGAGGGGCAATTTTTTTTTACACAGAGTAGTTCGTATTCGGAATGAGCTTCCAGAGGGAGTGGTGGATGTGGGTACAGTTACAATGGTTAAAAGCCATTTAGATAAGTATATGAATAAGAAATGTTTGGAGGGATATGGGCCAACGCAAGCAGGTGGGACTAGTTTCGTTTGGGATTATATTCGGCATGGACTGGTTGGACCAAAGGGCCTTATTCTATTCTGTATGACTCTATGACTCTACTGACCAAACTGGCCGTTTAACAAATATATTTGATAAAGAGGGGAAATTGTAAACTTTTAAGAATATGCCAAGAAATAGAGTTAAGCCAGGAAGACACAAAAATGGAGAAAAATACAGTGAGAGAGGGGAACCAGAGTGAAAAATAAAAGGAGAGACAGTTAATACAGAAGTTCAGGGGAAGAAAAAGTACAGGTGCAGGCAGATTTAGAAGAAACAGCGATTATGGCAGGCAAGAACTTGGTAACAGTAAATATGGAGAGGAATAAAAATCACAGAAAGAAAGAGTTGTGATTACACATATGGCAAAAATAGACTTGTATTTCTGGGAACTTTCATGAAAACTTAAGACCTCCATGCACTTTATATTTAACAAAGTACTTCTGAAGGATGGTGGCTGTTGTAATTCAGCCAATTTACACGCAACAATCTTGCACAAAGAGGAATGTGATAACAGTCTGTTTCTTTTATGGAGGTAATTAACAAGGAACCCCAACAAAACGAGTCATTAGGAATGAGGATAATCTCTCTACTGGTTCTAGTCATACCTAGCACCAATGTTCTCTACACTTTTTTCTAGCTACTGTGTGTACATCTGAGATTCGTGCTTGGCAGCAGCTTGTGTAAACGGAAGCCATTAACATGCTGATCGACACGGGCAGGGATTCTCAATGTCTGCTCGGCCACGCAACTTGGGAAGAATGTTGCATAGCATAAAGGAATATACTTGCAGTTATTGAAAGTCTCAGACACAGAATATCACAACAGGAGTTTCTCAGGATAGTGTACTCGGCCTTACCATCTTCAGATGCTTCAACAATAACCTTCCCTCCATCATAAGGTCAAATGGGTGTGTAGGCTGATGAATCTACGATGTTCAGCACCATTTGTAACTCCTCAAAAACTAAAGTAGTCTGTGTGCAGCAAAATGCAGTGAAACCTGGACAATCTTCAGACTCGGGCTGGTAAGTGGCAATTAATATATGTGCCATCCAAGTGCCAGGCAATGGGCAACTATTGTCCCTTGACATTTATTGGCATTAGCAGCACTGAATGCTCCACTATCAACATTGTGGGTGTGTTAATCATTGGCCAGAAACTGAACTAGATGCTAGGAATTCTACGGTGAGATGGAATACTCTCCATTTGCCCGGATGAGTAGAGCTTCAACAACAGTCAAGAAACTGAACACCAACTGAATAAAGCAGCAGGTTTGGTAACTGATCTAACACCTTCAACATTCACTTCGCCCATTACCAATGTACAATGTACTGTCTTCAAGGTGCGCTACAATAATTCAGCAAGGCTCTTTGTTTTTAATTTGTTCATGGGATGTGGGAATCACTGGCTATGTCACAGTTTATTGCCCCTCTGGCAGTTAAAAGTTAAGAAGTTGGTTTGGGTATATAGGTCAGACCTGGTAGGCAGATTTCTTTCCCTGAAGGGTATTCATGTATCAGGTGGGTTTATATGAAAATTGACAATGATTGCCATTAGAGTAGTTTTTAATTCTAGATTTTTGCAGAATTCAAATTTCACCATCTGCCCTGGTGGGTTTCAAACTCACGTCCTCAGAACTTTAGCCTGGAGTTCTGGATTACTAGTCTAACTACCTTACTGTACACTCCCCACTACTAATTAGACAGTTCCAGACACCTGACCTGTACCACCATGAAGCAAAAAAGTATAAGACACATGGGAACACCACCTCCTGCAAGTTCTACTTCAAGCCACATGAAATGGAACTGAATTCTGGGAGAAAAACCTGGGGCTCTGCGCACCCCTCCACCCATCCACACCAAATAGGACAGTGGGTATCCTATCTCCCATGGGCTGCAGCAATTCAAGAAGACAGCTCACCACCTAAAAGTCATTGAGGAATAGGCAGCAAATATGAGCCTAGCAGCAATGCCCCATATGCTGTGGACAAATCATTTTTTTGAAAATAAAACTTGCTTGTGATGGAGAAGGGGAAATTAGTGTTTAAATTTACAGATCTGACCATTTGGTAATCTTATCAGAAGTTGTTGGCAAAACACTTAAACATTGATAATGTCTGACTGACAATGACTGAACTCATTATTGTTGAACTTTTTTAAATAAAACTTAATTTTTAGTGTTCATAGCAATATTTCTGAAATTGTGAATTAAAATTCTAAAAAGTGCAGCTCCTTTGAAATGAACTTACTATTCAAGAAAGAAGAGAGACGTGAAGCAGGAAACTAAAGGGTTATCTAATGAGGAATAATTAGACAACTGAGTCTGAGTCCATTGGGGCTTAGAACAGCGTGAGGTGATCTGAATAAAACATATCAGATCCTGAGGGAACTTGACATGTGGATTTTGTACAGGGCTTCCCCCTGTGTGGGAAGCCAGAACTTGAAGTTCCAGATTAAAAATAAGGGATCTTCCACTGAGACTCTGTCATGGAAAATGTTCAAGATGGAGGTGACAGATCATTCACTAACAAGGAAGTCAAAGGTTATCAGAGGTAGGAGGGAATGTGAAGTTATGACCATTATCAGATTAGTTGTGATTTCATTGAATGGTGAAGCAGGCTGGAAGGCCAAATAAGCTACTCATGCTCCTAATTTATAAGATGTAGGTTTATAATTGCTATTCACAAATCAAGCATAAGTCATAATGTATAGTTTCATCTTCCATTTAGAAAATATGGTCATCATTAATCCTTTTCACTTTACTGTAATAATGGTTATGTGGTGCTTAAATCTGTTTCCAAATGCTTTACTAGGCAGAAGGGTACGAATGGTTTGCTGACTGCTTTACTAATTGCTTAATACTTTCACATGAATTAATGTTTAAACAAGACGCCTGAATGAATGACAGAATCAACATTTGCAATCACATGTGTGGACTTAATATCTAGTGATAGTCAGAATTTGTTCTCAGGCTTAGCTTTTGGAAGTCATCAGTGAATGATACAATGGCAGATATATCTGCCTTAGCTATTAAACAGTTTCTAAATCTGAGCAGCTATGGCTACAGTACTACAGAACTCCACAATGACATGGTCAAACATGTTGTATTTGGCCTTTCTATATTATTATGATGCAATTAGAAGGAGTAAATTAATTCCTTTCCTTAATCTACTCCTCCACTTGCGACAACAAAGTTTGAATTTAAAAATGAAGGTGTTATTGCCCGTTATATGTATCAGACTATATTTAGCTCTGGATCAAATCAGCTGGGTTCCTTAAGTTTAATTTATTCCAAATGCTACATGTGTTGAGATACAGGGCCTATTGTTTTATCCTTTTACGCTCTTGGTAAATTCCAGTCATTTTTGCTGGTCGACTCTTAGATTCATATTATATATCTTTTTCTGTGGTGGTTTGTTTATAATTTCTTGTATGAATACCTGTCACTTTGGTCTTCACTGTACATTTTGATTTATAGTATCTTCCCTTACCTCTATTATTTAGTTTATAATCCACTCTACTTCCCTAGTTGTGTGGTCAGCAAGAACAATGTCCATAGTGAGGTTCAAGCAGAGATTGTCCCACATGTGCAGATCCACTTTCTGCAGTAGTGGTGGCACTGCCCCACAAACAAGAACTCACCTCTCCCGCACCAGTCTTTGAACTACGCCATCATCCCTCTAAACTGATTAGCCAAATGCCAATTTGCACATAGTTCAGGTAATAATGCAGAGATTATGAACTTGGCAGTTTTGCTTCTTAATTTGGCACCCACCTCCTCAAACTGACTATGCAGAACCTCTGTGTTTGCCCCGTGCATGTATTAGCACCTCCGATCATCTTCCTCCCACTCACTATATCCCCTGCTAACACTACATTCTTTGTTACTCCCACATCTTGAATGATTTCCACTACCACGGTGCCATAGTGAGTTAGCTCACCACCCCATCTCTACAGAACCTCAAACTTGTTAGACAATTACAAAGACTGACACTCTTGCCATCTGGGTCCCCTGACCTGTGTCACTCACAGTCACGCTTTGTTGTCCCTGAACACTGAACAAATCAAACAATCCAGTCCAAAGAAGTGCAACTGGCTCCACGTATGGATTTTCCAGATCAGTATCTCCCTGTAGTGAATGTGGTTCAGCCTCCAGCTCATAAGGTATGAGCCAAAGCTGCTTGAACTTCAAAGATTTACTTCAGATGTGATTAGTTTGGACCAAATAAATATCCAGGTCCACCCACATGCTTCGACTGTGACAGATCACCTGTCATAAAGTCATGGAGTTATACAACACGGAAACAAACACTTCGGTCCAACCAATTCTTGCCAAACATAATCCCAAACTAATCTAGTCCGACCTGCCTGGTCCTGGCCCATATCCCTCCAAACCTTTCCTATTCATGTACTTAACCAAATGTCTTTTTAATTGAAGCTACATCCACCACTTTCTCAGGAAGTTCATTCCACATGCAAACCACCTTCTGTGAAAAAAAAATTGCCCTTCTTGTCTTTTTTCAATCTCTCTCCTCTCACCTTAAAAATGTGGCCCATAGGCTTCAAATTCCCCCATCCAAGGGAAAAGACAACTACCATTAACTCTCTCTATACCCTTCATTCCTTTATAAACCCCTATAAGGTTGCCTCTCAATGTCCTAGTGGAAAAAGGCCTCAGCTTAACTCAAACCTTCTGTACCTGGCAACTTCCTGGTAGATCTTTTCTGAACCCTCTGCAGCTTAATAATTTCTTCCTATAACTGGGCGATCAGAATTGGACACAGCACCTGCTGTCCTTTAAAGTGTTCTAAAATACTCATTAATTATTGCGTTCAGCTTTTGGTTGTATTTTAATATGTTTCATAAACCTTGCCACGAGTGGTTATGCTATTTGAACCTCAGGTATAAAATAGACCTTAAGTCACTTGGCAGATACTCAACAATTAGGCAGCTTCTTCTCTTGCGGAGAGTAAGAATCAATTCCTGGAGGCTGAAAAAGTTTGGGCAAAAGCCACAGAGAACCTCAGATAACAAGGTGTGGGGCTGGATGAACACAGCAGGCCAAGCAGCATCACCGGAGCAGGAAAGCTTGTCGTTTCGGGCCGAGACCCTTCACCTATTCTTTCCTCCCCATAACTCCCTGAAATGCTTAACTCCAACACTCACTTCTAAATTATACTTGAACAGATACAGAAGGAAGTATTGTTGGGGCATGAAAGGGGGTTGCATGTGGTAAGAGATGCACGGAAGTGATCAGAGATGTTCTTGCATGTGATTGATACAATGTGACTGGAGGCATTTCAGAGACTGTTTGTGAATATATGCTTTATATCATTTTGGTTATGAGTGTAATATATTGAATAAAAGGCACAACAAGAGGGAAAAACATACTTGACCTTATCCTTGCCAGTCTGCCAGCTGCAGATGCATCTGTCCATGACAGTATCAGTAAGAGCGAAGACCGCACAGTTCTTGTGGAGAAGAAGTCCCACCTTCACATTGAGAATAACCTCCATCATGTTGTGTGGCACTACTACTGTCGAACAGATCTAGCAACTCAAGTCTGGGCATCTGTGAGGCACTATGGACCATCAATGGCAGTGGAATTATAATCTAGTGCAATCTGGAACCTCATGGCCTGGCATATCCCCCACTCAACCATTACCATTAAGCCAGGGGATCAACCCTAGTTCAATGGAGAGTACAGGAGGGCATGCCAGGATCAGCACCAGGCATACCTGAAGATGAAGTATCAACCTGGTGAAGCCACCAAACAGGGCTACCTGCATGGCAAACAAAATAAGCAGCAAGTGATAGACAGAGCTAAGTGATCCCGCGACCAATGGATCAGATCTAAGCTCTGCAAGTCCTACCATATCCAGTCATGAATGGTGGTGGATGATTAAACAACACACTGGAGGAGGAGGCTCCACAAATATCTCTATCGTCAATGGTGGAAGAGCCCAACATATCAGCGCAAAAGATGAGGCTGAAGCTTTCGCAGCAATCTTCAGCCAGAAGTGCCAAGTGGATGATCCATCTCGGTCTCCTTCAGTGGCCCCCAGCATTACAGATACCAGCCTTCAGCCAGTTCACTTCACTACACATGATATCAAGAAACGGCTGGAGGCACTGGATACTGCAAAGGCTATGAACCCTGACAGTATTCTGGCAATAGTACTGAAGACTTGTGCTCGGGAACGTGCTAATCCCCTAGCCAAGCTATTCCATTACCAATACAACACTGGCATCTACCTGACAGTGTGGAAAATTGCCCGTATTTCCTGTACATAAAAAGCAGGACAAAGCCAACTTGGCCAATTATCATCCCATCAGTCTACTCTTGATCATCAGTAAAGTGATTGAAGGTGTCATCAATAGTGTTATCAAGCAGCACCCAGTCAGCAATAAACTGCTCAGGAACATCCAGTTTGGCTTCCACCAGGACCAGTCAGCTCTGGACCTCGTTACAGCCTTGGTTCAAACACGGACTAAAGAGCTGAATTGCAGAGGTGAGGTGAGAATGACAGCCCTTGACATCAAGGCTGCATTTGTCAAGGAGCCCGAGCAAAACTGGAATCAGTGGGTATAAGAGGAAAACTTTCCAGTGGTTAGAGTCATACCTGACATGTAGGAAGATGGTCGTAGTTGTTAGAAGTCTGTCATCTCAGCTCCAGGACATCTCTTCAGGAGTTCCTCAGGGTAGTGTTTTAGGCCTACCTATCTCCAGCTGCTTCAACAATGACCTACCGTCCGTCATGAGGTCAGAAGTGGGGAGGTTCGCTGATGATTGCACAATGTTCCGCACCATTCGCAACTCCTCAGACACTGAAGCAGTCCTTATTGAAATGTAACAATATCTGGACAATATCCAGGCTGAGGCTGACAAGTGGCAAGTAATATTCGCGCTACACAAATGCCAGGCAAGTACTATCACCACAATGAGGCAACCTAACCACTGGCCCTTGACATTCAATGGTGTTACCATCACTGAATCCCCCACTATCAACCTCTTGGGTGTTATCATTGATCAGAAACTCTACTGGACTCACCACATAAACACGGTGGCTACAAGAGCAGGTCAGAAGCTGGGAATACTGCTGGGAGTAACTCGTCTCCTCACTCCCCAAAGCCTGTCCGCAATCTACAAGGTCCAAGACGGGAGTATGATAGAATACATCCCACTTGCTTGGATAAGTACAGCTCCAACAACACTCAAGAAGGTTGGCACCACCCAGGACAAAGCATCCTGCTTGATTGGCACTGCATCCACAAGCATCCACTCATTCCACGACTGATGCTCAGTGCCAGCAGTGTGTATTATCTACAAGATGCACTGCAGAAATTCACCAAAGATTTTCGGAAAGCACCTTCCAAACCCACAACTGCTTCCATCTGGAAGGACAAGGGCAGCAGATATATGGGAACACCACCAGCTTCAAGTTCCTTTCCAAGCCACTCAACATCCTGACTTGGAAATATATCACCATTCCTTTACTGCAGCTGGATCAAAATCCCGGCATTCCCTTTCTAATGGCATTGTGGGTCAACCCACAGCAGGTGGACTGCACTGGTTCAAGAAGGCAGCTCACCACAACCTTCTCAAGGGCAACTAGCAGTGGGCAATAAATGCTGGCCACCCAGCATTGCCCACACCATCTAAATGAATAAATAAATAAATCTTTAATTGAAAAATGTGTCCTTCAAGTGAAGTTATCATTTTTATTTTGATTTATTAATGAAATTCTGACTTGAGATCTTAATCTGTAATGTATTTAGACATTTCATTCTGTGGATGGACCTCTTGCTCTTTACAAAGTATGCTAATGATAAGGAAAGTTTATATCGCAATGTCGAAGCTCATAATGAATACAGTGACCAATATCAACTCAACTTGTGTTGTGTAATATGCTTTCTGTTTAAACCTGGACAGTGAAATTATTTGTTAGCTTTATTAAGTTTTAGTATTCAAGGATGATTTCTATGATTGTGATTGATTTATTTTCTAAATTCATTGATGTTTGAAGTGCAGTAATTAAAGTGTATTATGACTGAGATGGGAGGAGTGCACTGCCTTGAGTTCCACTACCCACGGATCACAACATAAATTTAAAAATATTTTACCTAAGCCCAGTTAACTGTGTGCTTTCTCCATATTAGAAGTAGAGCAAAAAGATGCATCTACCAGGTTTCTTAAATAAACAAATAATTATCAATTTATTATGAAACAAAACCTATGCAGTGAAGATGAATATTTGGATAACGCACACACTTTTTAATATGAAATTATAAACGTTTACTCCTCTAAATAATCTAAAACTCTCTGAAGCATGCATCAAACACATAAAATTCTGTAGAAACTCAACAGATCTGGCAGCATATGTGGGGAGAGAAAGGAGTGTAACATTTTTAAGTTCAATATGACTCTTCTTAAGAGTTCTTCAGAAGAGTCATACGGGATATGAAACGGTAATTCTGTTTCTGTCTCCATAGATGCTTCCAGACCTGCTGAATTTCCCTAGCATTTTCTCTATTTGTTTCAGATTTCCAGCATCCACAATATTTTGCTTTTACACAAACATGCAGAAACATCTGAGGTTAGGGATGTCTCTCTGCAGGGATTAATTAAGAGAAATCTATCTCGTCAATTGTACTTATTCTTGAAGGCAAATAGGACAAAGCATTAAATGTTCTGAAATCTGAAAACCTGGTGTTTTTGCATGTGATCGAGTTAAAATCATGCATGTTGTCTCTGGGGTCTTGCTCGGGACATACAATATTAAAATATTATTTTTCTGGAAGACTGACTGAAAGAATCAGTTTCACTTCCCAACAAGGTGTTTCAGAAACAGGAGATATGAATTGAGCAACTCGTTTTGCGGTAGGCTTTCCCCAAGTGAAAAATCCAAACACACATTCCAAGCTCGCAAAATTTGTTCAAATAGAATAGCCAAGTAAAATAGTCAGGTCTGTTCTTTGAAGTGAGCTCAAGCAACTGTGATCAGCAATTATCTGGAACTACATAGTTTCCAGGAAACGTCTGTGTAAAGAAAAGTTCAAATGTAACTTTTCACTGACCTTTTAAAAAATATTCTTGGCATCGCCAAGCCTTCAAACTTAAGCCCAGAAAAATTAATAAATATGAAGCATTTTCATAACAAGTGTCTCGGCAGTCTCATTGGGTCAGAGAAAATTAAAATACTAGGTAGAAGAAGGGTTACTAGACTTGAAATGTTAACTCTGCTTTCTTTCCATAGATACTGCAAGACTTACTGAGTTTCTCCAGCAATTTCTGTTTTTGTTTCCAAACATACAGTAGCGTCCAGATTCCAGAATTATCCATCATGCCACATCTCTGTGCGACTTTCAGCCTCTGTTTATTTGATTATTACATCCACTGCTTTGTCTTGACACAATACAGTGGCAATTGACCTTTAATTCGAGTTCTGTGCAGATTGAAAGATTGATCACAGATTTCAGAGGTCCAGTGAGAACCACAAATTTTAGTAGTCTGAGCTCAACTGTCTATTTAATTTCATGCTGAATACAAATGGGCCTTTTTGCCAAATTCAGTTGTTCCGACATATTCCATTGTTAGAGATGAGTATTACTCCAGGGACCTTGCCAGCAGAATCATCCTGTCTTTTGAACAATATTGTTCCACCACAACAGTGACCATAGTTTCAATCATGATCCAGAGATACTTCATACTCCTACAAAAAACACTGGCTAAGGTCTCACAGCATGAGCCTTGCCATTGCGGTTCAACACAAAATTTTAAGACTAACAGGTTCCAGATTCACAGAACCATGGAGGCGGCCTCTTTTTGAATACTGCCTCCAGGTGGACGTGGAATTGGGGATTGTCCTCCTCATCCCAAATCATCCGTCTTACTGGGGAGGCGGCTTCCTTTCAGGATGTGCTATCAACCACCCCCCCTGTGTTCAGGTTTGGCATAGATACCTTCTTCATTTGGTTAATGTGGAGCCATTTGACATGCATGGTCAGTTGGATAGGTTGACCATGAGACTAGTGTTGTCCACGATACATTATGTTCCCCTGTACAAGGACTCAAACCCTTCCACACTTGCATAATTCTATACCATTACCTCACGTCCAATATCCCACTCCTGTTTTGTTTGACATAAGCAACAAATTATTTGCTGATATCTCTTGCCACTGTTACAAGCTCCTTCTCTCTGCTATTTCTGTAACAGCTCCCATATATCATGAGTGGGGAATTTATATTTGTTCACCTCTCATGTCTGTTGGCCCAACAAAGTCAATATTAGGGGGTCTCTAGGCATGAATCCATTTGTTACCAACTAATGTTGAAAGTACCCCATCAACTTAGATTTTTGTCCCATATCCTCATGAGGACTGGGTGTGGACCTTTCCCATCTGCATTCTGAATTCAGCTACCCCAAGAATGGTTCCTCTATCTTTCCGAAGTCAAACATGTCTTCTTTCTTTTCCCCTCTTTTTGGGAAAAATTCCCTTGGGGCCCAGCATTCCCACTTGACGTGCCCCCTTCTTACACAATTCACAAATTTCTTTCCTCACAATTATAGCATTCCCCTTCTTCTCTGAGTACCCCATTGTCCCCTCTATTCTTCACCTCTTGTTTCCATGCCTTGAGGATAGAGATTTTCACTTCACATACCTTTCCTTAGGCTTCCGTTCTGCCCCACTTTATTATTCCATTATCTATTTTCAAAACGAAAGGTCATTTTTCTTAACTCTGCAGCTTCCATGTTAGTAGTGGTTGTGGGATTGAATAACTCCAAACGCTACCTTTATATACAGGAGGTATTTGGTTATCAGATGCCTCAACTAGTGAGTTGATGTGACATCTGTGAAGTCATTTCTGCATTAGGAAACGCTGGAATGGCCATTTTATAAGTGGACCACATCGAATATGAGGCAGGTGGCTTGTTAAACCCTTGTCGGAGATTATCGAAAGTCTTGGTGTTCCCTAAGTGCTGCCCATAACAACTATTTGAAGTGCAGCATATTCCCTTGTTCCCTGTTTAGATGTAGATGTAAGGAGGCTGGCAAACAGGCTACTAGATAAAGTAAATAACAGCAGTTTCTGTTCATAGGTCATAGAATCCCTCCAGTGTGGAAACAGGCCCTCCGGCCCAACAAGTCCACACCGACCCATCCCCCTATAACCCACCTAAGCTCCACATCCCTGAACACAATGGGCAGTTTAGCATGGCCAATCCACCTAACCTGCACATCTTTGGACTGTGGGAGGAAACCGGAGCACCAGGAGGAAACCCACATAGACACGGGGAGAATGTGCAACTCCACACAGACAGTTGCCCAAGGGTGGAATCGAACCCGGGTTCCTGGTGCTGTGAGGCAGCGGTGCTGACCACACATGCCCTATTTCATTTCTCAAATAAATTGAGCACTGCTTCCTTGGTTTATCAAGAGAATTTGACCATGAAAGTTCTCCTGTAGCTTTGTGTTTTTCTTGGTCAACATTACTATAATTAAAATATTGCTAACTCTACTTCTTATTTTCTTAACAGCTTTGAAATGTGCTGTCAACTTTGCTAATTTGTGGTCTTCTCACTGTGAGGATCTTTCTCTCTCTCCCACCCTATCCAAATTATGGCAAGTTGCCATCTGATCCAGCTCCTGGAAATGCCTGCGTGGGTCCTTCCCAAACTATAATTTAGGAAATTTATCAGCATGAGAAAACAGGGAATTACAAAGTCTACATTGGTAGAGAGTTAAGATGCTAGAATCCATTCTCAAGGATTTTATAGCAAAGCACTTAGAAAACAGGGGTCGAATCATGTAACTAGTAGAGTTGAGGATGTAATAGTAGAGTTGATCAGGGAAGCCAGTGGACATGTTTTATTTGGACTTTCAGAAGTGCAAGGGATTGGGGTGGTGTATTGAGATGGATAGAAAATTGGTTAGCAGACAGGAAAGAAACAGTGGAAATAAATGGTAGGCAGTGATTAGTGGGGTACTGTAGGGATCGGTACTAGGACTCCAACTGTTCACATTACATGTTAATAATTTAGATGAGGGAACTAAATGTAATATCTCAAAATTTGTAGATGACACAAAGCTGGTTTGAGCTGTGAGGGGAATGCAGAGATATTGCAGTGTGATTCGGATAGGCTGAGTGAGTGGGCAAATGCATAGCAGTATAATGTGGATGAATGTGAGGTCCTCCCCAGTCCCCAGCACTCATTGCATACGCTACCACTCTTGTTCACTTCAAATCCTCCCACAGCCTGTTCACCTTATTCTGACATGGGTTCTGATTCTCCCCGATAGTGTCTTTGCAACTTTTCTTTGACCAGACAGTAATTTGCTATTTTGTGGTCTGAGCACTGTTTTTCAGCTTCCTCAGTGCTGCAACATTGCTTAAATTCCTTTTCTGTCAGACTGTCACATTACTTTTGTCTCTTCCTTTTTCTTCTTCTAGGAAGTGACACACATTTAACGAATTGCTGTCAGCTGTACCACTTCTCCCTTTCTAACAAATGTTTTTCTGATTCCTCTTCCCATCTCCACCTCTCCTTATGTAAGTATTTCCACAACCCCTCTGCAACAGCCTCCTTCTCTTATAATTTTCATTTCAATTCATCTGTCTCTTGATGTGAATTCTTTTCTTTGATTTGCCATCATCAAGATGGCCTCTGTCATACCTGCCTTGCAAGTAGACCTCCAGGTACATGCAGCTGCCTGGACTGGAACAGTTCTGTGATAGTTTAGTCTATTACTGCTGAGTTACATTACATAGTCAAATACATACACTTCGTCAGACACAGAAACATTCGTTTCTGAAGACGAGTGACCTTCCTGATCACTAGGCTATCATCTGACCAATCAACATGTCCATAGAGCAATCTTCTATTTTTCAAATTTCATTTCTACCAACCCAACAAATTTTAGGTAACTAGCTACATTCCTCATTTGCTTAATTAGTTGAAATTGTTTAAATTTTGGGAAAAATAAATTTTAGTCCTACAGGCTTATAAAAACAGCCACAGTGTCAAAATCTTAGTTGTATTCTTGTACTTGTCATTACAGCAAGAATTATCCAAACTGCACACTGGGAAAAAAATTGAGTAGATACTTGTGAGGAACAGCCTTTTCAACTTTTACATAACACTTATAAGACATTCTGAACTTTATTATATATGTTAGAATTCTAAATGTGTTATTTTTATTGACTGAAGTGTCAACTTTTTTTATATTTGCAGGATTCTTTATATTATGAGCAACTGAAGTCAAATGTGATTCAACATGATCTTTTAATTGATAACCTCATTTACAAGGTATGAAAAAAAATGATCTTTTGTTCTTTTCCCACAAGTGGCATTCCTGTGTTACAAGGAGTGAAGGGATCTGGGACCTGTGACAGACCTCTTGCACACTTGTGGCGAGTGTTTCAACATGAGATGCCTAATTTAATTGAGCCTTTAATTCTCACCTATGGTTAGTCTTTGAACTGGTGGTATGTTCAAGTGACAAAATATATTCACGATAGCTTTATTGATTTTCCATCCCTGGCTGAGGGAATTATAAAGGAAAGAATTTTTTTTTGTGGAGTTACAAGAGCAGGGGTGGAAGTGTGTTCTGAGATCAGCTGTGGTTACTTATTCAGACTGGTCTTGTTGCATCCAACGTTGCATCTTTCCATCATATTGAAGGTGATGTTTAATCTGATCAGAAGACTGCTGCTTTCCCAGCTCATTAATATCTATCACGTCCACTCTTTATCTGCTACAGATATGCAGGGAACAGCATGCAAGGTTTTTCCAGTGCACTTTGTCTGGATTGTATTGCACCAATCTAAGCATTACAACCTCACCTCCAGCAGGTCTATCAGCTGATTCACTATGGGGGAAATAGGCTGTATCGTATCTGCTGTAAGCCTCAATCAGAAGTTTGCGTAACAAAGTCATCAGCCACAGTTATAGAAGGTACTCCTTACCTCCCAGTCAGATTCCTTAAGTAACCAATAAAGAACTAGTTTTCAGAAGCAAAACTTACTGAAGCAAATATTTTAAAATTATTAACAAAAAGTTCAATCATTGCAAATATATAGAATAACCCTTTTTGAAAACATACAAACGTACACAACCTCTGATATTGGGACAAAGTCTAAAATTTCTGCACTTTGGGAACATAACAGTTAAATTCAGAAAAAAAAGTTCCATAGCTAAAGTCACTTTGCTGAAAGGCTGTTGGCACCGAATGTTTTCCTGTAACAATTATGGGTGGCAGAAATTGCTTTTCTGATAGTGGTGTAGATTCTGAGTTCTCCTTTAGGAATCCTCCTCACATGGTTATGAGGCTTTCCACTGGGTTTCACCTCTCAATCTTGATGAGAAGGATTTTAGAGAAAAGAAAATGAGAGGACAAAGGCTGTTGCTACAGATAGGTTATATCTCTGATTAAAAGCAAAATACTCGGAATGCTGGAAGTCTGAAATAAATCAGAAAACTTTGGAGTAACTCAGCAGGTCAGTCAGTATTTATGGAAAAAGAAACAGTTAGCATTGTGAATCAGATATGACTTCTTCAAACCTAAAGGACTCTACAAATTTCACTATTGTGGAGTATACGAGGTCTCAGCTAAACAGCTATGGTTTCACATTCATCTATACAAACTCATTGACTATAAGAATATTTTAAACTGCAATTCTTAAGCTACCTGTTTTACCTTTCCCTTTTAAAGCTTTATACCTGTGCTTGTATGTGCACTTGATGTCACATCAGACATTAAAAGTAGGAGCAGGAGTAGGCAATTCCACCGTTCAATACAATCATGGCTGATCTTGTCTTGGCTTCATGTCTACTTTCCTAAGTAGCCTCCATAACCTTTCAACCCATTACTAATTAAAAATCTATCTCCTCCTTAAATTGACTTAATGTCCCAGCATCCATTGCATTTTGCGCTTAGTGAATTCCACAGATTCATGACCTTTGAGAGCAGTAATTCCTCCTCATCTCTGTTTTATATCTGCTATTCCTTATCCGAAAACTATGATTTTTCATACTAGACTGTACCACAAGGGGAAACACCAGTTCTGCTTCTACTTTGTCAATCCCCTTTATTGGGTGTTGTGGATCTCAATTAGAGCTCCTCTCCTTCTACTAAAATCTAGACACTATCGGTTTAAACTATTTGTTTATTTATTCACATTTTATTCTTTTACTTAGGGTCAATACGTAATAAAATTCCTCCTTTCACTCAAGAGAACCTTGTAAATGGCTCCTTGGTGTTGCCTAGTATGTTTTAATCAAATGATAATACAGCTATGTGCCAAAATGAATTGAAGATATTTGCTGCAACCAATCAAAGGTGTTATAAAAAGGGAAATTGCCTCCCCCACTTCACCTGGTTGTAATAGTGTATCCTTTCTCACTGCTGTCAATCACTGCCCCCCCCCAAAAGAACATTTCTAGAGCAATTGGAAAAAAAACTTGTGGTAAGAGTCTGTATTTTTCTGATGAACTTCCTTTTTCTGCTTCTAGGATGTGAAGCTTACAGCTAGCAATGATGACTACTATTTTGTTTTTGAAGATTATTTGTATCAGGTCAGTTGAAATATTCCAGATAAATCCAAAATGTATCAAGGAACAGAAATACTTAATTTCGTTATTGCAATTCTGTTAAGAGGAAATTTTAATATGAACTTCTGAGTGACTAAAATATATAAATAAAACATAGTATTTACTTTATGTTGTGGGGCTCTTTACATAAGCTTTGTGTATTTTTATTCTTTCAAGAATGTGTCGTTTAGAGTTTTTGCAGTATTTTTACTCTAGTAACTAGTTTGGGACATGTAGTTGCAATTTGGAATCTAGTTGGGCAGATCTTCATATTGCCTGGTTTTAACTAATCCTTAGCTCATGATAGTACTCCGGACCAAGATCCTATCCTAGTAGTTATAATTCAATTGTTTAACAGACATGGGCTGGAGCATCTACCTTGTTTTAAACATTTGGCTCAACTTCAGGTAAATTCATAGTGTCCAGAGGGCTCAGACCACTTCTTTCAGCACAGTTGAAACTTGACTTTACAATAAACTTCAAGTTGGATCCCATTTGCAATTGAATCAAATGCATTTGAGACTGTCTCCTATAGAAATCTCACTAGCGAGCCATGAATTCTTGGCATCTGGTCTTCGGAACTATGTCAAGCCCTTTCTATTCGAAATTTGATAGGGCTAATCAACCAACCAAGTACTGATCAGTGAAATTGAAATTTTAAACGTTGCTTTATTACAGAATCATAATTCCCTAATTTATTGTCCAACAAAAAGGGTGGAAGATACCTCTGAGTTTGGCCTAATTGGCAAAGTGTAACAATATTGTATGAGGGGGATATAATAACTCAACTTGCTAACCTGGACCTCTACCAGCTTAGGAAATAGTGGCCGTTGATATTTGAAATGTTTGCAAATGCAAGGTTTTTGTTAATCCATAACCAAACGAATGTGCAAAGAAAACTTGTATCAGATGAAGGGTCTAGCCCCGAAACGTCAAGCTTTCCTGCTCCTGTGATACTGCTTGGCCTGCTGTGTTCATCCAGCTCCACGCCTTGTTATCTCTGCAAAGAAAACTTGTTCACGTTTTGATGGACATTTTAGCTTAGATATTGCAAAATTTAGTACGATCCATATCAGCAATACTATTATGATTTATAGAACATGAGAGCATATGAACTAGGAACAAAAGTGGGCAATTCAGCCCCTCCAGCCCGTTCTGTCATTTAATATGATCATGGCTGATCTCATCTGGGCCTCAACTCCATTTTCCTGCCAATCCCCGTAACCATTCAACCCATTACTAATTAAAAATATGTCTCCTCCTTAAATTGACTTAATACCCCAGCATCCATTGTACTCTGGGAGTAGTGAATTCCATAGATTCATGACCCTTTGAGAGAAATAATTCCTCCTCATCTCTGTTTTAAGTCTGCCACCTCTTATCCTAAAACCATGACTTGTTATCCTAGATTGCCCTAGATGGGACAACATCCACTTTATGTCTGTTCTGTCGATCCCCTTTAGCATCTTATTTACCTCAATTAGATCTCCCCTCATTCTTCTAAACTGTAGTAAGTATAGCGCTAAACTGCTCATAGGACAAGTCTTTCATTTCTGGCATTAATCCAGCGATCCTTCTCTGAACTGCCTCCAGTGCAGTTACATCCTACCTCAATTAAGGGGGCCAAAACTGTATGCAGTACTCCTTGTGATAGGTCTTTTTTGAAATGGTAAACCTTTGTTCCTAATGTCCGGAAGCAAACCTTTAGAAAGAAGCAGTGCTTTTCTAGAGAAATGTCAAGCTGTTGCATGTGATCTGAATCTGGAAATATGTTGGTGTTCAAGTTGTGCATTTTAGGTCTGTTCTATCTAGTTCGAAAAGGTGATTTCACTTCATTTAAATTTATTGAAATGTAAGCTATGCTGATTATCTATACCTAGAATTTATCAGTTGATTTAAAAAGTCTTGAATCTTTGTGCTGCTTGAAAACATAATTATCAAACATCATAAAAGTTGTAAATTATGACATTACAGTCTGTGGATTAACTTATAGACATTGTTAGGATTTCTGTACCTAAATGCTTTGTTAGTGGAAAATTGAACTGGAAAATTCCTCTCACCAACTAACAAGTACTAAAATTGAATATGTATAAATCAGCTTTTCATTTTGGATTGTGTTGGAAAGCAGGAGACCTTATGATAGGTACAAGGGAAAGGTGCAGTTCAGTAGTGGTATTGTCAAGGAGAATACATCAGTTAATGATGACTGACTTGTTAACTGCCAAGAGGTCTGGTCAAGGAAGAACTGAAGAGCACTTTCCTATTAAAAATGTAAGCTGCATTGATTGACACTTTTGAGAAAATGAAATATGCATATGTCAATGTACCTACAATTTTACAGCTTGGCATTTCAATTTCTTTTGCGATATGTTTATCTCGCATAAATGGTGGTGATGTTCCTTCAATTATGTCAGGATTCCAAAAAAAGAAAAAGTTGCTGCCCATATATATTTACTAAGTGAGGTGATAGACCTTTGACAGGGTCCGTCATAAATAAATTACAATCATGAGGAAAATTCCATTGAAAATTGTTGATACTTACCTCCTTCAGTAAGAAATCAGTAATCCTATCTCTGTATATTTATTGTCACAACACTTCAAGGCTTACATACTTCTTTTGATTCCCAGGTGCTATTATGCTTTTCTCGAGATACACTCGTTCTTGATCATTTCAGCTACAGCAGTGCTTCTCCCCCCAAGTCATATATCAGAGGTGAGAAGCCCTGTTTGCAATTGTATTCTGCATCACATCTATGTCTGCTGAAAATTTTAGCAAGCTGAACATTAGTCCTTTGTTTTTATATTGTTTTATATAATTGAACTTAGTTTGGTTGTGAAAGGATGTGTCTCAAATGCAGATTTTAATTGTTACCTATAATATCAAAGTGCCTCTAAACAGTGTGCAATCTTAAAATCATTTAAATTTCTGTCAGAAAATGATACAAGTCTGTTCAGCTATTTGTATCAGAAATTGTTTTCTTTTATGACAACAGGTGAGGAGAATAGATTAGCTTCCCTTTTTTTAAATGCCTTCTTGATCCATGGTATTAAAAAAAAAATGTTATTTCTTCTTTCGTACATAGCTATCGCTGATCAATTAAACTTAACTAACCAGATCAAAATGAAAGAAACCCACCTTCAATGTTTTATTGAGTGAAAGCGAGTAGAGGTTTATTATCTATGAAACCTGAGAAAAATAACAAAATATACACACAAACATAGGAATTGGGGAGGGGTGTCTAGAACAGACAGAAAGGAAGAGACAACTGCAGTTTTTGTTTTGGAGTCTTTGGTATTCAAAAGTGAAACCTGATGGTTTAAATGTTCCTTAGGAGTGGCGAAGTGTGCAGATAATCTTGATTTCTTGGTGAACAATGGCTTTTCTGAGAAATAGAGAGAGAGGAAGAGATGAGAAAAATTTTCAGTATCTTTTCTGTAATCTGTCTGCGTAGTTTTGTCTCTCTGTGTTGCTCAAAACTAGCCACTGAAGTGTGGCTTGTTTGTAAATTCCAAGTCTAGCTACATTTTTTTTCAAATTAAATGCAGTGCAGGTAATCTTTCATATCCAGTATGTGAAGCTATCATGTCAGTGTGAGTAAAACAAGAGATGCAAATTTTTTGAGCCCTCAGAATTTCAAAGCCTCTTGATTAAATTGGTAATTCAGATTCTGCTGCTTTAATATGTTCTATGTGGGAGTCCATGGATTTGTCATGTGATCACAGCAGCCATTTTAGGTCAGTCATGTTCCTTTTTAAATCATTATAGTCCATGAAAGTCTCAGGTATTAAAATCAAATAGTGAAACCTGCATATGATACTCTGTCTTCACTATGATCATAACATTTCTGAATGATTAAAATGGTTATTATTTGTGACTGACTAAGGACAGTAAGTTTTTTTTAAAACTATGATGTCCCACAGAAGCATATCCTCTATTCACATTCTTGCACTCGTGTATTTTGACAGGGAAGTTTGCATTAGAAGATTATACTGTTGTATACCCTCCAAATGGTAAGTGTGAAAGAGGGGTTCCTTCTAATTGTAGATGTAATATTTACTGATTACTGTATATGCATTTGCAGCCTCTTTTTTGTCATGTGTGTTGTTTTCTGTGGATATTGCTGTTGAGGAGTTCAGCATTTAGACTGGTGACTATTGATCATTGATTTCAATAATTATGGCAGTCTGAAGTAATCTTTCACATTTTTGAATGGATGTCATTTCTTCGCTAATTATTTATTATAAATATATCTCAACTGAAAATAAGTCACGATACGGATATAATCAGTTAATATGTTCAATAAGTAAAGTGATAACTAAAACAAATTGTGAAACAGAAATCCATTGTTTGTCATATTTAACTGATATACTTGTTCTGCACAGGTGTAATTCCATTCCATGGATTTGCAATGTACGGTAAGTAATCTTTCTCTACTAAATATAAACAACAGATCAGTAGAGATTAGTATAGAGATTTAACATACAGTTTGCTTATTTACAACTGACAGCATTTATGATTCCATGCCCATCTTTTCCTATTATGATATAAGCTTCAACTGTTGTCTGAACCTCTCCATATACGATGGCCCAGATATTTCACCATGCTGAGAAACCCTATTTCTGACCCTGATCAGATTAAACATTATTCATTTGCCTTTAGCTGTCTTTTGTGCTGGAAATTTCTGGACAAGAGAATGCATGACTATCATGCAGTGTTAGAAAACAGGCAGGGAGTGTAGGAACCCTTGGGTCTATCATGCTTGCCCGCCATATTCCATTTTTAAAACTAATGAATCCCTCTGGGGATTGCAGCCAGAGACAAGTTCATGGCACCAAGGATGTGTGGTGGGGAAGAACATGAATGAAAGTGTAAAAGTAATAGGGTATTCCATTGTCAGGGAATCAGAAAAGTGTTTTGGTGGCAGGAAACATGACTCAGCCTAACCTCCCGTCACCACCCTTTTGAACACCCCACCTCACTCCCCCTCCGACATGTCTGTCTTCGGCCTCCTCTAATGTTGCAGCGACTCAGAACGCAAATTTGAAGAACAACACCTTATCTTCCACCTGGGCATCCATTGAGTTCTCCAATTTCAAATAACCTTCCCATCCATCCCCTGGCTTCCTTTCCAGCCCCGCCTCCTCCCTTCCATTCCACTTTCTGACCCTCCCTTCCAGCCAACAACTGGATTCATCCATCCCATCGACCAATTCAGGGAGTTAGCAAGAATAGTAATCTCAGGATTACTCCCTTGCTGTGTGCTAGTGAGCATAAGAACAAGAGGATCAATTGATTGAACATGTTGCTGGGGAACTGGTGTAGGAGGAAGGGCATCAGAATTCTGAGACATTAGAACCACTCGTGGACTTGATGGGATCTGTGCAAGCTTCATGGGTTACATCTTAACAGGCTGGGACTGATATCCTCAAGGAAATTTGCTCGTGCTGTTGGGCTTTGTTTAGACTAGGTTGTCAGAGGTATGGGAATTTGAGGGGTAACCCAAAATTGGAAGGAAAGTAAAGTTGGTAACAGGAAGTTGAAAAGATGCTAGGGAGATTAGAAGACTGTAGAAATGAAGTTGAGCATTGAGTGTGTCTCGAATGCGAAATTATGTCAGAAAATCAAAGTTAAGGGCATGCTACTGGGATGCACGCAGCATTTGCAACAAGATACATGTTCTAAAGACACAAATAAAGATAAATGGTAATAATGTAAATATTACTTCAGAAATGTGGACTGCATGGTGACTAGGATTGGGAACTGAATATTCGAGAATATTTGACATATAGAAAAGACAAGAGTAAAGGTAGTGGAGTTGTGCTGATAATGTGAGATGGGATCAGTACATTAGCATTGGAGGATCTCAGAATGGAAGAAAAATGAATGGAATCTGGGTAAAACAAAAAAACAGCAAGGGGCAACAGATATTGGTTGGAATTATTTATAGTCCACCAAATAGTGTCGTGTGGGACATTGTATTATCAAAGAACAAAGAAAACTTACAGCCCAGGAACAGGCCTTTCGGCCCTCCAAGCCTGTGCCGATCCAAATCCACTGTCTAAACCTATTGCCCAATTCCTAAGGATCTGTATCCCTCTGCTCCCCACCTACTCATGCATCTGTCCAGACACACCTTAAATGAATCTGCCTTGCCTGCCTCTACTACCTCTGCTGGCAACGCGTTCCAGGCACCTACCACCCTCTGTGTAAAGTACTTTCCGCGTGTATCCCCCTTAAACTTTTCTCCTCTCACCTTGAACGTGTGACCCCTCGTTATTGAATCCCTCACCCTGGGAAAAAGCTTATCTCTATCAACCCTGTCTATACCCTTCATGATTTTGAAGACCTCAATCAGGTCCCCCCTCAATCTCCTTTTTTCTAATGAAAACAATCCTAACCTACTCAACCTCTCTTCATAGCTAGCACCTTCCATACCAGGCAACATCCTCGTAAACCTTCTCTGTACCCTCTCCAAAGCTTCCACATCCTTTTGGTAATGTGGCGACCAGAACTGTACACAGTATTCTAAATGCGGCCGAACCAAAGTCTTGTACAATTTTAACATGACCTGCCAGCTCTTATACTCAATACCCCGTCCGATGAAGGCAAGCATTCCATATGCCTTCTTGACCACTCTATCCACCTGTGCAGCCACCTTCAGGGTACAATGGACCTGAACTCCCAGATCTCTCTGCTCATCAACTTTTCCCAAGGCTCTTCCGTTTACAGTATAGTTTGCTCTAGAATTAGACCTCCCAAAATGCATCACCTCACACTTGCCCGGATTGAACTCCATCTGCCACTTCTCCGCCCAACTCTCCAGTCTATCTATATTCTCCTGTATTCTTTGACAATCCCCTATGCTTTCTGCTACTCCCCCAATCTTCGTGTCATCTGCAAACTTACTGATCGGACCACTTATGCCCTCTTCCAGATCATTTATGTATATCACAAACAACAGTGGCCCCAGCACTGATCCCTGTGGAACACCACTGGTCACCTTTCTCCATTTCGAGAAACTCCCTTCAACTACTACTCTCTGTCTCCTGTTGCTGAACCAGTTCTTTATCCACCTAGCTAGAACACCCTGCACACCATGTGACTTCACTTTCTCCATTAGTTTACAATGGGGAACCTTATCAAACGCCTTACTAAAGTCCATGTAGATGACATCTACAGCCCTTCCTTCATCTATCAACTTGGTCACTTCCTCAAAGAACTCTATTAAGTTAGTAAGGCATGATCTCCCCTGCAAAAAACCATGTTGCCTATCACTGATAAGCCCATTCTTTTCCAAATATAAATAGATTCTATCCCTCAGTACCTTCTCCAGCAACTTTCCCACCACTGACGTCAGGCTTACTGGTCTGTAGTTACCTGGAATATCCCTACTACCCTTCTTGTACAGGGGGACAACATTAGCAACTCTCCAGTCCTCCGGCACTTCACCTGTGTTTAAGGATGCTACAAAGATATCTGTCAGGGCCCCAGCTATTTCCTCTCTCGCCTCCCTCAGGATCCTGGGATAGATCCCATCCGGTCCTGGGGATTTGTCCACCTTACTATCCTTTAGCCTACCCAACACATCTTCCCTCCTTATGTCAACGTGATCCAGAGTAAACAAACTTCTATCTCTAATTTCAACATTCATCATGTCCCTCTCCTCAGTGAACACTGATGCAAAGTAATCATTGAGAATCTCACCCATTTTCTCAGGTTCGACACAAAACCTTCCTTCCTTATCCTTTAGCGGACCAACCCTTTCTCTAGTTACCCTCCTACTTCTTGTATATGTATAAAAGGCCTTGGGATTCTCCTTAATTCTGTTCGCTAAAGTTATTTCATGACCCCTTTTAGCCCACTTGATTCCTCGTTTAAGATTGGTCCTACTCTCCCGATATTCCTCCAAGGACCGTTCTGTTCTTAGCTGCCTGGACCTTATGTACGCTTCCCTTTTCCTCTTGGCTAGTCGCACGAGTTCTCCTATCATCCACGGTTCACGAATCTTTCCTTTCCTATCCCTTGTTTTCAAAGGGACATGCCTATCCTGCACTATCTTCAACCTATCTTTGAAAGCCTCCCACATATCAAATGTGGACTTCCCTTCAAATAGCTGTCCCCAATCCACATTTCCCAGCTCCTGCCGAATTTTGATATAATTGGCCTTGGCCCAGTTTAGTATTCTTCCCTTAGGACCACTCTCATCTTTGTCTCCGAGTATTCTAAAACTTACAGAATTGTGGTCACTATAAGAGATGAGAGAAACTTGTAACTTCTACAACACAATTATCGTGGGTTACTTCGATCTGTATATGAACGAGGTAAAACAGATGAGCACCAAAGCTGTGGAGGATGGGTTTCTGGGGTGTCTTAGTGATGGTTTTCCCAAGTAGCATGTTGAAGAGCTGGCTAGAGAGTAGCTATTTTAGATCTAATAACGTGTGACAAAAAGGGCTAATTAACAATTTAGCTGTGAAAGGACCTTTAGGGATAAATGACCACAGTATGATATAATGTAAAAATTCTGATTGAAAGTGAAGTAGTTCAATCTGAAATAAGGGTTTTAAATTTTATTAAGGCATATTCCAAAAACATAACACACACGTTGCTTCAGCTGGATTGGGAAAATATGTTAAAAGGCATGATTGTACTCAGTCTTTGAAGAACTATTACATGGTTTACAGCAGCAACATATCTTTTCAAGGTGCAAGAGGTTAAAGAGGTCAGTCAAGTATGGTTGACAAATGAAGTTAAGTATGTTGTAAATTTAAAAGAAAAGGCTTACAAAATGACCAGAAATAGTATTAAATCTGAGGATTGGGAGGTTTTTGGAATACAGCAAAGGAGGCCCAACAAGCTGATAAGGAAAGGAAAAACATAAAAATGCTTTATGAAAGCTTCTTCAGATAAATAAAGATGAAACATTTGGCTAAAACAAGTGTGAGTCCATTAAGAGGAAAGTCAAGATCATTTAAATTGGGGAGTAGAGAGCTGTCAGAGAAGCTAAACAACTACTTTTTGTCTGTTTTCACTGAGAAAGATATAAGAAATCTTCCAGAATTTGACTAGGGAGATTGATGAGTTGAAGGAAATTAATCACAGAATTTACAGTACAGAAGGAGGCTATTTGACCCATTGTGTCTGTCCCAACTCCTGAAAGAGCTGCTCAACCAGTCCCATTCTCTAGCGCTACATTTGCAGACCTCTAAATTCATCATTTTCAAATATATATCCAGCTCCCTTTTGAAACCTCGTATGAGATTTGCCTCCATCACCCTCCCAGACAACGCATTCCAAATCCTAACAATTCTCTGAGTAAAGAAGTTTCTCCTCGGCTCACTCCGAGCACACTTGCTGGCAAACTTGAAATTGTGACCCCTAGTTACTGACATATGAACTAGTGGAAACAGAACATCGTTCTTTACTCTGTTAGAATTATTCATAATTTTGAACACATCAATAAGGTAACTTCTTAATCTTTTCTGCTCCAAAGAAAATAAGTCCAATTTCTCTAATCCTTCCTTGTATCTAAAATCCCTCATTCCTAGTATCATTCTAGTAAATTTATGATATAGGCTTCATTTGATGCTCAAACCTCTCCATATAGTAGCCCAGATATTCTACCATGCTTAGAAACCCTATTTCTGACCTTGATCAGATTAAAAATTATTCACTTGTTTTTAAATGTATTTTGTGGTGTAGATTCCTGGACAGGAGAATGGGTGACTATCAGGCAGTCCAACAAGAACTGGCAAGGAGTTCAGGAGTCTCCTGAGTTTATCATGCTTGCCGTTAGTATTCGATTTTGGAAACTAGTGAAGATAGTGTTACCTCAGGGGACTATAACCAGATTGTTGAGGTTGGTTGGCTCGCCGAGCTGGTTTGTTGTTCCGCAGACA